>OY740772.1:37763126-38363126 GCA_963513935.1 Aphrophora alni | reverse complement strand
AGCTGGGTGTTTTGGTTTGAAGAATCGAAGTCGGTGATAACAGTTCAGCGTAATTTTCGTACCAAGTATGCTAAAGATCCTCCTAGTAGGATTACAATTTATGAGGGTGCTCAGTGAAACATAAGAAATCCTCAGGTCGTCCAAGCACATCTGACGAAGTCGTTGAGCAAGTGAGACAAAGTTTTGCTAACAGCTCTACGAAATCGACCCAGCGTGCATCTCGTGAGTTGCAAGTCCCACATACGACGGTTTGGCGTGTGTTGAGAAAATGTTTGCATTTGAAACCGTACTGATATTCGCTTTTACAAACAATTAAAGACATTGATAAGATTGCCCGTAAGAACTTCTGTGTGGATATGTTAAATCAAGTGGATGATGAACATTTGTTGGACAACATAATCTTTTCTAACAAGTCAACTTTTCACTTAAGTGGCAAGGCTAACACACATAACTGTAGGATTTGGGGCAGTGAAAATCCACATGAAACATTGCAACATGTTCGTGATAGCCCTAAAGTGAACGGTTTTTGTGGGTTGAGCAAGAGGAAAATGTACAGCCCCTTTTTTTTCCAAGAGAGAACCATCAACGGGATAGTGTACCTTGATATGTTGCAACAATTTTTGATACCACAGATCGATGAGGATGACCGAGAACGAAATGTTTATTTCATGCAAGATGGCGCACCACCACACTATCTGACTGACGTCCGGGATTTTCTCAATGACCGCTTCCAGGTCAGTGGATTGGTCGTGCTGTGCCAATTGCATAACCCCCCCGTTCCCTACACCTGACACCGCTAGACTTTTTCTTCTGGGGTTTCATAAAAGATATGGTGTATGTACCTCATTTGCCGGCCACTCTACCTGAACTTAGAGCAAGAATTTACACTGCCGCTAAGCAAGTTACAACTTAAATGCTAGTTCAAGTCTGGGAAGAAATCGACTACCGATGGGATGTCTGCAGGATAATCAACGGAAGCCACATAGAACATCTTTAGTTTAAGGTAAAAAAACTTGTCTGTAATATTTCAACTGAAATCTACCCAGCATAGCAGGTTATATTAATTATTATAGTTCAATAATAATTGATCACTATTTATTATTTAATGTTAACACATAAAGAAACTTTCTTTTATTCAACAATCTCATCGAGAAAAACTATTTCTTACAATATTATAAAGGTAAAAAAACAGCTGAGTATAATATGTGATCAAGGTTACAATTTATATTAACATTGTAACTGTATTATATTGAGTTATATTACTATAACTAGTATCATATTTAACAACAACCAAATAAAGTATAAATTATTATGCATTTTTCATTATCAAATAACATCAAAATCACTATAAATTTTATAAAAATGTATTAAAACAAACGTTTTATGTAATACATACTTTCAGTCTTGTTTTATAAAACAAAACATAATCTCAGTTGTTTGAAATTAATGTTACAAGCAGTGATTTGAGCAGTAAACATTTCCCTGCTAATATTTGATAAAAATATATACTAATTTAATTATTTCTTTATTCATAACATTGTAATTGATTTCCAGAATAAAATAAAGTGGCTATAGTAATTGGGATAACATATTTGTTTTCAGTGGGGGGGGGGGGGTGGCTTCACATATTGAATTATTAGGAAATGAAATAGTAGACCAATTAGTGAATAAAGGTACAACTGCAAAAGTGAAAGTCCACCGTGAATATCTTGTCAGTCAGAACAAAGAAAGATACATCGAATAAGTCCTATTATAAAGTGAAAGTAGCCACTGAATCTTAAATATAAAGTGAAAATAATAAGGAGATGAGTGAAGGTCCATTTCAGCTGAATTAATAAATAAGACGGTTTGGTTGGAGATTTAAATTAATAAATTTTAAATGTAAAGAATGAACATTATGGTTTGAAAAAATATCAGCCGTGAACAGAAACTATCATCTGTAATGTAATAAACTTGACGTGCACCAATAGAAGGTTGAGAATATTAAAAGTTATATTGGGGATTGAATTCCGAAGGTTACTATAAGAAACAAACATTTTAAAAATAAAGGCTGTAAAGAAATGCACAAAATACATGGAAGTATACTTGGACGTCTTTAAACGGAAAGGAACCAAGCACCATTTTTATGAAATTGAGTTAGTGGTGCTATCTTGTAGAGAGCTATCGAATTTATATGGTCATAAAAAACAGTTGAAAATATCTGTTGTCATTTAAGCAGTAAAAAATAACAAAAAAAGTTAATTGCTGTATCCAGTGTGCTGTAATAAACAGAAAGGAACCAAAAGCCATGGTTCTCTTTTCTCATTTGCTAACTGGAAACATCCTACATAGCAAGAGATTAACATTTTTAAGAAGGCCTCTAGAGGCAGACCTTGTTCTTCTGAAGCTATGTTTTCTTCTGACTTGAATCCTCGATGGCCAAATGGCAAAGGAATTTCTAAGCCCAAGATGAAGGACTTGAAGTCTATGCTTAGTTTAATACCGAAACCATATGCAAAACCGTTCTACAGAAACTTTTTTGAGGATCCCAGTGTAATTGATGATATAGAAGGGTTTAATGAAGATTTGGATTTTGATATTGAGTTTAATGATGCTTAGCCCCTTGCAAATTGAATTTTAACATGTGATATTGACCAACACAGTGGGCACCATAATATGTTTGTTACACTATACAAAAATATCTAAGTTTTGTATGTTAACACAGTTACCTCTTTAATTTATTCAATCCTTACTCTATTTTGACTTAGTCTTACTATAAAGGGTGGCATTTTTATAGCAAAAAGCTATAAAACTAACAGATAATATGGACTTAGTTCCTTTAACAAAAATTGACAATTCAACAGCTCTTTTAAACAAAAAGGAACCAAACACCATTTTTCTTAATAACTATAAAAAAACACCTCCATTGCCATGACAACTGTTAATTTTAATTAAAGAAAATATAAATCTTTCAATATAAACAATATCCAAAGACTTCACATAATTAAGGAATTTTAGACTCACAAAAGAGTTTAACCCTCATTTTCTCAAAACTGTACTGATGGCGCTCGGTTCCTTTCCGTTTAAAGACGTCCACTTAAAATTCTGCTTTTGATTAAAACATTCTTATGGTGATGTTTAAGAGAAACTTTTCAACATCTGCACATTTGAATATAAAGCAGATGGCTGGTTTGAAAGAAAGCTCTTTGAATGTAATATTAAATGTCATAGATTAGTCGCCAAGAAGCTATGTGGCAAAAACTTGCTTATGTTTCATCACAACAAAAAATTAGTTGATTATAAATATGTGAAAGAAATCCATCAAATATATCAGAGGATACTATTTCTAAGAGAAAAGAGACTAAGAAAATGAAATAACAATAATATTAAAAAAGAAGAAAGCTTTTGATGATATGAGGAACATTTATTCCTATTGGTTACTAGTAAATATGAGTTTAAAATCTTGAAACACTTCAAAATTGTAAATAACTTTTTTACCTGTACCTTTTGTAATGGCCTGTTATTCGTTATATTTATGTAGACTAACATCAAACACCCAATATCAGATATGTATTGTATCTGAAATCCAAAGTTACCTAAAGTTTTCATTACAATAAAAACTATAAAAGTTATAGAGATAAGAAACATAATTATAACCATATAACTTACAAACTAAATCAAAATTAGTTTTAAACACATTAGTAAGAGAAATAGTAGTCAATGAAATATAGAGGGTACCATGCTCATTCCATTGTCAGTTTATTTTAATCCAGAGTCTGCTTGTCTAGATAGATTTTTTGTAAAAATTGGTGCACATGATTTTTTGACATAAATAGTTTCAGAAATTAGGTCTCTGGGCATTAAAAAAATATGTAACTTTTAACATCAATATAATTTCTAGACATCATATACTGCAACAGTGTTCAATGTCCTATTGTAAAGTGGAAGGATCAATGTACTTAGTAATATGATTCTGACCTTGGTATGAGGTATCAGGTGATGCACCACCATCGAGGTACTAAAATTGCCGTGCTGTGGGCTAAACATTAGCGTAACTTTGGACTCCGACGTGGTAGCACATCAATTGAGGTGTCATTTGATTCATCTCAATGAGTTCTACAAGTATACGAAAAAATAAATTTGAGAAAATTGTGTTGCGGAAAAGTGCCAACAATTTCTTTCTTTAAAGTGGACAGTAAATGAGTTCAAAATGATTGAAAACGTACTTTCAGAGAATGAATTGGCTTATTATAATTCCAAAAAGTTCAAAATCTCAAAAGTTTATCCGAAATGTCTCATAGGTAAGTATCGTCCTGAGGCGATATCTGTGTTCGACTGGAGCCCCAGCTGAATCATCTAGTGCCTCAGTGGTGGACAATAATAATAACCAGCGATTTATGGATGTGGATAACGCTGGTTCTAGATGAATCTACACTTTTCTTCATGTTGTGTTAGGTCAGATCTCTCTCTTTTACCTTTCTTATCTGGTATTTTTTGTCCAACTTTTGTTCTCTTCGTACCTGACATTATTAAAGTATTTGAAGGCTACAGTTTTTTATTGCACGGTTTTTCTTCTTTTTTATTAGATGATTACAGAGGTTTAACACCTTTCAACAACAAGGGTGAAAAAAAAAAAATGGTCACTCTAGGTCATGATGAAGAGACTCCGGTTTTCTACACTACTAAATTGTGACAACGACCCCGACACAGCTCAGTTCGGTTTGTTTTGTTTTTATAAGGCTTCTATCAAACAAAATTTATAATTTTGTTATATACAGTATGTATATATATATATATATATATATATATATATATATATATATTATTAAGTTTTTTCATGGTGATAGTTTGGGTTCATTTTCAGTTTTTTGCTAATTACTCATGAACTCCAGTTTTAAATTACATTGCAAATAGAACCTAAGCAATTTTATTTTAGGTATTTTATTTTCTCTAAATAAATAATCATCATTTCAAAATGGCTGTTAGAAACGGTTTTGTGGTATCCTCTTCAGTACTACATGAGCCTAATCTGGCTTGTTGAAAATTGAATGCGGCTTGGCGATCTACAAATGTATTAATCTTATGGTTAAAAGAACTTATAAAAAATATACAAAAAGAAAATACCTGTACTTTTATGTCAGCTTATTGTGTTGTTTACATGTTGGTGACAAAACAGAAAATCAAGTAAAAAATGAACTCGACCATTTACCTGGTATTGATAATGGTAAAAGGAAAGTCACTCCCTGTTGATTTTTCACATATTGGCACAGCTTTATTATTTAACACGTGTATTGACTGTAAGACCATGTAAGGCTGGTTGTATGCTGCATTAATTTCACAGAATTAAATGAATTTTCTGCAAATTTTTGTCTAAGTGTTTATAAGTTGAATAACATACGATATGTGATCAAAAAACTATATAAAACTATTTTTTATATTATGAGCACACTATAGTCTCCTATACCAAATTGCATTTTCCTATGTAATTTTTGTTGCTCCTATTGTGCTTAATTAGAGACAAGATGACGGATAGACATGTCAAAAAACAGAGGTCGACATTTTTTGTGATTACCAAACTTTCAATACTTAGTGTATTGGGTAAGCAATATGTAGTTGTCGGTGTAAACATTCTTTCTGATTTTTCTGACAATTAGAAAGAAGTGTTTCAATAAAATTTCATAAAAATTGGACTCTCTTTTATTAGAGTAAATTTATACAAATTTCGAAATGTAAATTCGTTAAAAACCTAGTGTGTGGTTTAGAGTAAATGACCGATGAATCTTTTATTATGTTGGATCTATACCTCACAGTGACAACAACTGTCAAGTATAAACATTTTTTATTAAATATTGGTATAAAATAGTTAAATTTACGGCGCCGAGCGGCAATTCATCTACACGATGTAATGCGGGCTGTATATAGATAACTTTTTAGGCGTTAAATCAATCCAAAGATTTTATCATTGTGTTTTATCCAAGATCCCAATATTCTAAATCTTCCTATAGATAAACATTAAAATATTACGGTTCAAGGATAATTGGAAAATGAGACCTGACCGCAGACATTAAAAGCTAGATTTTAATAAGTTTAGGCCACTTAAGTATATATATATATATATATATATATATATATATATATATATATATATATATATATATATATAATATCGGTGTCATTGGTTCGATTTCACTTTTTGATCGACAACTACCAAAATTACATTTTTGGTGATTATTAATTTTGGTCTGTTTTTATTGAGTCTTGGGGATGGGTGTGTAAGAAAGTTTGTGCAATGATTATGCACAGTTTATTACTTGTATATTCTATATCTTACCATCATAGCTCATTTTGTTTAGTTTCAAAATCTGCACAATATGAGAGTTGTAACTACAAAACAAGTATTTACAAAATTATAAAATGGCAGCAGTAGCCAGAATTTTAGTTGAGCTTCAGTCAAATTTAGAACCTAAGCTAAATTTGTTTCATATAATTATTATTAGTTAAAATAAGTAATATTTTGTGGTATATTTTTTACTTTGGTCTTACTTGAGTAAAATGTCGACAAAAAATGTATATAAAAAGAAAACACTTAAAACATTCTCTTACTTTTATGTCAGGGTATAGTGTTGTATGATGTTTCTGGCAGACAGAAAAATAAGTAATGAAACAATTCAACCACTTACCTGAATTTTATTGTAGGCCTATATCTCTTTTTCAATTCGTATAACATTTCATAAATCCCACCTTTATATTTTATGTAATGACACTCTGTTATGTTTATTATTATAGTCATGTTACTACTTTAGGGACTGCTTTCGTTTTTTTCTTTTGTAGCAGAACCCAAAACAGGCTGAAATTCCTACATTTTTCATGGGGAATATTGTTTTATTTAGTTTTGTAAGTTTAGTTTTTAGTGATTTTGAAATACAAATGTAAATGTAAATTAATATTGAGCTTGACTTGTGAGTTAATATTATGCCGAACAAAAACTCGAACACAAGCACTCACAATAACTACTTACTCGAACAGAAGATCTCACAAAACTACTTAAGCCTATAAAAACTAAAAAAAGTAGGTTTAGGCCACGCCACCTTTAGTTTTGTATAAATACGGGGGTTGGCGCAATGCTGGTTTAGTTATAGTTTTGTTATTTTAGCTCATGTAGGGCCTATTACTAAGGATGACGACTTTGCCGTTGAAACGCGTTTGATTGAATAAAAGTAGTTTTTGTGAGATCTTGTGTTCGAGGTTTTGTTCTACACACAAATGCAAAGATTGACTATTTTACAATGTTTGTTTTGTCTCTATGAGAAAAAATTATTATTATTTTTTTTTTATAAAAAAAAGTTTAGGCTTTATATAAATGATTTGTTTTCAACTTAGGCGTCCTTGGTTTTAATTTTTACTGACAACTACCAAACTGATATTTTTGTTACGGTTAGTTTTGTTTAATTACTATTTCCATAGTGCATGAGTAGGCTATGTGAGGAAATTAGTGCAGTATTTTTGCACACTTTTTCAAATTATATTCACCTCATTGTAAAACCTATCTTTACTAGCTAAATTAGACTGAAATTCAAATAAAAGCTACTAACTCGATCTACTAAATCTATACTTAACCAATTTTCTAAGTTATGTTTTAGATTATTTTGTTTCTCAGTTATAACTCTCTTATGTAAAAAATTCTTTTGGAAAACATTGGATGCAGAAGTTAAATAATCTACGCATGGGACGTTATAAGTAAAGTAATCATCAAATTTTGTTTTAATTTGAAAATCTGATTCTATTTTGAATTTATTGACTGATTTATGTAGCAAGTTAGAAAAAAGTTTGTAGAAATGGAGTATTATCCTGGGTATTATAGGATATCAGCCATAGATATTATCCTGTTATGACTGATATGACCCTCAACACTAGGCTAACTTTATTATATACCTACATTCGTATAATTTCTTAAGTTATACTGTCTCAGCTTGGTATTAACTTCAGGAAAGAAAGGTTGGATTCTTTCCAAAATGTCCAAGAGCCTAACATGGTATACTACTATATAATCCAAAAGTCATTGGAGCCTCAAACTCGAAGAGTTCGTTCTTCAACTGACGAAATCCTAGATTGAGAACAGAAAGTTCCAAAAAATGAAGGTATGTCATATAACAAACACGAGACCTTTTGGAAAAGAATGTATTGATATATCTAGATTCCACTACTCCAATTTACAAGTTTCAACTAATGTTTTTCTGGCGTCGTTTGCTCCAAGTTTTAGTGTCGATTTCATTTAGCCTATACATTTTATTTCTTCAGATATATTCCAATTTAAATATGTATTTTAACGAAAAGAACCTTACATGTACAAAAGTAAGATGACTAATAGTTGACTATACAAAAAATTTGCCTTTGACGATGTTTGTAAATATTATTGTGGTGCCTGTCTAAATTAATGAAAATTATGGAATGTAGAAAAAAACGAGTTTTTATATATTTGGTATGTTTTATGGTTGTGTTATATATATATAAAACTTAGTGTGTTGAAAAACACACGAGATAATAAAAAAATGATTACAATTCCACCATTTTAACATCTTTAATACAATTTTTCATAATCTTTAGTACAGTATCCCATCTTAATTTTTGTGGTCAGTCAGTATCGTACAGTCAACAACGTTAACAGACGGAAGGAATGTCTAAAATCACTTTTACAGTTTCCTGCAGCCGTGATGTGAAGATCGGTAAAAACGAATGTCGAAAAGCGACTACCAAACCTACCTACTAGCCAATATACTGGGCTAAAAGATAGAGATCGGTTTATTTTTAACTTGACGTTCAGTATTTTATGCGTTATATTTTCTTGTACATAATTGTCTTGAGTTAGATTAAAAAAAAAAATACTATATTTAGTTGTAGCAAACATTTGATCGAGAGAATCGAATATAGGTTACTCTGTAAATATTGTCAGTTGCCAAAATTAATTTGGATTGTTGTCACAAGGATTTAACATTAAATTGGAAGACACCCACTGCTCTGGTATTTTCCTCATTATTAAATTTCTGGGAAAAGAAACGGTTTTAGATTAGGTTGACATGAAGTGGTAAAAATACAAAATAAATTTCATAAATAGGAACGATTTTTGATGTTTTAGATCCATATTGTCTCAATAACTTTCTCACATAAAAGTAACACATTAAAAATGATTTATTTCAAATTTGGTACGTGAGTTTATACCGAACGATTTTGATAATTAAAAATTTAGGGGTAGTTGCCATAAAAACAAAATTAAATAATTGTTTTTCCAAATTCGCAAATTTTGATTAAACTGTTCCAAAATTTAGCATATAAGAACTCAAATTCAATGAATTGTTCGCTATTTGCCCCAAAATTTCGGTTTGGAGGTATTCCAGTTAAATTTTCGTGAAATGTGAAGATATATAGCAGAAACCAAAGTACCATGACTAATGTAAAATACAGAAAAAGCTCTGACGACAGTTTGTCATATTTTATTGACTTGTAATAACGAACCGATAATTATAATTTTTTTAAACAAATGACGATCAATATATTTTGTTTGGGCCTTTATTTGGCGACATTTAAGCAAAATTTAATTAAATCAATTTGATAAATTAAAAATTTTGGGTTTTGTTTTGTGACAATTTCAATTTTTTTCGATTGTTTAATATATTTTTTTAAGACAGTAAGATTTTGTAAGACCTTCTAGGAGTAAACTATAATGGGAATTTCTAACTTTTAAAATATAAAATTTTTAAAAATAGTTATTTCTGTATTACCAATTGAATACGTGGTTTATATAAGTTTGGGGTTTAAAATTTAATTTTTACTAATGTAAAGTAAAATACATAGGTACCCTATATGTATACCTTTTATCACTTAAGAACGAATTCATTCACACACACGCGCACACACCCCACCCACACATTAAATTTATAAATAAGGTTTTATAAATTTTATTTTTTTAAATATTATTTTTAATAAATATAAATTTTATAATAATTTATTCTTCCTCTCAAAGATGTCGTTATATAACTCTTCATCTAAATGTTTCCTCTCTTGGACATCATAAAGAACCAACATAGCGGAACTATTTTGAGGTTAGATAACAACTACTCCTTCAAAATACTTATATTTGGAAACTATAAAAAAAAAACATGTTTTATATTATGATTTTGTGTCTTAAATTTGATCTTAACAACTATGTCTACTTATTTAAAAAAATAATGTTCTTCAGTTATTTCACCAAGAAGACTATTTTTTTGTAGATTATTAAAAGACATCTGTTTTTAATACACTTTATTTATATATGTAAAATGTACACTCGTTGAATTACAGTTTGAACTGATAACTTATCTTCTTTCATAGATTGATACAATTTATTTTAAGAAACTTGTTTCTTAAAAATTTTTGTATTTTGGATTGATACCTTTTTTGCTTAGTTTTAATTTTATTACATTTAGACTGCATTATATTGTTCTACTGTTGTCGATTTAGTTATCCCGTCCCCAATGAATCAGCCCCCATATCTAACCGATTTTCCTCTCTCATCTCTTGGTATGATTTTATGATTTATATTCCAATTGGTTAAACTTTACTTATCAGTTTTGATGAATCAAGATTTTATTCTAGCAGTATTGTTGATTTTATGCTATAGTTTGCACATTGTGTGAGACTGATTTCTAAACATATGATATTTTAAGGCCTTGACTTTACCGGAAATGACTGTCTGGGAAGTGTAATCTTTCTGTAATGTACTTCGTAACCCTAATAATATTTACAATGGCAGGTACTCAACATTTTGAGTTATATGAACTATATGGTAAAACAATAAAATCTACACATGTAACAAATTTGGTAAAAAATTCGTTTGGGTTGTCGAGTAGTGCTTAAAACCACATTGTTAGGTTTAGGAACTTCTATGTAGTACCGATAGTAGAATGCGAAACACAGAACTTTCACTGTACACGTGGGAGAATGAAAAAAGGAAAAGCATTCATGGTAAAATTAGAATATTCTGTAGTTTTACAGTACTATATAACCCATGCCTTTATTATTAATATGATTTAATCAATACTACATGGAAAAAAGGTGTAGATACAGATAAGGCCGGAAAGAAACAAAAGTTGGGAAAGAGAGGAAAAACTGGTGCCTACACCAAGACTAGAGAAGAAAATTGTAGATTCAGCTAGGGTGTTCGGGGTTGTCACACCCATACTCACTATAAGTAGGCTTCTGAGAGGACTTTATGTTGGAAGAAATTGATAAAATTTAGATTCCAACAAAGCAGCAATAATTGTTATTATTAAAACTAATAATAATAATTATAATGATAAATAATTATTTATAAAACTAATAACCTAAGGAAGGAACCCAGGCCTGAGTAGTCACAACTAAATACAAACGTAATCAGTAAAAGTTACAAGACAAAATTGCAGTACACAAAGAACTACACTACACGATACTTTAGTACATAGTTGTCACTTGTATCCTCAAGCGGTAAAATGGCGTTAATCTTGATTAAAGTGACATTGATAAAGTAGTCAAGATGAATGCACAGATTGTATTAAAGTAAATAAACTTACACCAACAATTTCCTCTTCCTCTATTATTTTACGATCTGTTACATTTACAAGTGACGTTAAAAAATTGTTTCAATAAGTTACAAGATTTCAGTAAAAAAAAAGTTTCTTAAGTTTAGTTATGAGTTTCTTAAATTATAAAATAGGTTGTTGATAAATGATTTTGAACATATTACTATTTGTACTGTAGTAAAGAGATTTAAAATTTTTAATAGTAACGGCGTCCACTTAATAACATACAAGGGGAGGCGGTAGGCAAAAAAATAGTTTTTTGTCATTTTTTAAAAATATTTTTATATGAAAGTAGAACTTTTTCTGGTTAAAATGATGTATAATAAGTGTACTTTATATGAGTATTTCATTATACAAATAAATAATATAAGTACCTCTGCACTAATATTTTCAGATATTTTACGAGTGCAGTAAGTGGGATGTGCCTGTCAATACATTGTTATACTATATGTTATGTGTTTCTATATATATTTTGTTTTATTCTGTTGGCAATAAAACACATCTGTGTTCATTACTTTTTGTAACATTATTTTCATCTCAGCTGTGTTTTGAAAGCAGAATAACATAACCCAATTTTCAGTTTGTTTGGATTTGTGAGTTGTGTGGTTACTAGTGTATTGTGTTAGTGAATTAGTGATATACAATGCCTAGATTTACAAATAGAGTTGTAAAAAAGCTTAAAGGTATTGGAGGTAGAAAAGAACATAGTCAAACTTCTGAAACAATTTTAGAATCTAGTTCTTGTTCTACTCCAAACAAGCCTAACCTGACCAAAAATGAGTCTAGTTCATCAAAGAAGTTAGGCCTGTCGTATAGTTGTTATGATAACTATCCACCAAAAGATAATTATAACCATGATATAGTAGATATAAGCTTATTATCTGAAATGTTATTTAATTCATCTTTGTGTAAAAATTGCAAACAAAATAGCCTTCAAATACAAAACGCCGGAGTTCAAGTAGGCCTAGTATCACAGCTAGAGATATTTTGTTTTTCGCGTTTCTCCGAAAGTTTATATTTTTGGCAATAAAGGAACATTTTCTCAGAAAGTAATTGTCTGAATTCATTGAAATTTTTACACAGTCATTTAACTATATCAACACATAAGCTGAGTTTTTTTTATTCAAAAATAATAATATTTACATACTTTAAAAAAATGTAGTACGTATAATATTTTAAACTTTAAATACTACTTAGTAAAAACATTTTTTACTACAGTTCTTTTCAATATAGGTACTCAAAAAAACTCAGCATATGTACCAAGAGTCAATATTACTCCAAAAAAAATTTGAAAGTGATTGATCAAACGGATTCTGAGAAAATGTTCCTTATGTTAACATGTAGTAGTATAGGGATACCGCCTCCCCAATATGTGAAAATGTTCAGTAAAATTAGACACGACATAAAAAACATAAATGTTTGTTTGGTTGTTTAGATTTGTAGGATGTTCAGAATCTGTTTAGGGTTTTAGTTTAGGGATTAAATGGGTGTATGCATGCAGTTGTGTGAAATAAGGAAAATTGAAGGACCCATGTTAATTTTAATATTATTTTTATTCTAATTAACAGTGTATTTTTTTTTAATTACCTCTAGAGTAAATATTTTTTCAGGACTTAAATATGTATTTTTGTTTTATTTATTCAACTGTTTATTTATTTATTATTTTCATTTCCTTTTTGTATTGAATTATACTGTCTTAGCGTATGAAATGTTTTGAAATAAATATCTAATATATTTATGTTGATTCTTTCAAAAGTAAATTAAAACAAAATAAATAAAAAGTCTTTAAATGGTTGTGATTTTGTTTATTTGTTGTCCAATCCCGAGAAAAACTTCTAAAACACATCTGGAAAAGGACTAGTGTCCTTGAGCCCAGGTAGGAACACCAGTTAACAAAACTCAAATAAATATAAGAATATAACACAAACAATATTATATACATCGCACAATTAATTATGTCTTACGGTAAAATAATTAAGAAACAACACGAGTCTCACTCAAAATATTAGTTAAACTAGCCTAATCTAATACTTCTGGGGAAAATTAAAAATGCACAAATTAAGTCTTTAATTTGAATTACTCGCTAAACTTATTACTAGCTGACTTACTAGCCAACGCCAATCTTGGTTGTTGAGCTGATGAACTGACCAGTGGAGACGAGTTTTGACGAATAATTGGTTCTTGTCTTTCTGTGGGTGGTTTACGAGTTATAGTTTTTTAATTGATTCACTTGTATGGACACACTCTGGGGATCCGGTAAATGTGGGTAGCAAAGCAGTCTTCATACAGAAACCATCCAGCCACACTGACTGTATAAAGGTGGTTGTGGCAGATGGAGCTGTGTGACGAGGATCTCCAATCTCTTCCCGGTACACGGTTCAGAGAAATACTGCCTGTAGAATGTGGAGTTTTTTTACATTTCATACGAATAGAGGGTGGAAAGACAAGTCGGTTGGGGTAGTGTTGTTCCTAGTTTTGCAAGCCTATCGGCTGTTTCGTTACCACTGATGTTGATGTGACTAGAGACCTATTGACATTTTAACTGTCACTCACTGTTCACTAGGAGTTCCAGCATCCCTTTGCTATTTCATTCTTCCTTCGTAATCTGTCTGATTGATGTTCTGAATGGAAGCTTGAGAGTCGACCAACAGTTAAACTATCGAGAGAGGGTGATATTTTTCAGTTCGGTATCTGTTACTTGCTCAGCGACCACTTCTCCTTCGTAGTTGCTAAGGGAGAATTCACAGCCAGATATTCTCAAAAACATTGACAGTAGGCCTAATACGCCGGACATATTTCTCCCCTGTGCTTGAATTGATGTCGCTATACATGATAATCACTTCTGTTCTGGGTAATTTTTTAAAATTCGGCTTTCAAGGTAGCATGTTGTGGTAGATGGTAATTTTGTAGGCCATAACTAGATTGTGGTAGGTGATGAAAGAAGTGTTCAGTGGTGATGGTTAACCTGTTGTGATTCCATACTTGTTGATAAGATTTTGGTACGTAGTCACAGATGTAATTTAGTTTTTACTTCTGGTGAAAGAGCATTGACAAATTTAGGAAGAAAGAAAATTTTGTAAAAATTGACTATCTAACAATATTTATAAATAATCATTCAAAATGGAAGTACCGGTAAATTATTTTCCATGGGTTGGGAAGCATCGGAGATCACAAGGCAGTTACTCAAAGCTACAATTTCCGTTCTAAACATTTGATTTTAAAACAACTTTGATTTCAAACTATGTGATTTGTATAAATAAGTAATACAGATCTCTGTGAAGAAACGACAAATTAAATAATTGCATAAGATGTAACGTTAAATGTTTGCAGATTGTAGTGATTGTGATTATATTTTACAGAATAAAGCAAAATAAACGATCATTCAGAATTTATGGTTATCTGCGGAGGCCATAAACTTGTGCACAATGCGACATTTTACTGTCGGTTTTGTCATAAACTTTGCCATGAAAATTGATGAAACAACCAAATATCTTTAGGAATAAAGTTGAGTGGTTAAATTAAACACCTGTTCAGTGTCTAAATCACAATAACAGCGATATTCTATAAATTTCACATACATTCTGCTGTATTATTAAAATGATAATTTATCTAACTGTTTAAAAGTAATTATAATTTAAATAAATGTTAAAATTTTATTTTCCATAGTTAAAGTTATTTTTTTTTGTTTAAATTATAACTACAACTGTGTTAATAATATGGTTTAATCAGAAATTTGTCATCATTTATATAAAAATTACATGACGTTTCGCGAGTATAATTCAACTCCGTTATCAAGTGATAAACTTGGAACGTAAACAAAGTGAAAAACACAACCATAGCATAGTAGCCTAGGGATTTTTATGTTCATGTTTTATAACTTGATAACTAAGGTTGATTTATACTCTCGAAACTTCACTTATTAGCTTAATTAATTATACACAAATGATGGCAAGTGTCCGATTAAACCATATTAATAATATAAACAATCCATCATTGTCACATAGCTTTAAAACCAGATTATATCAGTGTGTTACAATGTATGACATAAGTTTTGAAAAAATTGGTTAGAGCGGGCGTAGTCAGTTTTGGCCTTTGTGCGTGTTCAAGGACATCAGTTTGTTGGTTCTCCAGCATTACTTGAAACATAAGCCTAGAACTTGGATAGTTGCAGCAACAAACAGTCTGTGTTATAGAACTAAAAACATGTCGATAACACAACTTCTATGGAAGTTCCTCTTGGCTATCATAACGTACGATTGTAACAAAATAGGTGTTAAACTAAAATCAATAAACTCTATTCCTAGCGAAAGTTTTCCGTTTCAATTTTCACGACGATATTTATGACAAAATTGACAGTAAATCGTTCAATCTAGGTTGTATGGCAACAGTTTATGGTCTGTAAAAATATAATCACATTTATCATACACCCCCAGATAATCAAAAATTTTAAACGACCGTAAATTTAGTTTCATACTGTAATAAACAACAATAATCATTATATACTGCTAACTAGATTATTTTTTGCTTAAGAAGGTAACATGCTTAAAAACCGCTACGCGTTTAATCAGGTACGAATGAACGTTGTCTTATTTCTTTGTTTTGGTTTTTTTTTGTTTGCTTAAAGGCGAAACAGTCATCATCACCTTATAATAAAAAAGAAGAAATCTTAAAATAAAAATTCCTAGTCCTCTAATACTCTAATAGCGCCAGGGCCAGAAAAGAGTGGGTCAAGGGAGATAGAAGATATGGATCTAACCAAAGACTATAATATGAAAAAAGGTATATTTCCTCAGAATTGAATTTCCCATACTCATCATAGTAAACTCGTAAGTCTTACAACTTTGTTTGTTGTTTTACATCGCCTTTATTTGTTCACTGTGGCTAGATAAGCGCACGCTTTGCCAACTGAATATTTCTAGATGTCCTGGTAAACCAAAACACAAATAACTCCTGCCAACAAGTAACACGTCCTGAACAACAATGTGTAACAGTTTCGCAAAATAGAATAGACCTATTACCGATTTTTAATTTCTTCATTTGTTGTTTTGTGTTTTTAAAACAAGAGCCACCATTTGTAATAAGTACTGACACTTCGTTGTAGGTTTCCAAAAAAATATTAAAATTGTTAATGATTCTTTAATTTTAGGTCTTTTAAAATAGATTTTTTCCTACTTTTTCTAAAAAAAACTCAACTTGTCCACCATCTGTTAAGCTTTCTTTAAACAAATTGATCACAGTAACCAATATAGTAACAATATATATATTCTGTACTTTGAGAGCCTAGGTTTACAGAAAAGTAACAATTCCGAACAAGCCAAGAAATTATATTTAAGTTAAGAGTTATGTGTTTTATATTTCAGATAAATCTAAAATGTTTCTTCATCTTTGCTGAATATAGTTTTGTAGATTTTGTTACGTTCTAGTAACAAATTTACATATGTTTGTTTATGTACTGCAGCTAGCGATTTGTCGAATTGTGTTCTATAAGATTTCTGCTATATTTTACGCTAAATATTTTATTGATTTTTTAATTATTTGATTTTTCCGCTTATACGTTTTTACCAGCAAGTATTGAATATACAATAATATTTCAAGTGAAAAATATACGACCTAGACTTAGAAGGGAGGTGGGAGTTTGGAAATATATTGCATTTTGAGTTATAAAAGCATATTAAAAATATATATTTCTCATTTTGATGATTGTTCACAGTATTTCGTATAAATGCTGAATATTTCAAGAAGATATAATAGTAAATAAGATAATTGGGTCAAATTGCTTTTATCTAAAAGCAACCAGTCTTTTGATACCTTAGTAGCCTAAAATATCATAAAAATTATAAATATTATATTTGTAATGGTACTTACTCATTGTTTTTAGTAGTAAAACATATAGTTATGTAATTTTTCGTCTGACCTTCAAACGGCTAATTTTCACACTATATCAAAGTTGGTACAGTTGATTTTTGGAAATCTTGTTTTTTACAACAGCTATATGAATAGTTTATTATTATTTTTTTAAACTTATGGTTTAACTCCCGTACCAAAATTGTCGAATAGATGGTGACTAATAGGTTTGTTTTTGTCTTCAGAGGTTATATTTTAGGAAAAAACATATACAATAATCTCAAAACAATTTTTCACCAAAGTATATGGCGGCAATCTGAGTGCCTGTCACACTATCGGCCTACTTTGTTTAGCCATGAAAATGAAGTAAATAAATGTTGAGCTTGACTTGTAAGATAACTAGATAGAATAAAACTGGAACAAAAGTTCTCACAAAAATTACGTACAATTACAAAAATTCGGTTAGTTATTGAATCTCATGTATCACTGAGGATGGCGACTTTGTCGTTGAAACGCGTTTGATTAAGTAAACGTAATTTTTGTCAGAACCTGTTCGAGTTATATTCTATTTATGAATAATGAAGCATAATCTAGCAGTTAAAACACTATAGTAAATTCTCTATCATTAAAGATACTTTTTGTATAAATTTAGTGAAACAAGATTTTCTCCAATAAACAACAATGAGCCGATGTATCACTCAGCAGTAGTTTTAGCTGTTATTTTTCAGAGGCGATATATTCCCTGTAACCAAAGGGTTAATATTGTAAAGAAAACTCTTAAAATTTACAAAATGTCTAAAAATTCTACAATTTAGCTTAAATATGGATAGTTGGGTTTTCGACGTCTGGTGATTCGCTGATATCAATGAAATCTGATAATGTTATATACAGGATACTCTAAAATTATTTTTACATCTCAAAATTTCAACACAGCTGTACACAATGCAAATGTCCGAAAAATGTATAATAACTTCAAACAGAGAACAGCTGTTCAACAATTTTTTCTTAGCTTAAAATATACAGTATATTATGTAACAGGTGCGTTTCTAACCTATAAAAACTTGTCAGTTGTAAGTATTTCGTTGTTATAAGTTTTGTTTTTGATTGGCAACTACAGAAATGACATTTTTGGTGACTTTTAGTTTTGGTTCATTTTTATTTCCTTTTAGGGATGGGTGAGTGGAACAGTTTGTATAGTGTTTTTGCACCACTTATTTATGCTGAAAAACAAAAACCATTATTTCGTCATAACAATAATATCAATTCTAATCTCGTTGTAAAATTATTAAATTAATAAGTCTATGAAGAAAAATCTACCAGTACCATTAACTTCCCCCACCCACTTCTTTATTGCAAAGTTCAAACATCTGTCGCTTGGATTTATTGTCAAAGGGGCCTTGTTCGCACTTCAAGATAATAATATTTCTTTTCATTTCTCAGATCAGTATGATGGTGATGACAATGTTTTACATTACGATGAGATTGTTAACTTTATATGACTTTTCAAACACCTTCGAATCAAATTTCAAATCCAATGTAACATTATACGTATTTTTAAATGTTTGCGTATATTTCAAAGAACTGTGATTGTGTAAATTTAACATGTGTGATAGTTTAAGTTTAAGTCCTTTACGCATGAGGGAGTTGCCAGTAAGCAGCGAAACAGAGTTACAGCAATAATAAAAGATTTTCTTCACAAATTTGTCAAAAAACAGTATTTGCAATTATTATTTTAGTATGTAATTTCAACTTCATAATTTAAAGTTTGAGAAAGTTTGTGCAATGTTTAGGCACTATTTATTTAAACTTCTTTTAACGTGTTATACGACATAATTATTTGTAATAACTATGGTTGGGAAATTCATAATTCTTTAGCAAAGTTTAAGTGACTTGGTAGGTTGTAGTTACCCTATCATAACATCTCACACTTCTTCAATATAAGGAATAAATCCACGTTTATTTTCTATCTGAAACAAGTCATGTTTCATTTACTGACTCACTCTTAGGAGTAAATAGAACATAGGGCAATTTAAAAACTGCTAAAATGTAAAAAACCTTCATTTTGTGTATAACTGATGAACAGCTGATTTTATATAAAGAATGAGAGCTGATGCTTCTACTTCTTTACGTAATACAGACCTACACATGGATCTATCGATAAGTAGCGTAGCTGAGGAAATAAGAAGTATCGCTATAAAGCAGGAGATACGATTGTATAACCATTCGATTATGGAAGCAGTTAGAAGATTAAAAAGAACTACCAGAGTTAGTAATGGAGTGAGAGTGCAACAGAATAAACTATAGACATCAATGAACAGTTTATTAGGTTTAAGAACGCGGTAAGTTAGGTCAAATGTAAGGTGTTGGTTAGACGTAATGTTTTTATTATTATTTTTTAGGTTATGTTATACTTATTTGGTTCGTAAGTACTCATCGATATCAAGTTGGGACTCTTGGGGTTTATAAAGTGAACAAAATTTAACAAACATTCTAAACTTTCCAACAATACTTTAGGTTTGAAAGTGAAACCATAGAAACAATAAATATTAATTAATATAACTTACAACTGAACACCACACTTTATTTAAATTCTCGCTTTCAAATCTATCAAGTTTCTCTTGACTAATTCTTCTTTAACCGTTACCGACTCTATTAAGAGTGTTCAAGGACTGGGGGTCTTTATTTTATACATTCAGATATTTCGTGTGATAACGATGCCTAGCTTACCGAATGGAATATATACTGAAGAAACATGACCATAGTTAGTTGGGACTCTATGTTTATCTGGATTTGAGATCTATATTCCGAAACTAGCCTGACATAAAATAACGAGATGAACGACAGAAAACAATCAAGCCTAAATTAAAAAACACACTGGAAATAGCAGACAAATGTTTTAATGAAAGGGAGTTCTAAAATATTGTATTACAATTTAAAACCGCTTTCTTATTGGATAATTGACAATGTAACACGTGGAAGAAACGTCCCCGGAGCTTGTAGCATTATAATCCTAACCTAAATTTTGTTGGGACCCGAAGATCATCTGGATTCCAAGGAAATAGGAAGAAAATAATTGAATGACAAAGCGTTTACTAATGTAGTGTGTGTGTGTGTGTGTGTGTGTGTGTGTGTGTGTGTGTTTTGAGCACTTTTACATGTCGTTTAGTTGTGATTGGAACATCACTCAAATTAATATATTAAAATAAGCTTTTAAATTATTACATGCCCGAAAATAAAAATAATACTGCTAATACTGAACTTATCAGAGTTCTCGTGATCCACAGTTTGGCATTATAATAAAACATTAATTTTTTTAGTATTATCTAAAATTATGCAAAATTAAACAAAATGTTGTAAATCAGTTTAATATTATTTATCTTTAAATGTTTCTCAACTTTTAAATAATTTTTGAAATTAATTAAAATTTTGCTTTATTTTGGTAAAATTACTTACAAATTATGGACCCTGCTTTACTTATAAACTGCATCTTTACTTATATATAAAATTTTGAATTTCATATAAACCTTTAATCCAACAAAATTTAATTTTTGTGTTATTTTTATTTGTTTCAGAACATCTGCAGATCATCTCAACCCACAAAAGATTCCACCACTAATATGGTTTTAATTCTCTAATCTTATTCTAATTTTAATAAATTAAATCATAAAAATATAATTATTATTTCATAAAATCAAATTCAATAGCACAATTAAAACTATAATTTCACAAAAAACAAAACAAAAATAATTTCAACTATATTATTACAATTATTTTCCAACAAACAAAAATTCAAAATTCATTCAATTATATTATATAAATTAGTTATTATAAAGTTTAATGTTTACAGTAGTGGAAGTAAGTCCAGGGCGTAAGAAATGAATGAATGACAAAGCGTTTACTCATGTAGTGTGTGTGTGTGTGTGTGTGTGTGTGTGTGTGTGTGTGTGTGTGTGTGTGTGTGTGTGTGTGTGTGTGTGTGTGTGTGTGTGTGTGTGTGTGTGTGTGTGTGTGTGTGTGTGTGTGTGTGTGTGTGAGTGTGTGTGTGTGTGTGTGTGAGGCCTTTTTGGAAGTACCTGCCATGTAGAAACAAAATTTTTATTAAATCAACTATATTTTTACAATTATTTTACAACAAACAAAATTCAAAATTCATTCAATTATAATATATAAATTAGTTATTATAAAGTTTAATTTTTACAGTAGTGGAAGTAAGTCCAGGGCGGAGGAAGTTGGTTCCCCACTGTTAACAGTAGAGCGGCGGCCTTTTTGGAAGTACCTGCCCTGCAGAAACAAAATTTAATTCAATTATATTATATTATAAATACAAAATTAATTCAATTATATTATATATATTAGTTATTATAAAGTTTAATTTTTACAGTAGTGGAAGTAAGTCCAGGGCGGAGGAAGTTGGTTCCCCACTGTTAACAGTAGAGCGGCGGCCTTTTTGGAAGTACCTGCCCTTTAGAAACATAGGTAATTATGTCATTTAAAATTTAAACAATATCATAAGTACAGATGCAGTTTAAATCACTCTGTAAGATTCAGTATGTAAATGTATTGTTTTATTATGTTAACTATATTGTTTCAATTGTCTGAAACTTGTTTTATGTTTTAGTGTTTGTGAATAATAAACGTTTTATGTTGTATTTTTGTTGTCTTTATTACAAGTCTACTTTAACTAGAAATAAGTTGTAAGAGAAGCAAGATCTAGTAAAGTTTAAATTTATCAAGAAATTAAGCAAAGAATTTCTCTAGTGATCTATTGAAAAGAAACAAATTAAACATGAACATAATTAAAAGTTACAAATTTTATGGATTATGGTAGTCCACAAAAAGTAAAAAAATACTCTTTCATCATTATTGTATATCTCTACCAAACAACTTTGAAACTTTTGGTTAACTTGGATTTATAAATTTAATATTAGATTTATTTAAAATGTTACCAAGTTTTCTGTCTCAAAATTTTAAATGATTATAAATTTAAAAGTTACAACATCAGGATACTTAATGTGTTGCACACATCCTTCAACTAAGAATTATAAATTATCACTGGGGTTGGTAACTATGACGTAGCTTGGGTTGTCGTGTGTTGGAAAGCATAGTCAGTGAGTGGACTTCCGTCTTGTGTCCAGCGAGATGGGTTGTCGTACGGTGAATGGTGGTGATGAATACGCTGAGGTGAAGAATCGCTGGTCGCCGAGATTTTCCCTGATTTAAATTATCTGATGGAAGACGGTTTATAGGGCGGGTCACTGGGATTTACTACGATTTACGTTATATGCGGAGAGGCGACTTGAACAGTTGTCACCAGCTCTTACTCCGATTATAATTCCCTCCCGGAAGACGACTTGTACAAGCAGTCGCCGGATGTACCACGATTACGTTTTATGCCGAGAGGTGACTTGAAGAGTTGTCACCAGCTCTTACTCCGATTATAATTCCCTCCCGGAAGACGACTTGTACAAGCAGTCGCCGGATGTACCACGATTACGTTTTATGCCGAGAGGTGACTTGAAGAGTTGTCACCAGCTCTTACTCCGATTATAATTCCCTCCCGGAAGACGACTTGTACAAGCAGTCGCCGGATGTACCACGATTACGTTTTATGCCGAGAGGTGACTTGAAGAGTTGTCACCAGCTCTTACTCCGATTATAATTCCCTCCTGGAAGACGACTTGTACAGGCAGTCGCCAGGTGTACCACGATTACGTTCTATGCCGAGAAGTGACTGGAAGAGTTGTCACAAGCTCTTACTCCGATTATAATTCCCTCCCGGAAGACGACTTGTACAAGCAGTCGCCGGATGTACCACGATTACGTTTTATGCCGAGAAGTGACTTGAAGAGTTGGTCACAAGCCCTTACTCCGATTATAATTCCCTCCCGAAGACGACTTGTACAGGCAGTCGCCAGGTGTACCACGATTACGTTCTATGCCGAGAAGTGACTTGAAGAGTTGGTCACAAGCTCTTACTCCGATTATAATTCCCTCCCGAAGACGACTTGTACAGGCAGTCGCCGGATGTACTACGATTACATTTTATGCCGAGAGGTGACTTGAAGAGATGTCACCAGGTTTTATTCCGATTATAATTCCCTCCCGAAGACGACTTGTACAGGCAGTCGCCGGATGTACCACGATTACGTTCTATGCCGAGAAGTGACTTGAAGAGTTGGTCACCAGCTTTTACTCCGATTATAATTCTCTCCTGGAAGACGACTTGTACAAGCAGTCGCCAGGATTACCACGATTACGTTCTATGCCGAGAAGTGACTTGAAGAGTTGTCACCAGCTTTTACTCCGATTATAATTCTCTCCCGGAAGACGACTTGTACAAGCAGTCGCCGGATGTACCACGATTTATGTTTCTTTCCGAAAGGCGACTTGAAGGGTTAGCAGCCGGATCTTACTAGATTTAAATTTCGCAATAAGGGGCGTGTTGATGAACTGCAGTTTAAAGGAAAGACGGCTGTGTTGATTCCAAGATAGTGTAGTTAACTGAAGTTATGAGATTAAAAAGAATTAGTTGTGAATTGGAGAGAACACTGGTTGAGCTTTAGGTAGTGAGAATCTAGAAAGGAACTGTTCTAACAAAGGTTACATGTGTTTTTGTCGTGAGGTGTTTTACAGAAAATGTTTGCTCAGCAGGTGCTATCTACTTGGCGGAATCAGAGGTGTGCGTGAAGAATGGGGTTTATTTTCATTTACGTGTTAGACGTTATCAACAATGTATCTTGATTTCAGTCAAATTTGGCACATATACTAGAAGTTATTGCTCTTCTTCAAGCATGTTTGTAACTTTGAAAAACAGAAGTCATTTTTCAAAAATGTAGCACTCTGAAACGTATTTCTTCTTGCCTGTGATTCTATGAACAAATGAAAAGCACATTTTGGGAGTTAAGTAAGTTTGTGTACATGGAAATAATTGAAGATGGTGAACATATTATAGAAACATCATCTTGTTAAAAGTAATGTTTGTGTGTGTCAGTATTAAAGTATTGCATAATATAGAGAAAGTGATTTGATTGGGTAAAATTTCGACGGTGTGTTTTTGCGAATATATCGAACTGGAGGCCATGTGAGCAAAAAAAGAACAAAAGTTTTTGGAATTGTGTCCACCTGTCTGTCCTTATGTACGTTTTAAAATCCAAACGCGTGAACCGATTTTAATTTCAAATTTGGTTTGTGGGTACATTTTGGACATGTCTATTTTTATTTTTATTATATTAATTGTTTTTATAATTCAAAACTTAGGAGTAGCTGTCATTAAAACAAAACAAATACTATTTTCACACAAAAACAGTTTTCAACGGTTTCGATAAAATTTCGGTGAAGTGTAACAGTACTGTTGGTGGATAGTCTTGTTTCTAATTTCTTTAACAAAGAGCAGATTTATATTAAGTTAAAGGGAGTTTTTAATAGACAGAGATTTAACTCTGAGTAATATTATATAGTTCACAACATTTTTTGTAACTGTCAGTGGGTCTCTATGCCTTTTGCGAGTTTGTGATTGTAGGCATAGAATATATAAAATTGTATTTTTTATATTTGCGATTTTTATTGAATGTTTTTTAACGTTCTAGATGAAGTAGTGTTGATCATATAAATTTTGATAATAGTGTGTATGTAAACTAAATTTTATTAAACTTTTGAGGAATTTGTTGATTAGGGAAATCGGTTAGTAAATTTCTAAATGCCAAAATTATACATAAATAAACTAGTTTTCCTAAGAATAATATTTTATTCGTAGCTCCTATAATGTGTTTTTAATAGGTCATTTTGTGTATCTTAAAGAAATAGTTATATACTTCATTTAAATCTAATTTTTAATGACAACTTTCAAGGATCATTCTGTCAAGGAATTTTTTTTATTTGCGATTTCGTAGACGGCATTATGTTATTAATCTTCTAATTGGATTAAATTTGAACGAAATTGGTAGAACCAAATTTTAGATATTACATATCCAATTTTAAGAGTTTGTTTTAAACGATAACTAACAAATTGGTATTTTTGGAGAGATGAACCAATATGAGAATCCATCACATAAGTTTCCTTATACAATGTGTATGTAGGAAATTAATAAGTTTCAAATTAGAATTTAAATTTAGAAAAAATAATTAAAATATAAATATTTGAATAGGTTTTGATTACTAAAAAGGTTCAGATCTGCAAATAAACGGACGTAAAAATAAAAACAAAGAAATACTAGACTATCAACTGTAGGCAGCTAGTTGATTGGTTTTGGAAATTTAATCAAACACTGGTGAAATCTGTCCCAATAACGAGTTTCTATTTGCTCATTCCTGTATTGATTATTAGAAACATTGTTATTTTTATTTCCTTTCTCTTTACAACAATCTTTGATTTCTAATAATTTTCATTTGATTATAGCTGGTAATGAAATGTTTATGGCGCCAAATTTAAATGTACTAGGGTTAAATTTGGGATTAAGGATTTACAATTTGCCTCATTTAGATAACAAAAACGTTTTAAAACAAGAATTTTGTTATTTACTGTTGTAGATGTTAATTAGTTTAATATTAGTTTCTTTGTTGTTTGAAGGAGAAAACCTCACGTTCATAATAGTATTTTAAAACAATGATACTTTTAAAATAGCGTAACTTTGCTATTTGTCGTCGTAGACAGGTGGGGGTTTGTATCATGGAAAATTGAAAAATGTAAATATTTATCTAATTTATTGTGTTAAAAACTGAATAAGACATGAAATGTTATTTTTAAATCTATTTAAAATATCTGCTATTTAAACATTTAAATTTAGATTTTTTGGAATTTCAATAGGGTTTTACATGAGCACACAACCGCTTCTATACCAAATTTAATGTTCTTATCTTCCCCCTTTTTTTTTTTTTTTTTTTTTTTTTTTTTTTTTTTTTTTTTTTTTTTTTTTTTTTTTTTTTAGCCACAACTACCACAGACGGACGGCATATCGAAAATAACTTAGGATCATAAGACGTGAAGATCAGTTCCAATTTTTTTTGGAATTATCAAACTGACTGACTATACTTCTTATTGGCTACTGGGTCAAAAAAAGAAGAAAAGAGCATAACATTATATTAAAACCCATAACTCTCGAAACCTCAGAATAGGAAGGGAATAATATTTTGTCAAATTGATCTGAGAGGAAAGATGAAAGTAAGGGATCTAACCCAAGACTACATGAAAAATGTTATTTTAGATCCAGCTAGGGGACCTCAGTTCCAATGTATATAAGAAACAAAATTCAAATTAATCCTGAGAAATTAGTTTCCACATCAACTCCTCGTCCGTTAGAGCAGACTAATGTAACCACATATTATTATAAATATTTTTCTTCTTTTTAATAATAAAATATAAACAAAATAATAATTAAAAAAATACGTTTACAAGCTATTTTTAAAATACACGATCACAGAAAACAAAAGTATAACGGGTGATTTTTTCAAAACTTCCCGCCCTAATTATTTTTTAAACCGAAAAATATATTCAAATAATGTTTACTGTGAATCTATTTAGCAATTGGGGGAGCTTAAAAATATTTATGCAAAAACCAAAACCACCCCCTTCACCCCAAACAACCCCTAACTCAAAAAATTGTAACGGGTATTGTTACCGGGTACAAATTCATCGGTATATAACAAGTTTATAGGTAAACCCATCACCCTCTTGCTTCTTAAAATTCCACACAGAACTGATAACAAAGATTGTGATCTTGATGAAGTACTAGTTGGAGCCGGTATGGTTTGAAGACAAGTTTTTTGCGTAGTACAAGCCAAATAGTTGATTGAGGCATTTTTACGTAGTACAAGGCAAATGATTGATTGAGGCATTTTTACGTAGTACAAGCCAAACGGTTGATTGAGGCATTTGCAGTTCTCGACATGCGGGATACGTTGATTTTGGAGGACTCGTGCTGAGCTATTTTCAGACACGATTTCTTATACCTCTTTTGTTTTGTCTCGGTGGGTCTGTGTGATACTTTCTACAAAACGCAGTTCAACAGTTATAACAGACTCAGTTTTAACAAATTGTTAGACACAAAACGCTTTCTACTCACCTGGAAATGCCAGGTTTCCACATTACTACCTCCTAGCTGTAAAATACGCAACGACGCCAAATACGAAAACACTTGTCCATGAAAATAACAACGTTTTCAATGCATATCGTTTGAGATTGGCAAGATGGCCGTGTTGTAATGTGTGTCTGTGAACTGTGAACGTTAAGTGTCTCGTCGCTTATTGTTTGTTCTATGAAGTGAAGCACCATTAATTCAAAATTTGAAATGTTATGTGACCAGTGCCAGTGTGAAGTGTTAGTCCCCTGCGTTGTATTGTGCTAAGTAGAGCAGAGACGCCACCAGGGATACCTACGCCTGTTTGGCACTATTTGTGTAGTGTTTTAAAATTATTTTGTTAATATTCCCTTTACTAGTGACAGGAAAATAGTAGTAGATATGAAATATAAGTTAAATCACCCCCTCCCCCAAATACTAATTTCCTAAATGGAAAATTGTGTTGAATTAGATGGACCTATTCAGGGCCAACTTAACAAAGACCCTATACAGGAGCAACCAGTAGTTCCTGTAGAGGATTCATTAGAAAAGGCCTCTTTCAGGGCCAGCATGGTTCCAGTCTGACTCACGAGAGTGGACATTCTGACAGACACCTCAACCGCCAATGACCTTACCAAGTATAGGAAAGCATAAGAGGCGGAAGAGGAAGGCACAAATTTTGACTGATTCAGACAAGTTGTTGAAACGAGGAACTATAGAAAGTTCAAGTAAGCTATCCTGTGGTAAAGGTAACTCGTCATCAGGGAGCCATCAGCCCGGGAGAGCTTGAAAGTCACTCAACCATTTTTATGCGAAATTCCTACACCACAGCATCACTAATACTAGAATTATATTTGTGCATACAAGGATATGTATGCAACTGCAACAACAGTTGTTTGCATTGTTTGCATCTACTGGAACATGCACAGCATCCTCAACAATATGGAGTCTCAGTTCTTCCAAGTCTTGCGGTTGTGTTCTGACACTTGATCTTTCAGATAACCCCAGAAAAAATAGTCAAGTGGGGATAAATCCGGAGCGTAAGAGACTTAGAATATAGCTCCCAAATGGTATTTCAGAGTTTTACTCTTTCAGAGCTTTACTCAGGGACCAAACCTGTATTTGCTTTCCACAAGGGATATACCTCTAAATAATAAAACTTCAATGAAGACATTTGACGTTGACACTGCTTTTATGAGTATTAGAAACACGGTTGAAGAGACCCAGGATAAAATCAGTGTTTTGACATACTTACCCAACCCCAACATAAATCTAATACAAACAGATTCTCTACAAATAATTCCCAAAAGATAGTTTCTTCAGCATTGTAGGTTATATTAAATTGTATTGAACGTAGATTTAGTAATCACATTATCACCGCTGTATTGGAATTGCTCCAAGACAGAAACTTAGAGTTGAGACTAAAGAGGACGAAACTGTGGGTGGTGCAGTGATAATGTGTAAACTAGGGTGAATGTGCGAGTATCCTAGGAGTTATTCACAAAATTGGTTTCCAATAAACAGTGACTTATATAAACAATAAAAGATACTAGATAAGTTTTAATTATTAAATGGGATAACAACAATTTGATGGTACATGCAGCACCGTCATAGATGTAATAAAAGCAAGTCCTTTAAATGTAATGATCCAAACGTCTAAAATGTTAAATTGTGTTTGCTTCGCAATAAAATGTCGACCTCCATTTTTTAATCTATCTTCATATTTCATGACCCGTAGAAACCCAAAAGTGATTTAAGACATGCCGTCCGTCCTGTAAAAGGTTAAATAGTTATTATTTACTCGACTTTGAGTGAATGTTTTAAATTACTTTTTTAAATTTCAATTTAGATTAAAAATACAATTTCCCACAAAATATAAACTGAAATGCTATTTAAATGTGTAAAAGTATATTTTACTAAATTATTACACTTCTATGTCCTACATGTGTTGTGCTTATCACGCCTGAAGCAATAGTTTGATTACAATGTAAAAGTAATGATCATGTGATATTTATTGGCACTGGACTGTTGAGATCGTTACCTAATGTACATCTTTTAATCCTGGCAACACTGATGTTACCAAATTTCTGATGCAGTTTTATTATTTAACATCTTGAAGCAAGTGCTGTTATTTTCTTGACGTTTCCACATTTTGAGCTGTTTATTTATGAATTTGTTATCTGATTATAATAAATTTAATTCCCAACATTCAAATAGCTTCTCTGCTTTAAATTCTGTAGGAAACTAAATTTTTAGCTTACATGTAAAATTATAAAATCTGGCAATAATAACACCTCCAAAAGTTTTGTGCTTATCTGAGTGTGTTTATTGTTCTCTGCGTAGTATTTCAAATACAACATCAAATGAAATACAAAACAATAAATATCATAACATAAAATTAGGTATAAATAATAAGTAGAGATCTGAATAGAAAATATTTGAGACAAAGTTAAGTTCAGAAAACGGAATTGAATTCTCATAGAATTTTCATTTTTTTTAAATCTCTCAAATTAAGAACACGTATTAGCAAAACCTTGTTCATTTCCACGATTTCTTAAAAAAAAATCCTAATTAAAAATTAAGAAAGCTAAAAAAGTAATAGTGCTTTTGATTAAAAACAATATAGATTTAGTCTTTGTTGATTTAAAACAAATACAAATTACATACTGTACATGTAATGAATGTATTTTTCATGATTAGGGTGCCGAGTGGTGTAAGACATGTATTTTGCCGAGATGAAACCCCTCTGATCAAGCTCCGGTTATTTATTTCGCTTGGTTGTAGTGGTTTCCTTTGTAACAATAGCAAGAGATATTCAGGGTCAGGAAGTAGATATATACGTGTATAATGGCAGCACTGCAAGGGATGTGGGGGTGGAAAGATAGAGCAGAAGAATTATAATACAAAGAGAAATAGTTATCTAGATTTATATCTTTATGCATTATTTATGAGGCTTTTTCAAAATATTGGTTATATTAGTGAAAACTTGATCCGGGAGTATGAAATTAAAATCACTGTTAAGTATTGCCAGTACTTACCTATATATCAGCTCACACTCTAGGTTTGTTATATTTATTATGACCACCATAGCAGTAATAAAAATTAATATAGGAACATTATTAAACTGGTAAAGGAAACAATAAGTATGCCCATATAAAAATCTATTGAAATTCAGAAAATATAAATTAAAAATGTCAATGGCGGCCATCTTAAACTGTTTTTTGTTCATATCTTGTGTTATATTTTATATAAAATAATTAATAATCAATCCATTAATAGCAAAATATAAACACAAGAAAAACTAATTAATAATCTTACACCTTAAAATATGACAAATATATAGGTTGTTAATAAGTATGGCATAGTGTAGATTATTACATATTATGCTCTAAAAATAAAATATAAGACAACAAACTATGCAAACACTATGGCTAAATGAAGAACGTAATGTTTGGTTTCAAATTTCCAACAATATAAGCTGTGTCTAGTGATGAGTTGAGTAAATTTAACTTAGTTTGGTAATATAATGCAAAACCAAGGAGCTCATCTCAAGTTAGGGTAATTGATTCTGTCATTCTCAGATTAATGATGTTGGTGTACATCTATCTGTTTGAAGAAAGTGAATTTCGTGTTTTAGTCAAGTGAAAAATCATCAACATTTTTATTAACCTTTAAATTAATGAAATTTTGACACAGCTAAATAAACTAGTTGTATAACACTGTTGTTCTGTTATACAACTAGTTTATTTTGCTGGTTTTATTTGTTGTAGATATGAACCTGTCTTTCCTGGCTTCGTCATATAAAATGCGTTTCGGGTAGATTAAATCTTCAGCAGTATATTGTAAAACTTTTTATGAGTTTGTAAGATTTTGTAAGACTTTATAAGACTCTGTGACTTCAAAATATTATATTTTTAAATATTTTAGAAACATAATAAGATAAAACTAAAACGAATTTAATTAAGTACAACAAACTATCTCAACTAGTTAATAATTTTTAATGATGTTAAAATGAAAGGTGAAAAACAAAATACAGCCTAACCTCTAAACTGTTGTATTTTATCTTTTTTCTTATAACTGGTGTAAGGATACCTTTTGTTTACGTTGGGTAGTTTATTTAAATTAGTTTTGTTAAATTATTCTAAACACAATAAATAGAATGAACTGCACCGATAAATTGTTAAATCTTGGAAATTTAATCAGTTTACCAATGATTTTAAATTCTAAAATGACGAGGTTTTATCTTAAATAACACTGTCATTTATTCTGATAAGGAACGGAATTGCTATTTTAAACCTCGTGAAAAGGGTTTTGTCTTCACGTCTTCACATTCTTTTTGTCAAGGATTCAAAGAAAAAAATCGATCCATGATTAACCAATATTTTTCATAGCTAGAAAAACCTTCACGTTTGTGAATGTCAGAGTAAACTAAGTTTATTCGCTTTACAAAAGTTTAGAGTCAGAAAACTGTAAAGTATTGAATTGCTTCGACAGGAAATTGTACTTTAGCCAAACATTTGTCATAAACATTGATTAAAGGAAATAAACTACTGTGGCTAGGATAAAATCCATGAAATGTGCACCGGCTCACATTTTGGTTTATTTACGCTTTTTGTAGGAAAACCTCTAAATAATACGTAACGCGAATACATTTTGTTTCACTGTTTACGCGAAATTTATTCAATATGCGAAATAAAATGTCATCGTACGCCTTAAAAACTAAAAATCTTGAATTTAAAATGTAGAAAAGATAAAAAGAATACTTGATAATATTTAATAAACAAACCATGCTTTAATATAAATAAATGTTGAGTTTGACTTATGAGATAATATTAGATAGAAAAACTCGAACACAAGATCTCACAAAAATTACGTTTACTTAATCAAACGCGTTTCAACGAAAAAATTAAACTAACATCTGCTTAAGTTACATCTTCCTTACTTTTATTATCCTCTTATTTTTTTTTCCAAAAAGGATATTGTAAACTAAAAAACTAAAATTAGCCCTACCACAAGAAATATAACGCTCAGTTTGTTTAAATATGATTAGTGAGTTTCCTTTGAGAATATTTATGAAGTAATGGTTTATTAAAGAATTAGGTTGTAATTAACTTGTAATTGATTTCTTAAATGTTCCTATTAAAATTTTCAGAATATTAATTTTTTTTTCATTAGTTTGTCAAACAATTAAATTTTGAAAAATAATTTTTAGTTTTATTTACCATTATCGTCCGTTACCTTTTCTATAACCGTTTCTTATTAGAGTTAAGCGCACTTATCTAAAAACAATTGTAATATACATCAGGATTGCTTGAAAATATAAATATAATTTGACTCATTTTTCCGATTTTGTTATTTGAAAAGGAACTTCATAAAACGAACTAAAACAATATCTATAACTTATAACTTTTGAAATGTATTGTAAAGTATTGTTTAAAATTTTATAGATGTTTTGATTTTAAAAATTCTCACCCCTTAATGACAGCGTTTGGTAGATAAATAAATTTATTACCTAACTAATCCTGCCTTGTGCATTATAAGTTGTAAGACTTTATTCTTAAGGGTCCCGTAACTTTGTATTTTTATCTTTGATAAAAGTTATAAATATTTGTTTACAATCTGCAGTTCCCACAATACTTGAACTTGAATCATGATAAGCACTTCTGTCTACAGCTAGAAAAGTGTTCGTGCTTGTGAATGTAAATGTAAACTAAGTTTATTCGCCTTACAAAGTTTACTGTCAACAAAACTGTAAAGTATTGAACTGCTTCGACATGAAATTGGACTTTAACCAACATTTTGTATATTTGTTCAACTAATTTGTATAGTGAATAACCTTCTGTTGGTAAGATAATATTCACACGTGGATCATGATGTGTGCACAAATTCTAATTTAACTGCAATAAGTGTGAAGGTAACCCAGTTGATTCTTTAGAAGTTATAAATTCAATTGGAAAATCAACAGAAACTTCGTCATATATATATATATATATATATATATATATATATATATATATATATATATATATGTATCTACTGATTTGTACATTATTTCCTCCTAACTATTAATTAGTTAAAAATATGAATATTAATATAATAATTTACTCTGTAAAATCACAAAACCAATTAGCTTGCTTAGTAGTAAGGTTTTGGAATGTCCCCGGACAAGAGTATTGAATGGGAAAATTAAAATTTTTAACGATATTATTTTCAGTAAATAAGCTAATATATTTACATTTTTATATATACCATCTCCAATGCATAACAAAATTTAAGACAAAGTATGTTGATCTTTGTAATTAGATTTTATTAACCGCATTTTTTTTTATGAGGTCAAATATAATAACATACGCTAAGTCTACTGATGAAATAAATAAATTTCTCTTAACTTCAACTTAGAATGATAATATAATACGGAGCCAAGGAGCTCATCTCAAGCTAGGGTAATTGATTCTGTCACCCTCAGATTAATGATGGGGGTGTATATCTATCAAGAAAGTGAATTTCAAGTTTTTAGTCAAGTAAAAAATAACCTACATTTTAACCTTTAAATTAGTAAATTGCACAGTGTAAAATAAACTAGTTATATATTGTATTGTATTGTATTATTATCATGGTTGTAGGTGTTACAGACGTCGCTTTTTTACTGCTAGTATTTTTTGTATATATTATGAAACTGCATTCCTTGGCTTCGTCATATAAAATAACACTGTCATGTATTCTGATAAAGAACGGAATTGCTATTTTTAAACCTTGTGTAAAAGGGTTTCGTCTTGCATTCTTTTTATCAGGGCTTTAAAGAGCAAAATCGATCCATGATAAAACACTATTTTTCACAGCTAGAAAAACGTTCGTGTTTGTGAATGTCAGAGTAAACTTAATTTATTCTTCTTACAAAGTTTAGAGCCAGGAAAACTGTAAAGTATGAACTGATCCGAAACGAAATTGTACTTTAGCCAAACATTTTGTAAAGGCAATAAACTACTGTGGCTAGGATAATATCCATGCTATGTGCACCGGCTATAAATGTGGAGGAAAAAGTTAAATAACATGTAACACGAATATATTTTGTATAATAATTGTTTGTGTTTTTGTGATTTAAAGGAGAAAAAATATCGTCAAAATACATAAAAATGGACCTCCAGCCCAAGAATATTTTAATAACATCAGAGAGACTTGATAAGAAAGAAAAGTAGAGGGGATCTAACCCAAGACTAGATGAAGATAGTGTAGATTTAGCTACCGTCGGTTCCACGTTCACCTTTCTGTACGGTAACTCCATAAGTAATGTAAAATCAAATTGGAGTTTCAGCACTAGTCATCATGTAAAGATCTAATTACCTCGGCTAGGCTGGCCTTTCAATGGATCGGTGCTACACACGCTTGGCACCGTAACTCAGCATCGTCTTATAAGAAAAGAATAAAAGGCCCCTAGCTCTCGAATATACTAATAGCTTTAGGATCGGAAGACAATAGCTTGTTGGTTAAGAGACAGGAAGTTGAAATATCTAACCTAAGACTACAATAACAAAGATTCGGCTGAAGTGTACTTGTAAAGGTTCGGATTACAACAGCTGTACTAATTATAAGTGAGCCCGTTCGTTATTGTAATTTAAGAAAGTTTGTATATATACATAGTAGTTATATATATAAAAAAAAATCAACTCTTTGAATTATGAATTATTTGTGAAATAGTTATTCTGGTAGTGGAAGGGGGAATTCTATTGAACGGTAGATAACATAGAATTGAAACAGTTTCTAATAGCAGACATTAGTTCGGGCTAACTTTTATTGCTACACTTGAGATTCTTGTCACACCAAATAACGTCGTTAGTTCTGATTAAATATAAATGTAGGTAACATTCGATGTAATTACGTTCGCTTAAAAACATGGTCCTTTCTGTTTTTATTCAGCTGTCTACGAAGCTGAAAATATGTAAAGTATTTTTTTGTTGAAGCTGTAAAGGAAAATATTGCTCTAATAAAATGTGTAATCAATATTTCTAGCTTTATATATAGATAGGCAAGTAAGCTGTTAAGGGCCGCGCCTTGGACTCACGGCGCGAGGGGAATATCGATGATGAAATTTTTATAAAACCCCTGAAACCTAGGTATTTGTTTTATTTTTATAATAAGTTTTAACATTGAAGTGCCTTTATTGTCATTTGATAATTTTGGCTCGGGAGGGGGGATATTTTCCCCGACTCCATGATGGGCTTTCCATTATCCACCACCTATTGACCAGCCGTGCCCCAAACTGGCTAAACCGTTATCCGTTATATATTGTATAATTGTTTATAAATAACTATATATATATGACTGCGTCAGGGACCACCCACCACGCTAATATCTCGTATTACAGACTTATATAATGCCAATGTTCTAATAAACTCTTATATTAGAAATTCTTACATTGTAAATATACGAGTGTGTACGCCATTCAACAATTAATTCCCTAGTTTCCACACAATATCTTCAACATATATTAATATATTTATCTATAAAAAAACGCGAAACACATAGTTCTTCACCTGGAGAATCAATGTGGCTTGTTTTAAAATATGAAAGAAAATAAAAAAAAACTAATTTATAGAAATTGTAGGTTATATCATAAATAGGTTACTCAATTAATAAAAACAAAAGAATCCACCAAATGGATTTCCGATAGTATCGTGAAAGAGACTAAATTAATATCCTTCAATTATCTAAAACAGAATTAATAGTCAATGATAGATTCTTAGTTTAATCAAAATCTAAACTTTTACTTTGAAGGGCGTTCGACAACCTATTTTAGTATTAAATTTTCTTCAATCAGACAAAACTCTGTGAAAAGTTTTGTCCTGGCATGTAATCAGTAATATATGCGACTCGCTGGTGAAGAGGCTTAGGCAGATTTTCATAATTTTATATATTGAAGGAATATTTGTAATACAAATTCTTTAAAGAAACACTGGTTGTAAAATTTGAAAATGTACGGCAGATTTATAAATTTAACTGTGTGTTCTACAATAGCTCATTTTGTGGAGTGCGAAAATCTGAATCTAATGATGTTCAAAAGTGTTATCTACAAAAACAAAATAGTGTTGTAATGTTTATAAAGCTAAAGTCGAAGTTATAAGGTTAAAATAACTTGCTGATAAAAATTGGATGACCACTGAAATCTGATTAAATAGCCTCCAAATAACCAAGCAGAGTGTTAAATGTAATTCATTTGAATAACGTGCTAATAGGCTACGAATCGTAAAACTTCCATACTACATAGATCCAACCAGTTATGAGGGTTAACCTAAATGACTATAATTAAAAATATAACTATCTAAAATTATTCTTAATTTTAGAAAATAGTGCTGATAGGATTAATCGTTATCTTAACAATAAACAATTATTACGGACCTAAATTGTTTGATTAAACCCACTATGTCTAAACTCAAAAAGATAACATACCGCCCAATATATAAACTAAAAATTGGTTTTATGAATTAAAAACCTGAATGAACTGTGCAAGCACAAACATTTTACGTTCACTTGGTATCCTGGTCTCTGTTAAACTACGCTGTGAGATTTGAATACATTTTTATGTTTGACAGTGACTTCACTACGATAGTCCTGATGATAGTAATTCGTAATGGGAAATCACACAGTGATTTACATAGTTGCCAGCGATTGCTACAATCATTCATTCCCCTGCCACTACCAAATCCCCTGCTTACCAATCGCTATTCGTCAAGTGTACATTTTACATGAGGTGAGAATCAAGCAAACTTAGGAGGTAAATAATGGTTAAACATCGAAGAAGAAGAAGAAGAGGCATCCAGCATCTAATAGTATCTTGATGTTTATAAGATCCTGTATTTTAGTGTAAACCCAAAACTTCGGCTTACTACCATTGATTTCCTTAATATAATAAATAAATTAGCCAGCTGGTAAATGTTTAGATTAAAAGACAACAAATTTAATGTTATCGAAGAGAATGGTCATGGGATACTTTTGAAAAGTTTAAGTTTTTCAAATTGTCGCTGAACAATAACCTGGTGGCATAAAACAAAAAGACATTTCTAGGACATAATATAGATAAACATTAAAGTGATGATTGATGTTTTACATACAAAATTATCCATAATACACAATTTAAATATATCATAACAAAAAAAACATGTATTTTGCTTATTACTTTATTTTATTAAACTAAACAGAATATAAAATGGCCCGCGAGGGAATTATTAAAAGGTAGGCCTATAGAGGTAAAAAAAAAAAAAAAAAAAAACCAAACAAGTATAACACATGATTTCGGGGGGCAGATGCTAAAGTATAATTTAACGAAATTTAAAATGTATTTAAAGTAATTCTCTTAATAACTACATGAATACCTGGATAACCTCAAAGTGAATTATAATGGAAATCACGATGATGTGTCTAATATTTAATTTCCTTTTCCAAACGCTTCTCAACTCTGGATGTGTATAGAAAATTATAGGATAAAAGAAAAGAGAATGGAATACAGAGTTTTAAATTGGAAGTTTAGCTTCAAGGATCATTAACATAAAATAGAAATAAATCAAGTCAAGTTGTTTTTGTTAGGTTTTGTAAATATAGGAGGAATTTGAAAATTATACAGTATTTCCCTTTCTTCATATATTAGGTTTTAAATGTGTGAAAGAAAGATTGTATAAGAGGATATTGTATTTTGGGTGTACGGACGACACATTTACAACATACAGATGTACAATTAGCACTGTGTGCTTTTACAATTGTAAACCACAAGTTAGCTACAATAACACAACAGAAATAAAATTTTGGGGAAAAATGTATTAGCCTATTTTAGTTCAGGTGGATCGGCCAATCAGAGAGCTAAGCCACGTCATAAACCTTTTTGAAAACAACTGGTAGCAGTGGCTAACGGTATCTGTCCCTGACCTTGGGAATGGCTAGAGATTGAATATTACAAATTTATAAAACTATACAGTTAATTCGTAGAACAAAATTACAAAATATAATAATGTAACAAATAACACTTAAACTTTTAGAATTCTCCACGTACTGATTTTTAATTCCAACAATGGTTTCTTTATTTTAACTACTTATTTTTTACATTTACTTGGTTGTAGATGTTATGTTTTCTTTGAGGATAATTGGCCCATTGAATATGTAATTCACACCAATATGGTACGCATAATGCGGTATAATTACCACCAACGTCAGCGATGTGCTAATTCAACCCGGATTCATAAAGTTATGTTGTTTTTTTTTTCCTTCACTATTTCTCGTCAAACATTTCAATATATAAATTGTTGTTATGTGCACATCTATGGCTGAGAATGATATAAATAAATATTGAGGTTGACTTTTGAGATAATATTAGATAGAATAAAACTCGAACACAAGATCTCACAAAAATTACTTTAACTTAGTCAAACGCGTTTCAACGACAAAGTCGCCATCTTCAGTGATACATGAGCTACATTAAGTAAACTATAAATAGCGTTAAATATAACTGCAAGTTATTGTTTAGTTACTGTTGCTCATGTATCACTGATGATGCCGAATTTGTCGTTGAAACACGTTGGTTTAAGTGAACGTATTTTGTGTGAGATTTTGTGTTCTAGTTTTATTCTATCTCCTGAGAATTATATTTTGAGTAATGTTGGTGCCATTCATTATTTAGTAAATAAAAAGAGTAATAATAAAAATCTTCAAAAAATTTCAACGTAAGTAAGTGAATAAATACAATTTTTCGAACGATTTCTCAAAGGTTTTTAAAAACGTACACGTTTAGATAACTTTTACAAAAGTCCCTGGAAAGGGTGTTTTCATTTGGACCTTACTTGAGGTGATTGAAGTGATGAACTTTAACATATTATAACAAAATAATAGGCTACTTGACTACAAATGTATTTAGTTGACCTTGTCACAAATATTAGTATTTACTTATCTCTTATCACTTGTCACATTATTAATTTTGTTAAATACCTCAGGCGATATCTGTTAGTGAAAGACAAGTACAAATTTATTCCAACTGTAACCCAAGCGCATCCACATGCAGAGTTAAATTTTAGTATCATAACTCAAATTATGTTCTAATTTATTGTTTTTGATTTTATGAGAGTGGTGATATTGCTGGTTTTAAGTTTTTCAATAATCTATGGTGCAGATAATATATTTCTTATTCTAAATAATTACATAACAAAGTTTAATAACGTTTTACATACAGTACAATTTTATGGGAGAAAGTAAATGAAGGATGAAAAAAACTTTCCAAAACATTTCCACTCACACATCACCAAAACCAAATAAAAACGAACAAAAAATAATGGTCACAAAAAAGACATCTGTATATTGTCAGTTATAAAATTAAAATAAACTCGGTTTTGAAAAAAATAAAATAAATAAATAAGTACCTAAACTTGCTACTTTTGTGCCATAATCATCCTTAATGTCCACATTCCACTAATTTTTGAACGAAATTGGTGAAGTTCATTTTACGAAAATAAGTACTTTTTGTTCTCGCGATAACTCACTAAGCACCATCTGTTAACCCAAACGACTGAACCAAAATGTCGTGTGAATATTTGTGTAATCCGAAACTAAATAAGTAAAATGACGTAAAGGGTTGACGAATCAACCATTATATGCCTAAATTTATCTGATAATAAGAAAATTAGATAAAAAATTACGGTTTTTGTAACTTTGTCTATTTTGTTAAAAATTGGTATTTCAATAATTAGAGACGCTGAACGAACTTTGTCGTTGAGGTTATAGTTTATGATTTCTACCACAACATGAAGGGTCGTCTAATAAGGTGTCCGTGATATCGAGGTAAAATAATTAAGTTTATAGTTCTGATATATTATATATTTTTATACCAAAAGATAGATCCCTGATTTTCTTAGCATAGACGTAATGTTCTTAACTTAATCTCAAACGAAAACGTCCATAAGGTTCAGATTAGGTTGTTGGTCGTTTGTGACCACAAAACGGTCCATTCCTTCCAATTCAACTGTCAAGAAGTTTGTAATTGAGAACTTCCAGTACATTGAGAATGTAATGGAGTGGTGCTCCTATTATTGATTCATTGGTAACCCAGTACATGAGGTGGGTGTTAACTATCCTACTATCAATTTCTAGACTTCAACCAAATGTTTTTGAGCTTAATTACATATTTTCCTGCAAGTTTAATAGAGATTAACGACATTTAAAATGAGATTAAAACATATTCCGCCATGAGTATTGTGTTATTGAATGTTTCTCTTAAATTAGCTTCACAAGACTACTGCCAATAAAATTCAGCATACATTTGTTGCTAATTCAACTTAACCTTGTTGTCATAAAAGATTTTTGAAATGGAGTTTTACATTATTCTCCGTAATCAATAAGTTGGTAGAAACTGAATGTGTTGTAAAAGTGTGTTAAAATGTTGAAAGATATCTAGTTGTTATTCATCAAAAATAAATTATGTACTGGAAAAACAAAAAAATAAATAATGTAATTGATACTGTTATCCATATAGATTTCAGTTATAAATGACAAGAGCATAATCAACAAATCTTTGTGATTTCAATGCAAATTGTTTCTAAAAGGTTTCTTATTCGTCGTTATAATGACCTTGAATGCTTTGAGTGCGTGTGCATACACTATTCATCATATATGTATATCAATACTGTTAGCTCTGCAATAGTGACTTTAGTAATGGATACTGTGCAGCTCAAAACTCTATGTGTTTTATGGTTGTTTGAAATTAAATCAATGGTTATAGTGCAATGTTATTTAACGTACATACAATTCCTTTGTATAATCAGTTTGGAGATATATAAATCAAGAAACTCCTAAACCGACCATGCCACATCAGAGACGATAATGTGGAGCGTTCGAAACCATCAAACTTTCGGAATCCTAAAAAGTCTATCACTTGACGCAGTTTAAAACGAGTTGAATTATCTTCACAAATGTTTTTTCAGTTACGAAGCTATTTTCTGTAAAAATGGCTGTCAACTGCCGAAACTATAGAATCTGGAGGGCTCAGTAACTAAATACAATTTTCAGAATGTTTCTGATCCTTCTAAGATAAATGTGTAGTCTATTGTGGTGTAATTCGTGATCGAGTCGTGGTCCTGTTTTATTTGCCAGAAAACAATTACAGATAATCTGAATTCTGTAACAGCCATACCGAATGTTACTCCGGGTAAGATGGACTACTCGTACCCAGATGTTTGTCTGCCAATGGAGAGGGGGGTTAATCATATTGAAACTTACCAACTAATGTCTGTCTGTCTATCTGTCTCTTGTCCAACGTGTGGGCATATTTTGGTCATATCTTACGATGTTTTTGTCATTTTTTCATCAACCCAACATTTAGCTGTAGGTGTAATAAAAAAACAACATATACTTACAACTGTCTCAAAATTGGCTTTAATGATTTTCTTTAAATTTTCTTCAAGTGAAGTCTCTAAGAACCCAAAGAAAATGGGCGGCAACTCTTCCGAAATACCGGTTCGTGAATTATCGCTAAAACAAAATTCTGCTAAAAGATAATTAATACTATTTTCTTAAAATGAACTTTCTTCAATTTCGTTCGAAAATTAGTGAAATGTAAACATTTAGAACTCAAATGAGGTTGCAAAATTTCAGGAAATAAAAAACAAACTTTTTTTGAACGCGGACATTAAATGTTTGATTTTAATTTAAAAAACTCATGCTAGACATGTATGTTTATGGCACAAAAGACGTAAGTTATGCTCTTATTTCAATATATAAACTTTTTTCCCCCAAAACCGTGTTCTTGGTTGTTAATTTTATAACTGGCAACATGTCAGTATTTGTGATAATTATTTTTTAGTTCGTATTTATTTGATTTTGACGATATGTGAGAGAAAGTTTTTGGAATGTTTTTAATCGTTTATTACATTTCTCCTATAAAATGTTACTGTATTATAAAATGTTATTAAACATTGTTATGTAATTAATTATTTAGAATAAAAAATATATTACCTGCACCATAGATTATTGAAAAACTTAAAACCAGCATTATCACCACTCACATAAAATCAAAAACAAAACAATAAATTAGAACATAATTTGGGTTATGATACTAAAATAGGATATAATTATTAAGATTGTCCTGTGTGAATAAACTGTTTTTCACTTAGCGCCTAAAAAAACTAAAAGACAGCTCATAGTAATCGTTCAGTATTAATCTTGATGTTAAGTTGAAATAGAAAACTCAAGAAAAGGAAAGACGGACAGGAAATGAAATATTGTCCAACTGAGCGAAAATCTCAACTAATATTGAAAACAACTTTTAATCTATTAGCAGATATTAAAACCTGTCTGGCTAAATGGCGGTGTGAGCAATAAGTTAGATGTAAGATTATAATTTGTTAGAAAATAGTGATTAAGCATGAGAGACATATTTTACTTTTGTGAATTATCAGTACATAGTGAAAAATTGAGCAAAGATGACTAGACCTGCTAGTCTACTTATATTTGATGTAAAAATGATAAAGTTGTTGAGAGGAATTGAAAAGATTTTAATTAATCAGGGAACACCAATAACGAGGCTTTTTGAGGAAATCAGCTGAGTATAGAAGGTATCGATGGAAGAGAGATTGCTGGTGGATTTGGACCCGAGATTCAAGGAGCTCAAGGAAGGAAAGAAGATGTAAGAAGACATATTTTTGATTTGAGTTATATTTTGGGAGTAAAAGTAAAGTCTGAAGTCATATTAGGTTTCTATTTTTTTAAATTGGGGGAAATATAATAAATTATTTTGAAAATAGAATCGTAGTGGGTTTAATATTGGCTCAGTTGAGTCATTCGTTACCTTATTTCTGTAAGCTAGAAGTAAAAATTAAGTTTAGTAATTATTTTTGATAGATAAATTGTTTACTTGTGTTCCGATAAATATGGATATGGTTCAGGTATAATTAAATTTCAAAATAATTGCCTCTTGTGTTGATAAACATTTGCAATTATTTCTTTATCCATTTACCATTCTAAATCTAGCACATAAACTGAAAATTTTATAAGCCTCATCGTAAATGAGATAACGAAAATTTCGTACCATTACAATACTTTCTTTATTTCATAATTTAGAAAGCAAATTTCGGAAATCTGCTTACAAATTTCTGTAGTTCATTAAGTAATATTGACAATTGACCACCAAGAGCTTTAGTTGAACAAATGTAAATCTCCAGCGTAAATTACCATTGGTATTATGGAATTAAGACAACTGTATAACCATTTTGTAATTATTACACTTGTGGACACCAGTCTAGTTATGTACACGCCTGGGCTAGATAAACGTACTCCATAATAAGTCTTTTATCAATAATAATATTAGCTCTTATTTATACCTGTTTACATAACATTAAATATTTATACAACATAACTCTTTTAATAGTAACTAAACATATATCGATCACAAATAAATATTATAATAACTGTAATAATAAATTGTAATATTATTTCTCACTTGTTCAGAGTAAATTGGTATATATATATTGCTAGGAAACGTCTTGTATATCAACCTTGTACACGGTTCTATTTTACAAACACACATACGCGCGCGCGCAATCTGGAGTTATTTTCTTAATTTAGTGAACGATCAAAATTTAACAAACAACATTTTCCAACAATACTTTAGGTTTGAAAGTGAAACCATAGAAACAATAAATAATAATTAATATAACTTACAACTGAACATCACACTATATTTAAATTCTCGCTTTCAAATCTATCAAGTTTCTCTTAACCAATTCTTCTTTAACCGTTACCGACTCTATTAAGAGTGTTCAAGGACTGGGGGTCTTTATTTTATACATTCAGATATTTCGTGTGATAACGATGCCTAGCTTACCGGATGGAATATATACTGAAGAAACATGACCATATTTGGGACTCTATGTTTATCTGGATTTGAGATCTATATTCCGAAACTAGCCCGACATAAAATGACAAGATGAACGACAGAAAACAATCAACCCTAAATTAAAAAAACACGCACTGAAAATAGCAGACAAATACAATATCTTAATGAAAGGAAGTTTGAAAATATTGTATTACAATTTAAAACCGCTTTCTTATTGGATTAATGACTGAATGTAACACGTAGAAGAAACGTCCCCGGAGCTTGTAGCATTATAATCATAACCTAAATTTTGTTGAGACCTTAAGATCATCTGGATTTCAAGGAAATAGGAAGAAAATAATTAAATGACAAAGCGTTTACTCATGAAGTGTGTTAGTGTGTGTGTGTGTGTGTGTGTGTGTGTGTGTGTGTGTGTTTGACCACCTGTACATGTGGTTTAGTTGTGATTGGAACATCACTCAAATTAATATATTAAAATGAGCTTTTAAATTATTACATGTCGGAAAATAAAAATAATACTGCTAATACTGAACTTATCAGAGTTCTCGTGATCCACAGTTGGGCATTTTAATAAAATATTAATTTTTTAATATAGTCTAAAATTATGCAAAATTAAACAAAATGTTGAAAAGCCGTTTATTATTTAATTTTAAATGTATGTCAACTTTTAAATAATTTTTGAAATTATTTAAAATTTGTATTTTATTATCGTAAAATTACTTACAAATTATGGATCCTGCTTTGCCTATAAACTGCATCTTTACTTATATAAAAAAAAATTGAATTTCATTTAAATTTTCATTCCGACAAAATTTAATTTTTGTGTTTTTTTTATTTGTTTCAGAACATCTGCAGATCATCTCAACCCACATAAGAATCCACCACTACAACTCTCTAATCTTATACGTATTTAAAAAAATTAAATCTTAAAAATACAATTATTATTTCATAAATTCAAAATCAATAACATAATTAAAATTATAATTAAAAAAAAAAAATTAAAAAAACATAATTCAACTATATTATTACAATAATTTACCATCAAACAAAAATTCAAAATTCATTCAATTATATTATATAAATTAGGTATTATAAAGTTTAAATTTTACACTAGTGGAAGTAAGTCCAGGGCGGAGGAAGTTGGTTCCCCACTGTTAACAGTAGAGCGGCGGCCTTTTTGGAAGTACCTGCCCTGCAGAAACAAAATTTAATTCAATTATATTATATTATAAATTCAAAATTCATTCAATTATATTATATAAATTAGTTATTATAAAGTTTAATTTTTACAGTAGTGGAAGTAAGTCCAGGGCGGAGGAAGTTGGTTCCCCACTGTTAACAGTTAAGCGGCGGCCTTTTTGGAAGTACCTGCCCTTTAGAAACATAGGTAATTATGTCATTTAAATTTTAAACAATATCATAAGTAAAGATGCAGTTTCAATAACTCTGTAAGATTCAGTATGTAAATGTGTTGTTTTATTCTGTTAACTATAATTGTTTTAATTGTTTGAAAACTTGTTTTATATTTTAGTGTTTGTAAATAATAAATGTTTTATGTTGTGTTTTTGTTGTCTTTAATTACAAGTCTACCTTAACTAGAACTAAGTTATAAGAGAAGTAAGGTCTGGTAAAGTTTAAAATTATCAAGAAATTTAGTAAGGAACCATTTGGATTTATAAATTTATTTATAAGTTTCCTGCCACAAAATTTTTAATATTTACAATTTTAAAGCTATAACATCAGATACTTAATGTGTTGCACACATCCTTTAACTAAAAATTATAAATTATCATTTGGGGTTGGTAACTATGACGTAGCTTGGGTTGTTGTGTGTTGGAAAGCATAGTCAGTGAGAGGACTTTGGTCTTGGGTCCGGCGAGATGGAGTTGTCCTAGGGTGAATGGTGGTGATGGATACGCTGAGGTAAAGGATCGCTAGTCGCCGAGATTTACCCTGATTTAAATTATCTGATGGGAGACGGTTTATAGGGCGGTCACTTGGATTTACTACGATTTACGTTATATGCGGAGAGGCGACTTGGACAGTTATCACCAGCTCTTACTCCGATTATAATTCTCTCCCGGAAGACGATTTGTACTGGCAGTCACCAGGTGCACCACGATTTACGTTCTATGCTGAGAGGCGACTTGAAGAGTTGGTCACCAGTTTTTACTCCAATTATAATTCTCTCCCGGAAGACGATTTGTACTGACAGTAGCCGGGTGCACCACGATTTACGTTATATGCGGAGAGGCGACTTGAACAGTTGTCACCAGCTCTTACTCCGATTATAATTCTCTCCCGGAAGACGATTTGTACTGGCAGTCACCAGGTGCACTACGATTTACGTTCTATGCTGAGAGGCGACTTGAAGAGTTGGTCACCAGTTTTTACTCCGATTATAATTCTCTCCCGGAAGACGATTTGTACAGGCAGTCACCAGGTGTACCACGATTTACGTTCTATGCTGAGAGGTGACTTGAAGAGTTGGTCACCAGTTTTTACTCCAATTATAATTCCCTCCCGGAAGACGATTTGTACTGGCAGTCACCAGGTGCACCACGATTTACGTTATATGCGGAGAGGCGACTTGAACAGTTGTCACCAGCTCTTACTCCGATTATAATTCTCTCCCGGAAGACGATTTGTACTGGCAGTCACCAGGTGCACCACGATTTACGTTCTATGCTGAGAGGCGACTTGAAGAGTTGGTCACCAGTTTTTACTCCGATTATAATTCTCTCCCGGAAGACGATTTGTACAGGCAGTCACCAGGTGTACCACGATTTACGTTCTATGCTGAGAGGCGACTTGAAGAGTTGGTCACCAGTTTTTACTCCAATTATAATTCTCTCCCGGAAGACGATTTGTACTGACAGTAGCCGGGTGCACCACGATTTACGTTATATGCGGAGAGGCGACTTGAACAGTTGTCACCAGCTCTTACTCCGATTATAATTCTCTCCCGGAAGACGATTTGTACTGGCAGTAGCCGGGTGTACCACTATTTACGTTATATGCTGAGAGGCGACTTGAAGAGTTGGTCACCAGTTTTTACTCCGATTATAATTCTCTCCCGGAAGACGATTTGTACTGGCAGTCACCAGGTGTACCACGATTTACGTTCTATGCTGAGAGGCGACTTGAAGAGTTGGTCACCAGTTTTTACTCCAATTATAATTCTCTCCCGGAAGACGATTTGTACTGACAGTAGCCGGGTGCACCACGATTTACGTTATATGCGGAGAGGCGACTTGAACAGTTGTCACCAGCTCTTACTCCGATTATAATTCTCTCCCGGAAGACGATTTGTACTGGCAGTAGCCGGGTGTACCACTATTTACGTTATATGCTGAGAGGCGACTTGAAGAGTTGGTCACCAGTTTTTACTCCGATTATAATTCTCTCCCGGAAGACGATTTGTACTGGCAGTCACCAGGTGTACCACGATTTACGTTCTATGCTGAGAGGCGGCTTGAAGAGTTGGTCACCAGTTTTTACTCCAATTATAATTCTCTCCCGGAAGACGATTTGTACTGACAGTAGCCGGGTGCACCACGATTTACGTTATATGCGGAGAGGCGACTTGAACAGTTGTCACCAGCTCTTACTCCGATTATAATTCTCTCCCGGAAGACGATTTGTACTGGCAGTAGCCGGGTGTACCACTATTTACGTTATATGCTGAGAGGCGACTTGAAGAGTTGGTCACCAGTTTTTACTCCGATTATAATTCTCTCCCGGAAGACGATTTGTACTGGCAGTCACCAGGTGTACCACGATTTACGTTCTATGCTGAGAGGCGGCTTGAAGAGTTGGTCACCAGTTTTTACTCCAATTATAATTCTCTCCCGGAAGACGATTTGTACTGGCAGTCACCAGGTGTACCACGATTTACGTTATATGCTGAGAGGCGACTTGAAGAGTTGGTCACCAGTTTTTACTCCAATTATAATTCTCTCCCGGAAGACGATTTGTACTGGCAGTCACCAGGTGTACCACGATTTACGTTATATGCTGAGAGGCGACTTGAAGAGTTGGTCACCAGTTTTTACTCCAATTATAATTCTCTCCCGGAAGACGATTTGTACTGGCAGTCACCAGGTGTACCACGATTTACGTTATATGCTGAGAGGCGACTTGAAGAGTTGGTCACCAGTTTTTACTCCAATTATAATTCTCTCCCGGAAGACGATTTGTACTGGCAGTCACCAGGTGTACCACGATTTACGTTATATGCTGAGAGGCGACTTGAAGAGTTGGTCACCAGTTTTTACTCCAATTATAATTCTCTCCCGGAAGACGATTTGTACTGGCAGTCACCAGGTGTACCACGATTTACGTTCTATGCTGAGAGGCGGCTTGAAGAGTTGGTCACCAGTTTTTACTCCGATTATAATTCTCTCCCGGAAGACGATTTGTACTGGCAGTCACCAGGTGTACCACGATTTACGTTCTATGCTGAGAGGCGGCTTGAAGAGTTGGTCACCAGTTTTTACTCCAATTATAATTCTCTCCCGGAAGACGATTTGTACTGACAGTAGCCGGGTGCACCACGATTTACGTTATATGCTGAGAGGCGACTTGAAGAATTGGTCACCAGTTTTTACTCCAATTATAATTCTCTCCCGGATGACGATTTGTACAGGCAGTCACCAGGTGTACCACGATTTACGTTCTATGCCGAGAGGCGACTTGAACAGTTGTCACCAGCTCTTACTCCGATTTTAATTCTCTCCCGGAAGACGATTTGTACTGGCAGTAGCCGGGTGTACCACTATTTACGTTCTATGCTGAGAGGCGACTTGAACAGTTGTCACCAGCTCTTACTCCGATTTTAATTCTCTCCCGGAAGACGATTTGTACTGGCAGTAGCCGGGTGTACCACTATTTACGCTATATGCTGAGAGGTGACTTGAAGAGTTGGTCACCAGTTTTTACTCCGATTATAATTACGTCCCGAAAGACAACTTGTACAGGCAGTCGCCGGTTGTACGACGATTTATGTTTCATTCCGAAAGGCGACTTGAATAGTTAGCAGCCGGGTCTTACTCGATGTCAATTTCTTAATAAGTTGATGACCCGCAGGTTAAAGGAAAGACGGCTGTGTTTAATCTTAAGACTGCTGTGTTGATGATTCCAAGATAGTATAGGGTACTGAAGTTATGAGAATAAAAATAATTCGTTGTGAATTGGAGGGAACTCTGGTTGAGCTTTAGGTAGTGAGAATCTCGAAAGGAACTTTACTCTTCTAACAAGTTTACTTGTGTTTTTAGCTGTGAGGCGTTGAACGGGAGATGTTAGGCCAGCTGGTGGTGTCTACTTGGCGGAATTAAAGGTCTAATTTCTTGCGGAGGTTTGCTTGAAGATTGCGATTGATTCTTATTTACGTGTCAGACGTTATCAACAATGTTCCTTGATTTCAGTCAAATTTTGCGCATATTTATGTTAAGATTTACTGCTATCCTCTAAACATGTTTGAATTTTTGAAAAAGAGAAGTCATTTTTCAAAAATTAGCCGTCTGAAACACATTTTTCACGCTTCTTCTTCCTGTGGTGCTATGAAATAATGAAATACACACTTTGGGAGTGAAGTGTGTAAGCATGGAAATAATTACGTGCATGGTGGCGTAATTATAGAATCATCACTTTGTTAAAAATAAGTTTGTGTTTGAAAAATTTGTGTCTGTGTATTTGCGTAGTATAGGGAAAATTATTTGACTGAGAAAATTTCGATGTGATGTTTTTGCGAATTTATTGATTTGGAGGTCACGTGAGTAAAAAAAAAAAGAAACGTTTTTGGAATTGTGTCTGTCTGTCTGTCCTTATGTTCGTGTTTTAAAATCCAAACGCGTGTACCGACTTTAATCTCAAATTTGGTTTACGGGTACATTTTAACCATGTCTATATTCTTTTTATTATATTAGTTTTTCGATAACTCAAAACTCAAGAGTATAATAAAAATGAAAACAAATGCTATTTTACCAAAAACAAAAATAACTGTTACCAACGATTTTGATCAAATTATGCTGAAGTTTAGTCTCTAAGGACACAAACAAAGAGTGTTTGTTGTCCTCTCTCCAAAAATACCGGTTTGTGAGTTATCAGTAAAAAAGACGTTTCGTTGTTATAAAGATATAATATCTCAAAATAATCTATACCGATTTTGTACAAATGTTAATGAATTGTAAAGATTAATTTACCTAACGTTTGGGAAAATTACAAGAAAAATATTTTACTAACCATGAATTATATTTTATTTTTTGGATATTGGAGTGTATCGATCGCAGTTACTGTCCGGCTTACCAAACCAGATACTTAGTTTTGATATATTCCATATTTTTGTTTCTAACTCTTTGATTCTTTCCCTAAATTTAATTCCTCATCATTTAATTTACTCTGTATTTTTCTACACTCCCTACCGTATTGACTAAATCTACCTCACAAACATCTATCCTACTGTTGAGTAAGGTTATATTTCCGAGTCTATTTTTCCTTTAATTAATTCTGAGCTTCGTTATAATTGCCCCTCTAAATTTTGAAACTGCTTGTTTATTTTCAAAGTGGTAAAGAGCACGTATTTTATAACGTCATATGTTTAGATGAAGTGGAAAACATTGGAAAATTCGTTCCCCTATATAATATATTGTCTTAGCAGTTACTCTAATTTAAATGAATCTCGTTACTTTAAGTTCACCAGACTAGTGTCAAACTAAGTTTTAAAATCTAAATTTGATTTGGCAAATCTACTACCGACTTTAGAAGCGTGAAACCTGTTGAGGGTTAGGCAACCAACTAAACTCTACAACTGAGGCTGAAGGTACGGATATTTACCACCATATGAAAATGTTGGAAAGAAGAAAGTGTTAAAAATAATACCAACTACGAAACTAATTTGCTCCTAATGACATTCTTAGTCTTGTGTGTTGATCCTGTAGGTCTGTATGTGGATATTACTGTGGCTGAAGAAAATCTGGATTACTTTTTCTGCCATGTGTGAGCACTGTAACGGATTGTTATGTGTGAATACATCTTAGCATGACGAAGAAATTGAAGATTCTTTCGACGAGAATATTTTTTAAAAATAATTTTGTCATAGATGACATTGATAGTATAATTTACTAACAATTTTGGTATGCAAGGTTTTGAAGTTAAATATTACGAAGCTAGTTTTATAGAGAGCATTTTTTTTTTTTTTTTTTTTTTTTTTTTTTTTTTTTTTTTTTTTTTTTTTTTTTTTGATAAAAATAAAATATTAATTTGAAGAAATTGTGTGGAAACTAAGGAATTATTTGTTGAATGGCGTACACAACGTGAGAATATCTATAATAAGAGTTTTTTAGAACATTGCCATTACATAAGTCTGTAATACGAGATATTAGCTTGGTTGGTGGGTTGGTGGTCCGTGACGCCATCATATATATATATATATATATATATATATTTAAAATAAGCATTTTTTATATTTGTTTATAAACAATTATGCAATATATGATGGATGTTGGTTTAGCCAGTCGCTGGTCAATGGATAATGGAAAGCTCTTCATTGAGTAGGGGAAAATATGCCCCTCCCTCCCGAATTAAAACTAGCAAATGATAATAAAGGCACTACAATGTTAGATAAATTTATTATAAAAGTAAAACAAATAAATTGGTATAAGGGGTTTTATAAATAATTTCTCATCAACATTCTCCTAGCGTCGTGCGTCCAAGCCTTATTAACAGCCTACGTGTTTATCAACTAAAGCTTATTATACATAGTTTTAAGGCTAGAAATATTGTCTACCAATTTTATCAGAGCAATATTTTCTCCAACAAGTTATATGCAAATATTTTTGAAATATTCTTTTAAAAAATTGATATTTTCTGTTTATTAATCAATTGCAAACCATATATTAGTTTTATCGTAAAATTGAAGTGGAACTATTTTTACAGTAACTAATAAGGGACCAAACGGAAAAGAATCGTCTGATTTCATACAGTGGTTAAGGAAATATTAATGTATTCTGAAAAGTTTGCAAAATTATATTCAAGAAGGGGGAAACACATGGGAGGAAAACCGGGGACTTTTGTAAAATACATGTTTAAAGTTGTTCTGCCATCTGTGAAAACCCAGCATTTTAGGAATTATTTCTGACATAAAACCTTCATTGAGGGGCTAATAATGTCTTTCAAGATGACATAACAAATCTATAATGAATTGTTTTTTTTTTTTGTTTTTTTTTGTAATTTTGTAACATTTGAACGAAATCTGTGTTGTTTATTTTGAGATAATAAGTCTTTTATAACAACGAAACGTCTTTTTGACTTTTTACTGATAACTTACAAACCGGTATTTTTGGAGAGAGGACAACAAACACTCTTTGTTTGTGTCCTTAAAGGCTACACTTCAGCAAACCTTTATCAAAATCGTTGGAAACAGTTTTTTGTGTGAAAATACTATTTGTTTTGTTTTAATGATTTAAGTTTTGAATTATCAAAAAAATTAATATAGTAAAAACAACAATAGACATGGCCAAAATGTACCCATAAACCAAATTTGAGATTAAAGTCGGTTCACGCGTTTGTATTTTAAAACACGAAGATAAGGACAGACGGATAGACACAACTCCAAAAATTTTCTTCTTTTTTACTCACGTGAACTCCAAATCGATATATTCTCAAAAACATAACATCGAAATTTTACTCAGTCAAATAATTTTCTCTATACTACGCAATACTTTAATACAGAGACCCACACATTTCCCAAACACAAATATTAATTTTAACAAGGTTATGTTTCTATAATTAGGTCACCATGCACATAATTAATTCCATGTTTACACACTTAACTCCCAAAGTGTGCGTTTCATTCGTTCATAGAACCACAACAGTTGATGATTCATGGAATCATCAACACAGCAGTCTTAAGACTAGACACAGCCGTCTTTCCTTTAAACTGTAGTTCATCAACATGCCCCTCATCAAGGAATTGACAACGAGTAAGACCCGGCTGCTAACTATTCAAGTCGCCTTTCGGAATGAAATATAAATCGTGGTACGCCCGGCGACTACCCGTACGAGTAGTCTTCCGGGAGGGAATTATAATCGGAGTAAAAGCTGGTGACTAACTCTTCAAGTCGCCCATCGACATATAACGTAAATCGTGATAAAACCCATTGGCTAGCCCTATAAATCGTCTTCTATCAGATAATTTAAATCGGAGTAAATCTCGGCGAACAGCGATCCTTTACCTCAGCGTATCCATCACCACCATTCACACTACAACTCCATCTCACCGGACTTTACCAGACCTCGCTTCTCTTATAACTTAATTCTAGTTAAAGTAGACTTGTAATAAAGACAACAAAAATAGAACATAAATCATTTATTATTTACAAACACTAAAATATAAAACAAGTTTTCAAACAATTAAAACCATATAGTTGACAGAATAAAACAACACTTTTATATACTGAATCTTACAGAGTGATTGAAACTGCATCTTTACTTATGATATTGTTTAAATTTAAATGACATAATTACCTATGTTTCTACAGGGCAGGTACTTCCAAAAAGGCCGCCGCTCGACTGTTAACAGTGGGGAAACAACTTCCTCCGCCCTGGACTTACTTCCACTACTGTAAAAATTAAACTTTATAATAACTAATTTATATAATATAATTGAATGAATTTTGAATTTATAATATAATATAATTGAATTAAATTTTGTTTCTGCAGGGCAGGTACTTCCAAAAAGGCCGCCGCTCTACTGTTAACAGTGGGGAACCAACTTCCTCCGCCCTGGACTTACTTCCACAACTGTAAAAATTAAACTTTATAATAACTAATTTATATAATATAATTGAATGAATTTTGAATTTTGTTTGTTGTAAAATAATTGTAATAATATAGTTGATTTAATAAAAATTTTGTTTCTACATGGCAGGTACTTCCAAAAAGGCCTCACACACACACACACACACACACACACACACACACACACACACACACACACACACACACACACACACACACACACACACACACACACACACACACACACACACACACACACACACACACACACACACACACACACACACACACACACACACACACACACACACACACACACACACACACACACACACACACACACACACACACACACACACACACACACACACACACACACACACACACACACACACACACACACACACACACACACACACACACACACACACACACACACACACACACACACACACACACACACACACACACACACACACACACACACAACACACTACATGAGTAAACGCTTTGTCATTCATTCATTTCTTACGCCCTGGACTTACTTCCATTACTGTAAACATTAAACTTTATAATAACTATTTTATATAATATAATTGAATGAATTTTGAATTTTTGTTTGTTGGAAAATAATTGTAATAATATAGTTGAAATTATTTTTGTTTTGTTTTTTGTGAAATTATAATTTTAATTATGCTATTGAATTTGATTTTATGAAATAATAGTTGTATTTTTATGATTTAATTTATTAAAATAAGAATAAGATTAGAGAATTAAAACCATATTAGTGGTGGATTCTTTTGTGGGTTGAGATGATCTGCAGATGTTCTGAAACAAATAAAAAAAACACAAAAATTAAATTTTGTCGGAATGAAAATTTATATGAAATTCAAATTTTTTTTTATATAAGTAAAGATGCAGTTTATAGTCAAAGCAGGATCCATAATTTGTAAGTAATTTTACGACAATAAAATACAATTTTAAATAATTTCAATTATTATTTTAAAAGTTGACATACATTTAAAATTAAATATTAAACGGCTTTTCAATATTTTGTTTATTTTTGCATAATTTTAGATAATACTAAAAAAATTAATATTTTATTAAAATACCAAACTGTGGATCACGAGAACTCTGATAAGTTCAGTATTAGCTGTGTTATTTTTATTTTCCGACATGTAATAATTTAAAAGCTTATTTTAATATATTAATTTGAGTGATGTTCCAATCACAACTAAACGACATGTAAAAGTGCTCAAACACACACACACACACACACACACACACACACACACACACACACACACACACACACACACACACACACACACTACATTAGTAAACGCATTGTCATTCAATTATTTTCTTCCTATTTCCTTGGAATCCAGATGATCTTCGGGTCCCAACAAAATTTAGGTTATGATTATAATGCTACAAGCTCCGGGGACGTTTCTTCCACGAGTTACATTGTCGTTAATCCAATAAGAAAGCGGTTTTAAATTGTAATACAATATTTTAGAACTTCCTTTCAATAAAACATTTGTCTGCTATTTCCAGTGTGTGTTTTTTAATTTAGGCTTGATTGTTTTCTGTCGTTCATCTTGTTATTTTATGTCGGGCTAGTTTCGGAATATAGATTTCAAATCCAGATAAACATAGAGTCCCGTCTATGGTCATGTTTCTTCAGTATATATTCCATTCGGTAAGCTAGGCATCGTTATCACACGAAATATCTGAATGTATAAAATAAAGACCCCGAGTCCTTGAACACTCTTAATAGAGTCGGTAACGGTTAAAGAAGAATTAGTCAAGAGAAACTTGATAGATTTGAAAGCGAGAATTTAAATAAAGTGGGTTTCAGTTGTAAGTTATATTAATTAATATTTATTGTTTCTATGGTTTCACTTTCAAACCTAAAGTATTGTTGGAAAGTTTAGAATGTTTGTTAAATTTTGTTCACTTTATAAACCCCAAGAGTCCCAACTTGATATCGATGAGTACTTACGAACCAAATAAGTATAACATAACCTAAAAAATAATAATAAAAACATTACTACTAACCAACACCTTACATTTGACCTAACTTACCGCGTTCCTAAACCTAATAAACTGTTCATTGATGTCTATAGTTTATTCTGTTGCACTCTCACTCCATTACTAACTCTGGTAGTTCTTTTTAATCTTCTAACTGCTTCCATAATCGAATGGTTATACAATCGTATCTCCTGCTTTATAGCGATACTTCTTATTTCCTCAGCTACGCTACTTATCGTTAGATCCATGTGTAGGTCTGTATTACGTAAAGAAGTAGAAGCATCAGCTCTCTTTCTTTTTATAAAATCAGCTGTTCATCAGTTATACACAAAATGAAGGTTTTTTACATTTTAGTAGTTTTTAAATTACCCTATGTTCTATTTACACCTAAGAGTGAGTCAGTAAATAAAACATGACTTGTTTCAGATAGAAAATAAACGTGGATTTATTCCTTATATTGAAGAAGTGTGAGATGTTATGATAGGGTAACTACAACCTACCAAGTCAATTAAACTTTTACTAAAGAATTATGAATTTCCCAACCATAGTTATTACAAATAATTATGTCGTATAACACGTTAACAGAAGTTTAAATAAATAGTGCCTAAACATTGCACAAACTTTCTCAAACTTTAAATTATGAAGTTGAAATTACATACTAAAATAATAATTGCAAATACTGTTTTTTGACAAATTTGTGAAGAAAATCTTTTATTATTGCTGTAACTCTGTTTCGCTGCTTACTGGCAACTCCCTCATGCGTAAAGGACTTAAACTTAAACTATCACACATGTTAAATTTACACAATCACAGTTCTTTGAAATATACGCAAACATTTAAAAATACGTATAATGTTACATTGGATTTGAAATTTGATTCGAAGGTGTTTGAAAAGTCATATAAAGTTAACAATCTCATTGTAATGTAAAACATTGTCATCACCATCAGACTGATCTGAGAAATGAAAAGAAATATTATTATCTTGAAGTGCGAACAAGGCCCTTTGACAATAAATCCAAGCGACAGATGTTTGAACTTTGCAATAAAGAAGTGGGTGGGGGAAGTTAATGGTAGTGGTGGATTTTTCTTCATAGAATTATTAATTTAATAATTTTACAACGAGATTGGAATTGATATTATTGTTATGACGAAATAATGGTTTTTGTTTTTCAGCATAAATAAGTGGTGCAAAAACACTATACAAACTGTTCCACTCACCCATCCCTAAAAGGAAATAAAAATGAACCAAAACTAAAAGTCACCAAAAATGTCATTTCTGTAGTTGCCAATCAAAAACAAAACTTATAACAACGAAATACTTACAACTGAAAAGTTTTTATAGGTTAGAAACGCACCTGTTACATATATATTTTACGCTAAGAAAAAATTGTTGAACAGCTGTTCTCTGTTTGAAGTTATTATACATTTTTCGGACATTTGCATTGTGTACAGCTGTGTTGAAATTTTGAGATGTAAAAATAATTTTAGAGTATCCTGTATATAACATTATCAGATTTCATTGATATCAGCGAATCACCAGACGTCGAAAACCCAACTGTCCATATTTAAGCTAAATTGTAGAATTTTTAGACATTTTGTAAATTTTAAGAGTTATCTTTACAATATTAACCCTTTGGTTACAGGGAATATAATATCGCCTCTGAAAAATAACAGCTAAAACTACTGCTGAGTGATATATCGGCTCATTGTTGTTTTTTGTAGAAAATCTTGTTTCACTAAATTTATACAAAAAGTATCTTTAATGATAGAGAATTTACTATAGTGTTTTAACTGCTAGATTATGCTTCATTATTCATAAATAGAATATAACTCGAACAGGTTCTGACAAAAATTACGTTTACTTAATCAAACGCGTTTCAACGACAAAGTCGCCATCCTCAGTGATACATGAGATTCAATAACTAAACTATAACTAACTGAATTTTTGTAATTGTACGTAATTTTTGTGAGAACTTTTGTTCCAGTTTTATTCTATCTAGTTATCTTACAAGTCAAGCTCAACATTTATTTACTTCATTTTCATGGCTAAACAAAGTAGGCCGATAGTGTGACAGGCACTCAGATTGCCGCCATCTAGTTTGGTGAAAAATTGTTTTGAGATTATTGTATATGTTTTTTCCTAAAATATAACCTCTGAAGACAAAAACAAACCTCTTAGTCAACATCTATTCGACAATTTTGGTACGGGAGTTAAACCATAAGTTTGAAAAAAATAATAATAAACTATTCATATAGCTGTTGTAAAAAACAAGATTTCCAAAAATCAACTGTACCAACTTTGATATAGTGTGAAAATTAACCGTTTGAAGGTCAGACGAAAAATTACATAACTATATGTTTTACTACTAAAAACAATGAGTAAGTACCATTATAAATATAATATTTATAATTTTTATGATATTTTAGGCTACTAAGGTATCAAAAGACTGGTTGCTTTTAGATAAAAGCAATTTGACCCAATTATCTTATTTACTATTATATCTTCTTGAAATATTCAGCATTTATACGAAATACTGTGAACAATCATAAAAATGAGAAATATATATTTTTAATATGGTTTTATAACTCAAAATGCAATATATTTCCAAATTCCCACCTCCCTATAACTTCCATTAACTTTGAAAAAATAAATTTGTTGTTGTTTATATTATTAAATCAGCACTATTTGTGAAATTTGGTATACAAAAAGGAAAATTGTTAAGGTATTCAATATTTTGACAAAATTATACATTTTATTGCAACACACACTATATATATCCCAGTCTAGGTCGTATATTTTTCACTTGAAATATTATTGTATATTCAATACTTGCTGGTAAAAACGTATAAGCGGAAAAATCAAATAATTAAAAAATCAATAAAATATTTAGCTTAAAATTTAGCAGAAATCTTATAGAACACAATTCGACAAATCGCTAGCTGCAGTACATAAACAAACATATGTAAATTTGTTACTAGAACGTAACAAAATCTACAAAACTATATTCAGCAAAGATGAAGAAACATTTTAGATTTATCTGAAATATAAAACACATAACTCTTAACTTAAATATAATTTCTTGACTTGTTCGGAATTGTTACTTTTCTGTAAACCTAGGCTCTCAAAGTACAGAATATATATATATATATATATATATATATATATATTGTTACTATATTGGTTACTGTGATCAATTTGTTTAAAGAAAGCTTAACAGATGGTGGACAAGTTGAGTTTTTTTTAGAAAAAGTAGGAAAAAATCTATTTTAAAAGACCTAAAATTAAAGAATCATTAACAATTTTAATATTTTTTTGGAAACCTACAACGATGTGTCAGTACTTATTACAAATGGTGGCACTTGTTTTAAAAACACAAAACAACAAATGAAGAAATTAAAAATCGGTAATAGGTCTATACTATTTTGCGAAACTGTTACACATTGTTGTTCAAGACGTGTTACTTGTTGGCAGGAGTTATTTGTGTTTTGGTTTACCAGGACATCTAGAAATATTCAGTTGGCAAAGCGTGCACTTATCTAGCCACAGTGAACACTAGTGAACAAATAAAGGCGATGTAAAACAACAAACAAAGTTGTAAGACTTACGAGTTTACTATGATGAGTATGGGAAATTCAATTCTGAGGAAATATACCTTTTTTCATATTATAGTCTTTGGTTAGATCCATATCTTCTATCTCCCTTGACCCACTCTTTTCTGGCCCTGGCGCTATTAGAGTATTAGAGGACTAGGAATTTTTATTTTAAGATTTCTTCTTTTTTATTATAAGGTGATGATGACTGTTTCGCCTTTAAGCAAACAAAAAAAAACCAAAACAAAGAAATAAGACAACGTTCATTCGTACCTGATTAAACGCGTATCGGTTTTTAAGTATGTTACCTTCTTAAGCAAAAAATAATCTAGTTAGCAGTATATAATGATTATTGTTGTTTATTACAGTATGAAACTAAATTTACGGTCGTTTAAAATTTTTGATTATCTGAGGGTGTATGATAAATGTGATTATATTTTTACAGACCATAAACTGTTGCCATACAACCTAGATTGAACGATTTACTGTCAATTTTGTCATAAATATCGTCGTGAAAATTGAAACGGAAAACTTTCGCTAGGAATAGAGTTTATTGATTTTAGTTTAACACCTATTTTGTTACAATCGTACGTTATGATAGCCAAGAGGAACTTCCATAGAAGTTGTGTTATCGACATGTTTTTAGTTCTATAACACAGACTGTTTGTTGCTGCAACTATCCAAGTTCTAGGCTTATGTTTCATGTAATGCTGGAGAACCAACAAACTGATGTCCTTGAACACGCACAAAGGTCAAAACTGACTACGCCCGCTCTAACCAATTTTTTCAAAACTTATGTCGTACATTGTAACACACAGATATAATCTGGTTTTAAAGCTATGTAACAATAATGGATTGTTTATATTATTAATATGGTTTAATCGGACATTTGCCATCATTTGTGTATAATTACAGTATTAAAGCTAATAAGCGAAGTTTCGAGAGTATAAATCAACCTTAGTTATCAAGTTATAAAACATGAACATAAAAAACCCTAGGCTACTATGCTATGGTTGTGTTTTTCACTTTGTTTACGTTCCAAGTTTATCACTTGATAACGGAGTTGAATTATACTCGCGAAACGTCATGTAATTTTTATATAAATGATGACAAATTTCTGATTAAACCATATTATTAACACAGTTGTAGTTATAATTTAAACAAAAAAAATTAACTTTAACTATGGAAAATAAAATTTTAACATTTATTTAAATTAAAATTACTTTTAAACAGTTAGATAAATTATCATTTTAATAATACAGCAGAATGTATGTGAAATTTATAGAATATCGCTGTTATTGTGATTTAGACACTGAACAGGTGTTTAATTTAACCACTCAACTTTATTCCTAAAGATATTTGGTTGTTTCATCAATTTTCATGGCAAAGTTTATGACAAAACCGACAGTAAAATGTCGCATTGTGCACCAGTTTATGGCCTCCACAGATAACCATAAATTCTGAATGATCGTTTATTTTGCTTTATTCTGTAAAATATAATCACAATCACTACAAACTGCAAACATTTAACGTTACATCTTATGCAATTATTTAATTTGTCGTTTCTTCACAGAGATCTGTATTACTTATTTATACAAATTACATAATTTGAAATCAAAATTGTTTTAAAATCAAATGTTTAGAACGGAAATTGTAGCTTTGAGTAACTGCCTTGTGATCTCTGATGCTTCCCAACCCATAGAAAATAATTTACTTCCATTTTGAATTATTATTTATAAATATTGTTAGATAGTCAATTTTTACAAAATTTTCTTTCCTCCTAAATTTGTCAATGCTCTTTCACCAGAAGTAAAAACTAAATTACATCTGTGACTATGTACCAAAATCTTATCAACAAGTATGGAATCACATCAGATTAACAGAAGACCTGTCAAGACTTCTTTCATCACCTACCACAATCTAGTTATGTACTAAAAAATTACCATCTACCACAACATGCTTCTTTGAAAGCCGAATTAAAAAATTACCCAGAACAGAAGTGATTATCATGTATAGCGACATCAATTCAAGCACAGGGGAGAAATATGTCCGGCGTATTAGGCCTACTGTCAATGTTTTTGAGGATATCTGGCTGTGAATTCTCCCTTAGCAACTACGAAGGAGAAGTGGTCGCTGAGCAAGTTACAGATACCGAACTGAAAAAAAATCACCCTCTCTCGATAGTTTAACTGTTGGTCGACTCTCAAGCTTCCATTCAGAACATCAATCAGACAGATTACGAAGGAAGAATGAAATAGCAATGGGATGCTGGAACTCCTAGTGAACAGTGGGCGACAGTTAAAATGTCAATAGGTCTCTAGTCACATCAACATCAGTGGCAACGAAACAACCGATAGGCTTGCAAAACTAGGAACAACACTACCCCAACGTATTCGTATGAAATGTAAAAAAACTCCACATTCTACAGGCAGTATTTCTCTGAACCGTGTACCTGGAAGAGATTGGAGATCCTCGTCACACAGCTCCATCTGCCACAACCACCTTTATACAGTCAGTGTGGCTGGATGGTTTCTGTATGAAGACTGCTTTGCTACCCACAGAGTGTGTCCATACAAGTGAATCAATTAAAAAACTATAACTCTTAAACCACCCACAGAAAGACAAGAACCAATTATTCGTTAAAACTCGTCTCCACTGGTCAGTTCATCAGCTCAACAACCAAGATTGGCGTTGGCTAGTAAGTCAGTAATAAGTTTAGCGAGTAATTCAAATTAAAGACTTAATTTGTGCATTTTTAATTTTCCCCAGAAGTATTAGATTAGGCTAGTTTAACTAATATTTTGAGTGAGACTCGTGTTGTTTCTTAATTATTTTACCGTAAGACATAATTAATTGTGCGATGTATATAATATTGTTTGTGTTATATTCTTATATTTATTTGAGTTTTGTTAACTGGTGTTCCTACCTGGGCTCAAGGACACTAGTCCTTTTCCAGGTGTGTTTTAGAAGTTTTTCTCGGGATTGGACAACAAATAAACAAAATCACAACCATTTAAAGACTTTTTATTTATTTTGTTTTAATTTACTTTTGAAAGAATCAACATAAATATATTAGTTATTTATTTCAAAACATTTCATACACTAAGACAGTATAATTCAATACAAAAAGGAAATGAAAATAATAAATAAATAAACAGTTGAATAAAAAAACATATTTAAAACAATAATACATATTTAAGTCCTGAAAAAATATTTACTCTAGAGGTAATTAAAAAAAATACACTGTTAAATAGAATAAAATCAATATTAAAATTAACATGGGTCCTTCAATTTTCCTTATTTCACACAACTGCATGCATACACCCATTAAATCCCTAAACTAAAACCCTAAACAGATTCTGAACATCCTACAAATCTAAACAACCAAACAAACATTTATGTTTTTTATGTCGTGTCTAATTTTACTGAACATTTTCACATATTGGGGAGGCGGTATCCCTATACTACTACATGTTAACATAAGGAACATTTTCTCAGAATCCGTTTGATCAATCACTTTCAAATTTTTTTTGGAGTAATATTGACTCTTGGTACATATGCTGAGTTTTTTTTGAGTACCTATATTGAAAAGAACTGTAGTAAAAAATGTTTTTACTAAGTAGTATTTAAAGTTTAAAATATTATACGTACTACATTTTTTTAAAGTATGTAAATATTATTATTTTTGAATAAAAAAAACTCAGCTTATGTGTTAATATAGTTAAATGACTGTGTAAAAATTTCAATGAATTCAGACAATTACTTTCTGAGAAAATGTTCCTTTATTGCCAAAAATATAAACTTTCGGAGAAACGCGAAAAACAAAATATCTCTAGCTGTGATACTAGGCCTACTTGAACTCCGGTGTTTCGTATTTGAAGGCTATTTTGTTTGCAATTTTTACACAAAGATGAATTAAATAACATTTCAGATAATAAGCTTATATCTACTATATCATGGTTATAATTATCTTTTGGTGGATAGTTATCATAACAACTATACGACAGGCCTAACTTCTTTGATGAACTAGACTCATTTTTGGTCAGGTTAGGCTTGTTTGGAGTAGAACAAGAACTAGATTCTAAAATTGTTTCAGAAGTTTGACTATGTTGTTTTCTACCTCCAATACCTTTACGCTTTTTTACAACTCTATTTGTAAATCTAGGCATTGTATATCACTAATTCACTAACACAATACACTAGTAACCACACAACTCACAAATCCAAACAAACTGAAAATTGGGTTATGTTATTCTGCTTTCAAAACACAGCTGAGATGAAAATAATGTTACAAAAAGTAATGAACACAGATGTGTTTTATTGCCAACAGAACAAAACAAAATATATATAGAAACACATAACATATAGTATAACAATGTATTGACAGGCACATCCCACTTACTGCACTCGTAAAATATCTGAAAATATTAGTGCAGAGGTACTTATATTATTTATTTGTATAATGAAATACTCATATAAAGTACACTTATTATACATCATTTTAACCAGAAAAAGTTCTACTTTCATATAAAAATATTTAAAAAAAATGACAAAAAAATATTTTTTTGCCTACCGCCTCCCCTTGTATGTTATTAAGTGGACGCCGTTACTATTAAAAATTTTAAATCTCTTTACTACAGCACAAATAGTAATATGTTCAAAATGATTTATCAACAACCTATTTTATAATTTAAGAAACTCATAACTAAACTTAAGAAACTTTTTTTTACTGAAATCTTGTAACTTATTGAAACAATTTTTTAACGTCACTTGTAAATGTAACAGATCGTAAAATAATAGAGGAAGAGGAAATTGTTGGTGTAAGTTTATTTACTTTAATACAATCTGTGCATTCATCTTGACTACTTTATCAATGTCACTTTAATCAAGATTAACGCCATTTTACCGCTTGAGGATACAAGTGACAACTATGTACTAAAGTATCGTGTAGTGTAGTTCTTTGTGTACTGCAATTTTGTCTTGTAACTTTTACTGATTACGTTTGTATTTAGTTGTGACTACTCAGGCCTGGGTTCCTTCCTTAGGTTATTAGTTTTATAAATTGCTGCTTTGTTGGAATCTAAATTTTATCAATTTCTTCCAACATAAAGTCCTCTCAGAAGCCTACTTATAGTGAGTATGGGTGGGACAACCCCGAACACCCTAGCTGAATCTACAAGTTTCTTCTCTAGTCTTGGTGTAGGCACCAGTTTTTCCTCTCTTTCCCAACTTTTGTTTCTTTCCGGCCTTATCTGTATCTACACCTTTTTTCCATGTAGTATTGATTAAATCATATTAATAATAAAGGCATGGGTTATAGTGCTGTAAAACTACAGAATATTCTAATTTTACCATGAATGCTTTTCCTTTTTTCATTCTCCCACGTGTACAGTAAAAGTTCTGTGTTTCGCATTCTACTATCGGTACTACATAGAAGTTCCTAAACCTAACAATGTGGTTTTAAGCACTACTCGACAACCCAAACGAATGGACCACTTTTTACCAAATTTGTTACATGTGTAGATTTTATTGTTTTACCATATAGTTCATATAACTCAAAATGTTGAGTACCTGCCATTGTAAATATTATTACGGTTACGAAGTACATTACAGAAAGATTACTCTTCCCAGATAGTCATTTCCGGTAAAGTCAAGGCCTTAAAATATCATATGTTTAGAAATCAGTCTCACACAATGTGCAAACTATAGCATAAAATCAACAATACTGCTGGAATAAAATCTTGATTCATCAAAACTGATAAGTTTAACCAATTGGAATATAAATCATAAAATCTTACCAAGAGAGGAGAGAGGAAAATCGGTTAAATATGGGGGCTGATTCATTGGGAACGGGATAACTAAATCGACAACAGTAGAACAATATAATGCAGTCTAAATGTAATAAAATTAAACTAAAAAAAAAGGTATCAATCTAAAATACAAAAAGAAACAAGTTTCTTAAAATAAATTGTATCAATCTATGATAGAAGATAATTTATCAGTTCAAACCGTAATTCAAAGAGTGTAAATTTTACATATATAAAGTGTATTTAAAAACGGATACCTTTTAATCTACAAAAAAAAAAATTTCTTCTTGGTGAAATAACAGAAGAACATTATTTTTTTAAATAAGTAGACATAGTTGTTAAAATCAAATTTAAGACACAAAATCATAATATAAAACTTTTTTTTTTTTATAGTTTCCAAATATAAGTATTTTGAAGGAGTAGTTGTTATCTAACCTCAAAATAGTTCCGCTATGTTGGTTCTTTATGATGTCCAAGAGAGGAAACATTTAGATGAAGAGTTATATAACGAAATCTTTGAGAGGAAGAATAAATTATTATAAAATTTATATTTATTAAAAATGATATTTAAAAAAATAAAATTTATAAAACCTTATTTATAAATTTAATGTGTGGGTAGGGTGTGTGCGCGTGTGTGTGAATGAATTCGTTCTTAAGTGATAAAAGGTATACATATAGGGTACCTATGTATTTTACTTTACATTAGTAAAAATTAAATTTTAAACCCCAAACTTATATTATAAACTTATATAAACCACGTATTCAATTGGTAATACAGAAATAACTATTTTTAAAAATTTTATATTTTAAAAGTTAGAAATTCCCATTATAGTTTACTCCTAGAAGGTCTTACAAAATCTTACTGTCTTAAAAAAATATATTAAACAATCGAAAAAAATTGAAATTGTCACAAAACAAAACCCAAAATTTTTAATTTATCAAATTGATTTAATTAAATTTTGCTTAAATGTCGCCAAATAAAGGCCCAAACAAAATATATTGATCGTCATTTGTTTAAAAAAATTATAATTATCGGTTCGTTATTACAAGTCAATAAAATATGACAAACTGTCATCAGAGCTTTTTCTGTATTTTACATTAGTCATGGCACTTTGGTTTCTGCTATAAATCTTCACACTTCAAGAAAATTTAACTGGAATACCTCCAAACCGAAATTTTGGGGCAAATAACGAACAATTCATGGAATTTGAGTTCTTATATGCTAAATTTTGGAACAGTTTAATCAAAATTTGCGAATTTGGAAAACATTTATTTAATTATGTTTTTATGGAAACTACCCTCAAATTTTTTATTATCCAAAAAATGGTCGTTATAAACACACGTACCAAATTTGATTATATTATTTTATTATTATTTTTTTAATGTATTACTTTTATGTGAGAAAGTTATTGAGACAATATGGATCTAAAACATCAAAAATCGTTCCTGTTTATGAAATTTATTTTGTATTTTTACCACTTCATGTCAACCTAATCTACAACCGTTTCTTTTCCCAGAAATTTAATAATGAGGAAAATACCAGAGCAGTGGGTGTCTTCCAATTAGAGTTTTTATTTTATGTTTTGTTCTGCGTTTTTAAGGTAGTGATAACAGAGCAAATTTAGTACTTTCCCCTTATCTCGACCCCCCCCTGAATTGCTTTATTAGGCCCATGTTAAATCCTTGTGACAACAATCCAAATTAATTTTGACAACTGACAATATTTACAGAGTAACCTATATTCGATTCTCTCGATCAAATTTTTGCTACAACTAAATATAGTCAATTTTTTTTTTTTTTTTTAATCTAACTCAAGACAATTATGTACAAGTATATTGTCTAGTAGGTAGGTTTGGTAGTCGCTTTTCGACATTCGTTTTTACTGATCTTCACATCACGGCTGCAGGAAACTATAAAAGTGATTTTAGATATTCCTTCCGTCTGTTAACATTGTATTCTTCACCTCAGCGTATCCATCACCACCATTCACCGTACGACAACCCATCTCGCTGGACACAAGACGGAAGTCCACTCACTGACTATGCTTTCCAACACACAACAACCCAAGCTACGTCATAGTTACCAACCCCAGTGATAATTTATAATTCTTAGTTGAAGGATGTGTGCAACACATTAAGTATCCTGATGTTGTAACTTTTAAATTTATAATCATTTAAAATTTTGAGACAGAAAACTTGGTAACATTTTAAATAAATCTAATATTAAATTTATAAATCCAAGTTAACCAAAAGTTTCAAAGTTGTTCGGTAGAGATATACAATAATGGTGAAAGAGTATTTTTTTACTTTTTGTGGACTACCATAATCCATAAAATTTGTAACTTTTAATTATGTTCATGTTTAATTTGTTTCTTTTCAATAGACCACTAGAGAAATTCTTTGCTTAATTTCTTGATAAATTTAAACTTTACTAGATCTTGCTTCTCTTACAACTTATTTCTAGTTAAAGTAGACTTGTAATAAAGACAACAAAAATACAACATAAAACATTTATTATTCACAAACACTAAAATATAAAACAAGTTTCAGACAATTGAAACAATATAGTTGACAGAATAAAACAATACATTTACATACTGAATCTTACAGAGTGATTGAAACTACATCTTTACTTATGATATTGTTTAAATTTAAATGACATAATTACCTATGTTTCTAAAGGGCAGGTACTTCCAAAAAGGCCGCCGCTCGACTGTTAACAGTGGGGAACCAACTTCCTCCGCCCTGGACTTACTTCCACTACTGTAAAAATTAAACTTTATAATAACTAATACATATAATATAATTGAATGAATTTTGTATTTATAATATAATATAATTTAATTAAATTTTGTTTCTGCAGGGCAGGTACTTCCAAAAAGGCCGCCGCTCTACTGTTAACAGTGGGGAACCAACTTCCTCCGCCCTGGACTTACTTCCACTACTGTAAAAATTAAACTTTATAATAACTAATTTATATAATATAATTGAATGAATTTTGAATTTATAATATAATATAATTGAATTAAATTTTGTTTCTGCAGGGCAGGTACTTCCAAAAAGGCCGCCGCTCTACTGTTAACAGTGGGGAACCAACTTCCTCCGCCCTGGACTTACTTCCACTACTGTAAAAATTAAACTTTATAATAACTAATACATATAATATAATTGAATGAATTTTGTATTTATAATATAATATAATTTAATTAAATTTTGTTTCTGCAGGGCAGGTACTTCCAAAAAGGCCGCCGCTCTACTGTTAACAGTGGGGAACCAACTTCCTCCGCCCTGGACTTACTTCCACTACTGTAAAATTTAAACTTTATAATACCTAATTTATATAATATAATTGAATGAATTTTGAATTTTTGTTTGATGGTAAATTATTGTAATAATATAGTTGAATTGTTTTTTATTTTATTTTTTTTTATTTATAATTTTAATTATGTTATTGAATTTGAATTTGAATATGGAGGGGCATATTTTCCCCTACTCAATGAAGAGCTTTCCATTATCCATTGACCAGCGACTGGCTAAACCAACATCCATCATATATTGCATAATTGTTTTTAAACAAATATAAAAAATGCTTATTTTAAATATATATATATATATATATATATATATGATGGCGTCACAGACCACCAACCCACCAACCAAGCTAATATCTCGTATTACAGACTTATGTAATGGCAATGTTCTAAAAAACTCTTATTATAGAAATTCTCACGTTGTGTACGCCATTCAACAAATAATTCCCTAGTTTCCACACAATTTCTTCAAATTAAAATATTATATTTTTTATCAAAAAAAAAAAAAAAAATTAAAAATTAAAAAAAAAAAAAAAATGCTCTCTATAAAACTAGTTTCGTAATATTTAACTTCAAAACCTTGTAACATCCTAATTCCATAACTAAATCTGCAAATAAATCTCATTCACTCGTCTTCCATAAATTCAACTTCCGTCCCTTGACAGATGCTGGCACCTGGCGACCTTCTCCAAAACTAAGCATCGCATGACATGCAAGCGCAAAGTCCATCCGCTGGTCAGGCTATCGGATCTAAAACTCTAGTCTAGTCTACCTGTAATTATTCGCCATGTGAACGTCTTTTCATAGCTCCGTGAGACACATTCCTTCTTGTCTCAAAATTTACAACCTTCTCATCTCAAAATCACTACATTCTCGTCTCAATATGTTAGTCTACAGTTTTGTGCGCTCAAGTGTTCTAAAATGTTAAATAAATTCTTATTTTCACGGCACAAGATCACGTGCTCCGCGACAGGATTTTCCAGCTAATACGCTGGTTGGAGAAACCTAGCAATTCTTGCCTCACATTGCATAGACCAGCGAAAGATCTTAACATGTTTCTACCTGTTTGCAAAACACGTTTTGTTTAATATATCTTCAGAGTTTCAAGTGCACAAAAGTGATGTTTTTTTTTTTTAAAAACTGACTTTGCAGAACCTTGACTAAACTTACATTGTACATGTGTCTAAATTGCTTCAGCGAATATGTTTTTCTTAAAGCTATCTTTTAGATGTAGACTTGTGTAGTTATTTATAAATTATATAACAAATAATTGGGTGGTGACTGCATGCAAACTTTTGGTCCTAACAACCTCCAAGAGGTTATTTTCTAAATTAACATAATTGACGTCAATTTAAAAATTTCAATATTCAAAATTTATATATATATATTTTTTTTTATATAAACTTCTCATTTTATAATAAATTCTTGTATTTTAAAATATATAAATTTATTGGCCAATATAGCATTTAAGAAATTTATCAAACCAGTAATATTATGTAACTTTAGTCTAGTGATAAACCTGTTTACAATAGATATGAATTTTTCGTATTTAAAACATCAAACTCATTTATAAATCTTTACATTATTAAATTCTGTAACTGTTTTGAAAAACTATCATCTCATAAAGTAAAAAGGGGGGGGGGAATAAATATCAGTATCTTTTCATTTTTTTTTTATTCTAATTTTACATTAAGGGCGTATAATCTTTTTTTTTGGATTAATTATAATCCTGTTAATTATTAAGCTGTGCTCATTGTCTTTCTTTTTATTGTTAAATTTTGTAACTATATATATATAAACTAAAAAGGGGGGATAAATTTTTAGAATCTATTGATTAATTTTTTTTATTTAAATTATTATATGTTACATTAAGGGCGTATAACTTTTACTAATTATGATCTTGTTAATCATAAGTTTTTTTTTACTGATGATTTGTGTCAGGATGTCTTTCTAAGTTGTAAATGACAAAATCTGAACCGTCGAAAATTCTTTTGTTTCAATAAATTTGAGCCTTGTTAATTACTAAATTTGTCTTTGTCTTTTTTTACTTTTCTTTTTCAAACATTGTTACCATTTTGGTTCCGCCTTTTCTTAAATTTAAGTCCCCTGGTAACATGTTTTTGGTAGCAGAGCGTGGTTTGCTTTAAATTCTAGCGTGGTTTTCTCTAAATTATAGAGTGGTTAATTTTAAATTCTGGAACCGTAGTTAATTTTCAAAATTTTGTATTGGAACCATATAAATTTAAATTCTTAAAAATTTCTTTTGTTAAACAAGGCTCAATTTTTATGTTTTGCAGCTTTTCGAATACTGTACAACTATTGCTGATGAAATTTTTTTTATAATTAAATCTATATAAATTTATTAGTCTCTTTTTTATTTATTTTTAATATAAACACTTTACACAAAAACTTCTAAACCAATTTTGATAAAAAATTTTTTTTTTTAAATTATTTTCTCTGCTTAAATAATTTTTTTTTTTATATTTACATACATTGCACACTCTAGTCATTCACTGAATTTGATCCAGACAGCGGGCTCATTCGGGAATTCCAAAAAAAAAATTAAATAAATAATAAAACCCAAAAATAGTTAGAAACAAAAAAGAAACAAAAAAAAATCTTCAAAATTTCCTTCAAAAATTTTTCTCGAGTTTTCTTCCGCTTGTCTGTATTAATTCATACTTACACACACACACACATATACACAACAATTACACAACATATAATTCTCGAGTCATTCTCTGGTCCTTCTCTTCATTTTTGTATCATCTTAAAAGAAATTTTTTTTTTTTTAAATCACCTTGTAAATTTTATCAGCAGTAGTTAAGATGGTAGTAGACTTGCTGAGATTAGTAGACTCACTAAGGAACACTGAGCTCGCTAGCAATTTTTTTTTTGTCATCTTGAAAGAAAATTATTTTTATTTATTTTTTTTATCATCATGAGCAATAGGCAAGATGGCGGTGGACTGGTTGATGCAGATGGTGCTACTTGCTTGTTAATTAAAATGTTGAACGCTGATTGAATAATATAACTTGTGTAGTAAAATTTTTTTTTCTTCTTCCAAATTATAGGGGCCCAGTTTGTATGTAGGACAACATGGTTGGCCTGTTTGTCTTTTCTTAAATTATTTGTTTGTCTTTTTATTAGCAGGTCAACATGTTTGTTCCTTAATTAGTTTTTCCTAGGGTTGAGAAAACCGGAGTTTGTTTTTTGTCATGGGTCACCTTTTTATATACATATTTACTCTTTTGCTACACCTTTTTTTTACACTTCTTTCTTTTGCATATCTTTTTTGAACACTTACCAATTTTGATGAAATTTTTTTTTTTACACAATTTTTTTTGATTAAATTAAATTCCTTTTTTTTGGGGCACATGATACACATATAAGACCTTAAGTCAAACATCACAAGCCCTGCCTTGCGCAGCAGAAAATCTTTTGACTCCCCAACGTTTCATACTGCTTCTTTGTTTATTTTTAAAATGGATTATTTGTTTAGACCTTTCAAAATTCTTTTTCTCACGGAAATTGTCAAGAGCCGTGAATAGTTTAAATTTTTCTTCGTATGGGAGAAGAGGAATTTAAAAAATAACGACGCTGAGCATGATCTGACCTAATTGGCTTCAGGAATTTTTTGTTTTATTTTTATTTATTTTTCATATATATATTGTTAAGGTCGGCTCAGAGGATACTCCCCCCCGTCTGAGTCCGACCTTTCCTGAAGTCCAAGGTGCAATGCACTTTCCCTCCCCAGTCCCCGGAGTGGTCACCTCCTCTTGGTGTCCCGAGGTGCCACTCCACCCCTTTTCCCCACGTACCTTAGTGTACAAAGTCAGTTCATGCACAGCAATGTCGACCTTTGCGTCATCCTTCAGCTCTTTCTGTCCTGGGCCTATCCCAATTATAGGTGGGAAGAGCTGAGACGCTGTAGAAATTTCAAAATTTAATAAGTAAGTGCCGAAGGAGGCTACACCCTAGAGTGGTGAATAAAAGCATTATGAAGCGTTATTTCTATCAGGTGCCCCTGACTTCAAAATTTTTGTAGGAGGCCCTTATGGCCCCTTTCTTCAGAAGCTTGTAGGAGGCCCTTCTGGCCCCTTTCTTCAATCTTTTCTTGGAGGCCCTTCTGGCCCTTGTCCCTTTTTTCAAAATTTTGTGGGAGGCCCTTCTGGCCTCTTTTCTGACTCCACCCCAACTCCGTCTTTCGGGGGGGGGGGGAGAGCTGTAACATCCTAATTCCATAACTAAATCTGCAAATAAATCTCATTCACTCGTCTTCCATAAATTCAACTTCCGTCCCTTGACAGATGCTGGCACCTGGCGACCTTCTCCAAAACTAAGCATCGCATGACATGCAAGCGCAAAGTCCATCCGCTGGTCAGGCTATCGGATCTAAAACTCTAGTCTAGTCTACCTGTAATTATTCGCCATGTGAACGTCTTTTCATAGCTCCGTGAGACACATTCCTTCTTGTCTCAAAATTTACAACCTTCTCATCTCAAAATCACTACATTCTCGTCTCAATATGTTAGTCTACAGTTTTGTGCACTCAAGTGTTCTAAAATGTTAAATAAATTCTTATTTTCACGGCACAAGATCACGTGCTCCGCGACAGGATTTTCCAGCTAATACGCTGGTTGGAGAAACCTAGCAATTCTTGCCTCACATTGCATAGACCAGCGAAAGATCTTAACATGTTTCTACCTGTTTGCAAAACACGTTTTGTTTAATATATCTTCAGAGTTTCAAGTGCACAAAAGTGATGTTTTTTTTTTTTAAAAACTGACTTTGCAGAACCTTGACTAAACTTACATTGTACATGTGTCTAAATTGCTTCAGCGAATATGTTTTTCTTAAAGCTATCTTTTAGATGTAGACTTGTGTAGTTATTTATAAATTATATAACAAATAATTGGGTGGTGACTGCATGCAAACTTTTGGTCCTAACAACCTCCAAGAGGTTATTTTCTAAATTAACATAATTGACGTCAATTTAAAAATTTCAATATTCAAAATTTATATATATATATTTTTTTTTATATAAACTTCTCATTTTATAATAAATTCTTGTATTTTAAAATATATAAATTTATTGGCCAATATAGCATTTAAGAAATTTATCAAACCAGTAATATTATGTAACTTTAGTCTAGTGATAAACCTGTTTACAATAGATATGAATTTTTCGTATTTAAAACATCAAACTCATTTATAAATCTTTACATTATTAAATTCTGTAACTGTTTTGAAAAACTATCATCTCATAAAGTAAAAAGGGGGGGGGGAATAAATATCAGTATCTTTTCATTTTTTTTTTATTCTAATTTTACATTAAGGGCGTATAATCTTTTTTTTTGGATTAATTATAATCCTGTTAATTATTAAGCTGTGCTCATTGTCTTTCTTTTTATTGTTAAATTTTGTAACTATATATATATAAACTAAAAAGGGGGGATAAATTTTTAGAATCTATTGATTAATTTTTTTTATTTAAATTATTATATGTTACATTAAGGGCGTATAACTTTTACTAATTATGATCTTGTTAATCATAAGTTTTTTTTTACTGATGATTTGTGTCAGGATGTCTTTCTAAGTTGTAAATGACAAAATCTGAACCGTCGAAAATTCTTTTGTTTCAATAAATTTGAGCCTTGTTAATTACTAAATTTGTCTTTGTCTTTTTTTACTTTTCTTTTTCAAACATTGTTACCATTTTGGTTCCGCCTTTTCTTAAATTTAAGTCCCCTGGTAACATGTTTTTGGTAGCAGAGCGTGGTTTGCTTTAAATTCTAGCGTGGTTTTCTCTAAATTATAGAGTGGTTAATTTTAAATTCTGGAACCGTAGTTAATTTTCAAAATTTTGTATTGGAACCATATAAATTTAAATTCTTAAAAATTTCTTTTGTTAAACAAGGCTCAATTTTTATGTTTTGCAGCTTTTCGAATACTGTACAACTATTGCTGATGAAATTTTTTTTATAATTAAATCTATATAAATTTATTAGTCTCTTTTTTATTTATTTTTAATATAAACACTTTACACAAAAACTTCTAAACCAATTTTGATAAAAAATTTTTTTTTTTAAATTATTTTCTCTGCTTAAATAATTTTTTTTTTTATATTTACATACATTGCACACTCTAGTCATTCACTGAATTTGATCCAGACAGCGGGCTCATTCGGGAATTCCAAAAAAAAAATTAAATAAATAATAAAACCCAAAAATAGTTAGAAACAAAAAAGAAACAAAAAAAAATCTTCAAAATTTCCTTCAAAAATTTTTCTCGAGTTTTCTTCCGCTTGTCTGTATTAATTCATACTTACACACACACACACATATACACAACAATTACACAACATATAATTCTCGAGTCATTCTCTGGTCCTTCTCTTCATTTTTGTATCATCTTAAAAGAAATTTTTTTTTTTTTAAATCACCTTGTAAATTTTATCAGCAGTAGTTAAGATGGTAGTAGACTTGCTGAGATTAGTAGACTCACTAAGGAACACTGAGCTCGCTAGCAATTTTTTTTTTGTCATCTTGAAAGAAAATTATTTTTATTTATTTTTTTTATCATCATGAGCAATAGGCAAGATGGCGGTGGACTGGTTGATGCAGATGGTGCTACTTGCTTGTTAATTAAAATGTTGAACGCTGATTGAATAATATAACTTGTGTAGTAAAATTTTTTTTTCTTCTTCCAAATTATAGGGGCCCAGTTTGTATGTAGGACAACATGGTTGGCCTGTTTGTCTTTTCTTAAATTATTTGTTTGTCTTTTTATTAGCAGGTCAACATGTTTGTTCCTTAATTAGTTTTTCCTAGGGTTGAGAAAACCGGAGTTTGTTTTTTGTCATGGGTCACCTTTTTATATACATATTTACTCTTTTGCTACACCTTTTTTTTACACTTCTTTCTTTTGCATATCTTTTTTGAACACTTACCAATTTTGATGAAATTTTTTTTTTTACACAATTTTTTTTGATTAAATTAAATTCCTTTTTTTTGGGGCACATGATACACATATAAGACCTTAAGTCAAACATCACAAGCCCTGCCTTGCGCAGCAGAAAATCTTTTGACTCCCCAACGTTTCATACTGCTTCTTTGTTTATTTTTAAAATGGATTATTTGTTTAGACCTTTCAAAATTCTTTTTCTCACGGAAATTGTCAAGAGCCGTGAATAGTTTAAATTTTTCTTCGTATGGGAGAAGAGGAATTTAAAAAATAACGACGCTGAGCATGATCTGACCTAATTGGCTTCAGGAATTTTTTGTTTTATTTTTATTTATTTTTCATATATATATTGTTAAGGTCGGCTCAGAGGATACTCCCCCCCGTCTGAGTCCGACCTTTCCTGAAGTCCAAGGTGCAATGCACTTTCCCTCCCCAGTCCCCGGAGTGGTCACCTCCTCTTGGTGTCCCGAGGTGCCACTCCACCCCTTTTCCCCACGTACCTTAGTGTACAAAGTCAGTTCATGCACAGCAATGTCGACCTTTGCGTCATCCTTCAGCTCTTTCTGTCCTGGGCCTATCCCAATTATAGGTGGGAAGAGCTGAGACGCTGTAGAAATTTCAAAATTTAATAAGTAAGTGCCGAAGGAGGCTACACCCTAGAGTGGTGAATAAAAGCATTATGAAGCGTTATTTCTATCAGGTGCCCCTGACTTCAAAATTTTTGTAGGAGGCCCTTATGGCCCCTTTCTTCAGAAGCTTGTAGGAGGCCCTTCTGGCCCCTTTCTTCAATCTTTTCTTGGAGGCCCTTCTGGCCCTTGTCCCTTTTTTCAAAATTTTGTGGGAGGCCCTTCTGGCCTCTTTTCTGACTCCACCCCAACTCCGTCTTTCGGGGGGGGGGGGAGAGCTGTAACATCCTAATTCCATAACTAAATCTGCAAATAAATCTCATTCACTCGTCTTCCATAAATTCAACTTCCGTCCCTTGACAGATGCTGGCACCTGGCGACCTTCTCCAAAACTAAGCATCGCATGACATGCAAGCGCAAAGTCCATCCGCTGGTCAGGCTATCGGATCTAAAACTCTAGTCTAGTCTACCTGTAATTATTCGCCATGTGAACGTCTTTTCATAGCTCCGTGAGACACATTCCTTCTTGTCTCAAAATTTACAACCTTCTCATCTCAAAATCACTACATTCTCGTCTCAATATGTTAGTCTACAGTTTTGTGCACTCAAGTGTTCTAAAATGTTAAATAAATTCTTATTTTCACGGCACAAGATCACGTGCTCCGCGACAGGATTTTCCAGCTAATACGCTGGTTGGAGAAACCTAGCAATTCTTGCCTCACATTGCATAGACCAGCGAAAGATCTTAACATGTTTCTACCTGTTTGCAAAACACGTTTTGTTTAATATATCTTCAGAGTTTCAAGTGCACAAAAGTGATGTTTTTTTTTTTTAAAAACTGACTTTGCAGAACCTTGACTAAACTTACATTGTACATGTGTCTAAATTGCTTCAGCGAATATGTTTTTCTTAAAGCTATCTTTTAGATGTAGACTTGTGTAGTTATTTATAAATTATATAACAAATAATTGGGTGGTGACTGCATGCAAACTTTTGGTCCTAACAACCTCCAAGAGGTTATTTTCTAAATTAACATAATTGACGTCAATTTAAAAATTTCAATATTCAAAATTTATATATATATATTTTTTTTTATATAAACTTCTCATTTTATAATAAATTCTTGTATTTTAAAATATATAAATTTATTGGCCAATATAGCATTTAAGAAATTTATCAAACCAGTAATATTATGTAACTTTAGTCTAGTGATAAACCTGTTTACAATAGATATGAATTTTTCGTATTTAAAACATCAAACTCATTTATAAATCTTTACATTATTAAATTCTGTAACTGTTTTGAAAAACTATCATCTCATAAAGTAAAAAGGGGGGGGGGAATAAATATCAGTATCTTTTCATTTTTTTTTTATTCTAATTTTACATTAAGGGCGTATAATCTTTTTTTTTGGATTAATTATAATCCTGTTAATTATTAAGCTGTGCTCATTGTCTTTCTTTTTATTGTTAAATTTTGTAACTATATATATATAAACTAAAAAGGGGGGATAAATTTTTAGAATCTATTGATTAATTTTTTTTATTTAAATTATTATATGTTACATTAAGGGCGTATAACTTTTACTAATTATGATCTTGTTAATCATAAGTTTTTTTTTACTGATGATTTGTGTCAGGATGTCTTTCTAAGTTGTAAATGACAAAATCTGAACCGTCGAAAATTCTTTTGTTTCAATAAATTTGAGCCTTGTTAATTACTAAATTTGTCTTTGTCTTTTTTTACTTTTCTTTTTCAAACATTGTTACCATTTTGGTTCCGCCTTTTCTTAAATTTAAGTCCCCTGGTAACATGTTTTTGGTAGCAGAGCGTGGTTTGCTTTAAATTCTAGCGTGGTTTTCTCTAAATTATAGAGTGGTTAATTTTAAATTCTGGAACCGTAGTTAATTTTCAAAATTTTGTATTGGAACCATATAAATTTAAATTCTTAAAAATTTCTTTTGTTAAACAAGGCTCAATTTTTATGTTTTGCAGCTTTTCGAATACTGTACAACTATTGCTGATGAAATTTTTTTTATAATTAAATCTATATAAATTTATTAGTCTCTTTTTTATTTATTTTTAATATAAACACTTTACACAAAAACTTCTAAACCAATTTTGATAAAAAATTTTTTTTTTTAAATTATTTTCTCTGCTTAAATAATTTTTTTTTTTATATTTACATACATTGCACACTCTAGTCATTCACTGAATTTGATCCAGACAGCGGGCTCATTCGGGAATTCCAAAAAAAAAATTAAATAAATAATAAAACCCAAAAATAGTTAGAAACAAAAAAGAAACAAAAAAAAATCTTCAAAATTTCCTTCAAAAATTTTTCTCGAGTTTTCTTCCGCTTGTCTGTATTAATTCATACTTACACACACACACACATATACACAACAATTACACAACATATAATTCTCGAGTCATTCTCTGGTCCTTCTCTTCATTTTTGTATCATCTTAAAAGAAATTTTTTTTTTTTTAAATCACCTTGTAAATTTTATCAGCAGTAGTTAAGATGGTAGTAGACTTGCTGAGATTAGTAGACTCACTAAGGAACACTGAGCTCGCTAGCAATTTTTTTTTTGTCATCTTGAAAGAAAATTATTTTTATTTATTTTTTTTATCATCATGAGCAATAGGCAAGATGGCGGTGGACTGGTTGATGCAGATGGTGCTACTTGCTTGTTAATTAAAATGTTGAACGCTGATTGAATAATATAACTTGTGTAGTAAAATTTTTTTTTCTTCTTCCAAATTATAGGGGCCCAGTTTGTATGTAGGACAACATGGTTGGCCTGTTTGTCTTTTCTTAAATTATTTGTTTGTCTTTTTATTAGCAGGTCAACATGTTTGTTCCTTAATTAGTTTTTCCTAGGGTTGAGAAAACCGGAGTTTGTTTTTTGTCATGGGTCACCTTTTTATATACATATTTACTCTTTTGCTACACCTTTTTTTTACACTTCTTTCTTTTGCATATCTTTTTTGAACACTTACCAATTTTGATGAAATTTTTTTTTTTACACAATTTTTTTTGATTAAATTAAATTCCTTTTTTTTGGGGCACATGATACACATATAAGACCTTAAGTCAAACATCACAAGCCCTGCCTTGCGCAGCAGAAAATCTTTTGACTCCCCAACGTTTCATACTGCTTCTTTGTTTATTTTTAAAATGGATTATTTGTTTAGACCTTTCAAAATTCTTTTTCTCACGGAAATTGTCAAGAGCCGTGAATAGTTTAAATTTTTCTTCGTATGGGAGAAGAGGAATTTAAAAAATAACGACGCTGAGCATGATCTGACCTAATTGGCTTCAGGAATTTTTTGTTTTATTTTTATTTATTTTTCATATATATATTGTTAAGGTCGGCTCAGAGGATACTCCCCCCCGTCTGAGTCCGACCTTTCCTGAAGTCCAAGGTGCAATGCACTTTCCCTCCCCAGTCCCCGGAGTGGTCACCTCCTCTTGGTGTCCCGAGGTGCCACTCCACCCCTTTTCCCCACGTACCTTAGTGTACAAAGTCAGTTCATGCACAGCAATGTCGACCTTTGCGTCATCCTTCAGCTCTTTCTGTCCTGGGCCTATCCCAATTATAGGTGGGAAGAGCTGAGACGCTGTAGAAATTTCAAAATTTAATAAGTAAGTGCCGAAGGAGGCTACACCCTAGAGTGGTGAATAAAAGCATTATGAAGCGTTATTTCTATCAGGTGCCCCTGACTTCAAAATTTTTGTAGGAGGCCCTTATGGCCCCTTTCTTCAGAAGCTTGTAGGAGGCCCTTCTGGCCCCTTTCTTCAATCTTTTCTTGGAGGCCCTTCTGGCCCTTGTCCCTTTTTTCAAAATTTTGTGGGAGGCCCTTCTGGCCTCTTTTCTGACTCCACCCCAACTCCGTCTTTCGGGGGGGGGGGGGAGAGCTGTAACATCCTAATTCCATAACTAAATCTGCAAATAAATCTCATTCACTCGTCTTCCATAAATTCAACTTCCGTCCCTTGACAGATGCTGGCACCTGGCGACCTTCTCCAAAACTAAGCATCGCATGACATGCAAGCGCAAAGTCCATCCGCTGGTCAGGCTATCGGATCTAAAACTCTAGTCTAGTCTACCTGTAATTATTCGCCATGTGAACGTCTTTTCATAGCTCCGTGAGACACATTCCTTCTTGTCTCAAAATTTACAACCTTCTCATCTCAAAATCACTACATTCTCGTCTCAATATGTTAGTCTACAGTTTTGTGCACTCAAGTGTTCTAAAATGTTAAATAAATTCTTATTTTCACGGCACAAGATCACGTGCTCCGCGACAGGATTTTCCAGCTAATACGCTGGTTGGAGAAACCTAGCAATTCTTGCCTCACATTGCATAGACCAGCGAAAGATCTTAACATGTTTCTACCTGTTTGCAAAACACGTTTTGTTTAATATATCTTCAGAGTTTCAAGTGCACAAAAGTGATGTTTTTTTTTTTTAAAAACTGACTTTGCAGAACCTTGACTAAACTTACATTGTACATGTGTCTAAATTGCTTCAGCGAATATGTTTTTCTTAAAGCTATCTTTTAGATGTAGACTTGTGTAGTTATTTATAAATTATATAACAAATAATTGGGTGGTGACTGCATGCAAACTTTTGGTCCTAACAACCTCCAAGAGGTTATTTTCTAAATTAACATAATTGACGTCAATTTAAAAATTTCAATATTCAAAATTTATATATATTTTTTTTTTTATATAAACTCATTTTATAATAAATTCTTGTATTTTAAAATATATAAATTTATTGGCCAATATAGCATTTAAGAAATTTATCAAACCAGTAATATTATGTAACTTTAGTCTAGTGATAAACCTGTTTACAATAGATATGAATTTTTCGTATTTAAAACATCAAACTCATTTATAAATCTTTACATTATTAAATTCTGTAACTGTTTTGAAAAACTATCATCTCATAAAGTAAAAAGGGGGGGGGGGGGATAAATATCAGTATCTTTTCATTTTTTTTTTTATTCTAATTTTACATTAAGGGCGTATAATCTTTTTTTTGGATTAATTATAATCCTGTTAATTATTAAGCTGTGCTCATTGTCTTTCTTTTTATTGTTAAATTTTGTAACTATATATATATAAACTAAAAATGGGGGATAAATTTTTAGAATCTATTGATTAATTTTTTTTTATTTAAATTATTATATGTTACATTAAGGGCGTATAACTTTTACTAATTATGATCTTGTTAATCATAAGTTTTTTTTTACTGATGATTTGTGTCAGGATGTCTTTCTAAGTTGTAAATGACAAAATCTGAACCGTCGAAAATTCTTTTGTTTCAATAAATTTGAGCCTTGTTAATTACTAAATTTGTCTTTGTCTTTTTTTACTTTTCTTTTTCAAACATTGTTACCATTTTGGTTCCGCCTTTTCTTAAATTTAAGTCCCCTGGTAACAACCTTGCATACCAAAATTGTTAGTAAATTATACTATCAATGTCATCTATGACAAAATTATTTTTAAAAAATATTCTCGTCGAAAGAATCTTCAATTTCTTCGTCATGCTGTGATGTATTCACAAATGACAATCCGTTACAGTGCTCACACATGGCAGAAAAAGTAATTCAGATTTTCTACAGCCACAGTAATATCCACATACAGACCTACAGGATCAACACACAAGACTAAGAATGTCATTAGGAGCAAATTAGTTTCGTAGTTGGTATTATTTTTAACACTTTCTTCTTTCCAACATTTTCATATGGTGGTAAATATCCGTACCTTCAGTCTCAGTTGTAGAGTTTAGTTGGTTGCCTAACCCTCAACAGGTTTCACGCTTCTAAAGTCGGTAGTAGATTTGCCAAATCAAATTTAGATTTTAAAACTTAGTTTGACACTAGTCTGGTGAACTTAAAGTAACGAGATTCATTTAAATTAGAGTAACTGCTAAGACAATATATTATACAGGGGAACGAATTTTCCAATGTTTTCCACTTCATCTAAACATATGACGTTATAAAATACGTGCTCTTTACCACTTTGAAAATAAACAAGCAGTTTCAAAATTTAGAGGGGCAATTAGAACGAAGCTCAGAATTAATTAAATGAAAAATAGACCCGAAAATAACCTTACTCAACAGTAGGATAGATGTTTGTGAGGTAGATCTAGTCAATACGGTAGCGAGTGTAGAAAAATACAGAGTGAATTAAATGATCAGGAAATAAATTTAGGGAAAGAATCAAAGAGTTAGAAACAAAAATATGGAATATATCAAAACTAAGTATCTGGTTTGGTAAGCCGGACAGTAACTGCGATCGATACACTCCAATATCCAAAAAATAAAATATAATTCATGGCTAGTAAAATATTTTTCTTGTAATTTTCCCAAACGTTAGGTAAATTAATCTTTACAATTCATTAACATTTGAACAAAATCGGTATAGTTTATTTTGAGATATTATATCTTTATAACAACGAAACGTCTTTTTGTCTTTTTACCGGTATTTTTAGAGAGAGGACAATAATTACCACTCTTTGTTTGTGTCCTTAGAGACTACACTTCAGCAAAATTTGATCAAAATCGTTGGTAACAGTTATTTTTGTTTTTGGTAAAATAGCATTTGTTTTCATTTTTATTATACTCTTGAGTTTTGAGTTATCGAAAAACTAATATAATAAAAAGAATATAGACATGGTTAAAATGTATCCGTAAACCAAATTTGAGATTAAAGTCGGTACACGCGTTTGGATTTTAAAACACAACATAAGGACAGACAGACAGACAGACACCATTCCAAAAACGTTTCTTCTTTTTTTAGTCACGTGACCTCCAAATCGATAAGTTCGCAAAAACATGTGCATTTCATTTGTTCATAGAATCACAGGCAAGAAGAAACGTGAAAAATCCGTTTGAAAAATTACTTCTATTTTTCAAAAATCCAAACGTGTTTAGAGGATAGCAGTAAATCTTAACATAAATATGTGCAAAATTTGACTGAAATCAAGGAACATTGTTGATAACGTCTGACACGTAAATAAGAATCAATCGCAATCTTCAAGCAAACCTCCGCAAGAAATTAGACCTTTAATTCCGCCAAGTAGACACCACCAGCTGGCCTAACATCTCCCGTTCAACGCCTCACAGCTAAAAACACAAGTAAACTTGTTAGAAGAGTAAAGTTCCTTTCGAGATTCTCACTACCTAAAGCTCAACCAGAGTTCCCTCCAATTCACAACGAATTATTTTTAATCTCATAACTTCAGTACCCTATACTATCTTGGAATCATCAACACAGCAGTCTTAAGATTAAACACAGCCGTCTTTCCTTTAACCTGCGGGTCATCAACTTATTAAGAAATTGACATCGAGTAAGACCCGGCTGCTAACTATTCAAGTCGCCTTTCGGAATGAAACATAAATCGTCGTACAACCGGCGACTGCCTGTACAAGTTCTCTTTCGGGACGTAATTATAATCGGAGTAAAAACTGGTGACCAACTCTTCAAGTCACCTCTCAGCATAGAACGTAAATAGTGGTACACCCGGCTACTGCCAGTACAAATCGTCTTCCGGGAGAGAATTATAATCGGAGTAAAAACTGGTACCCACTCTTCAAGTCGCCTCTCAGCATAGAACGTAAATAGTGGTGCACCCGGCTACTGCCAGTACAAATCGTCTTCCGGGAGAGAATTCTAATCGGAGTAAGAGCTGGTGACAACTGTTCAAGTCGCCTCTCCACATAATATATAACAGTGGTAATATATATAACATAATATAGTAAATCCCAGTGACCTGCCCTATAAACCGTCTCCCATCAGATAATTAAAATCAGGGTAAATCTCGGCGATCCTTTACCTCAGCGTATCCATCACCACCATTCACCCTACGACAACTCCATCTCGCCTCCTCTCACTGACTATGCTTTCCAACACACAACAACCCAAGCTACGTCATCGTTACCAACCCCAAATGATAATTTATAATTTTTAGTTAAAGGATGTGTGCAACACATTAAGTATCTGATGTTATAGCTTTAAAATTGTAAATATTAAAAATTTTGTGGCAGGAAACTTGGTAACATTTTAAATATGTCTAAAAATAAATTTATAAATCCAAATGGTTCCTTACTAAATTTCTTGATAATTTTAAACTTTACCAGACCTTACTTCTCTTATAACTTAGTTCTAGTTAAGGTAGACTTGTAATTAAAGACAACAAAAACACAACATAAAACATTTATTATTTACAAACACTAAAATATAAAACAAGTTTTCAAACAATTAAAACAATTATAGTTAACAGAATAAAACAACACATTTACATACTGAATCTTACAGAGTGATTGAAACTGCATCTTTACTTATGATATTGTTTAAATTTAAATGACATAATTACCTATGTTTCTACAGGGCAGGTACTTCCAAAAAGGCCGCCGCTCAACTGTTAACAGTGGGGAACCAACTTCCTCCGCCCTGGACTTACTTCCACCACTGTAAAAATTAAACTTTATAATAACTAATTTATATAATATAATTGAATGAATTTTGAATTTTTGTTTGTTGTAATAAATTGTAATAATATAATTGAATTAAATTTTGTTTCTGCAGGGCAGGTACTTCCAAAAAGGCCGCCGCTCTACTGTTAACAGTGGGGAACCAACTTCCTCCGCCCTGGACTTACTTCCACTACTGTAAAATTTAAACTTTATAATACCTAATTTATATAATATAATTGAATGAATTTTGAATTTTTGTTTGATGGTAAATTATTGTAATAATATAGTTGAATTTTATTTTATTTTTATTTTATTTTTTTTTATTTTATTTTTTTTTAAATTGTAATTTTAATAATTATGTTATTGAATTTGAATTTATGAAATAATAATTGTATTTATAAGTTTTAATTTTTTTAAATACGTATAAGATTAGAGAGTTAAAACCATAGTAGTGTTGGATTCTTATGTGGGTTGAGATGATCTGCAGTTGTTCTGAAACAAATAAAAAAAACACAAAAATTAAATTTTGTCGGAATGAAAATTTATATGAAATTCAAATTTTTTTTTATATAAGTAAAGATGCAGTTTATAGGCAAAGCAGGATCCATAATTTGTAAGTGATTTTACGACAATAAAATACAATTTTAAATAATTTCAATTATTATTTTAAAAGTTGACATACATTTAAAATTAAATATTAAACGGCTTTTCAATATTTTGTTTATTTTTGCATAATTTTAGACTATATTAAAAAATTAATGTTTTATTAAAATGCCCAACTGTGGATCACGAGCACTCTGATAAGTTCAGTATTATTTTTATTTTCCGACATGTAATAATTTAAAAGCTCATTTTAATATATTAATTTGAGTGATGTTCCAATCACAACTAAACCACATGTACAGGTGGTCAAACACACACACACACACACACACACACACACACACACACACACACACACACACACACACACACACACACACACACACACACACACACACACACACACACACACACACACACACACACACACACACACACACACACACACACACACACACACACACACACACACTACATGAGTAAACGCTTTGTCATTCAATTATTTTCTTCCTATTTCCTTGGAATCCAGATGATCTTCGGGTCCCAACAAAATTTAGGTTATGATTATAATGCTACAAGCTCCGGGGACGTTTCTTCTACGTGTTACATTCAGTCATTATCCAATAAGAAAGCGGTTTTAAATTGTAATACAATATTTTAGAACTTCCTTTGCTTTTTTCAGTGGGTGTTTTTTAATTTAGGCTTGATTGTTTTCTGTCGTTCATCTTGTCGTTTTATGTCAGGCTAGTTTCGGAATATAGATTTCAAATCCAGATAAACATAGAGTCCCATCTATGGTCATGTTTCTTCAGTATATATTCCATTCGGTAAGCTAGGCATCGATATCACACGAAATATCTGAATGTATAAAATAAAGACCCCGAGTCCTTGAACACTCTTAATAGAGTCGGTAACGGTTAAAGAAGAATTAGTCAAGAGAAACTTGATAGATTTGAAAGCGAGAATTTAAATAAAGTGGGTTTCAGTTGTAAGTTATATTAATTAATATTTATTGTTTCTATGGTTTCACTTTCAAACCTAAAGTATTGTTGGAAAATGTTGCGTGTTAAATTTTGTTCGTTTACTAAATTAAGGAAAATAGTCTAGATCGCGCGTGTGTGTGTGTGTGTGTGTGTGTGTGTGTGCGTGTGTATGTACAAAGTTGATATACATGACGTTCCCTAGCTAGATAATATATATATACCAATTTACTCTGAACAAGTGAGAAATAATATTACAATTTATTATTACAATTAATTATTATAATTTATTTGTGATCGATAGATGTTTAGTTACTAATTAAAGAGTTATGTTTTATAAATATTTAGTGTTGTGTAAACAGTTATAAATAAGAGCTAATATTAGTATTGATAAAAGACTTATTATGGAGTACGTTTATCTAGCCCAGGCGTGTACATGTATCACTAGACGGTGTCCACAAGTGTAATAATTACAATTTGGTTATACAGTTGTCTTAATTCCATAATACAATGTTAATTTACGCTGGAGATTTACATCTGTTCAACTAAAGCTCTTGGTGGTCAATTGTCAATATTACTTAATGAACTACAGAAATTTGTAAGCAGATTTCCGAAATATGCTTTCTAAATTACGAAATAAGGAATGTATTGTAACGGAATAAAATTTTCGTTATCTCATTTACGATGACGCTTATAAAATGATCAGCTTATGTGCTAGATTTAGAATGGTATTTGGATCCGTTTTCTGTGTGTAGTTTTATTTCTAAAATCAAGTGACTCCAAATTTTAAAATATCACGTGAGATATGTTTCCCATGGAGCGGATAGATTTCGGACCAAATCACTTAAAGAGGATTAATCGTGATTGCCATACATTATAAAGGGTATCGAATCGAAACTCACATTTTTATAGTTTCATGTTACTAAGTGTCCATGAATTTATTAAATTTGTTTAAAAATCGCTTAAATAAGGACAATACAATATAAGGTTGGATCCAAAACTATCAATTTTTAATTTATTATTTGTTTTTAATAAAATGTATAAAATTTATTTATTTTGAAACCCCAAAAATCACAACTTGATATCGATGAGTACCAAATAAGAACCAAATAAGTATAACACAACCTAAAATAATAATAAAAACATGCTTTTTTATGAAGATTTACAAAAATGATTGCTACATCTAGTCTTGCGTCTAACCAACACCTTACATCTGACCTAAATTACCAAGTTCTTATTCTAATAAACTGTCCATAGGCGTCTCCTAGTTTAGTCTGTTGCACTCTCACTTCATTACTAACTCTGATAGTTATGTTCTTTTTAATATTCTAATTGCTTCCACAATCGAGTTGTCATGCAATCGTCCCTCCTGCTTTATAGCAGATTTCTGTGTAGGTCTGTATTACGTAACGAAGAAAAAGCATCAACGATATATCTTAGTACTTTATGTTTTGAAACTTTTTAATGATTTCATACTGGTAGGTTTGCACCAGTCCCCCCAGTTGCGCAATGTTTGGATGTAAACTTAGCTCTCTTTGTGGTTTCGCAAATGACCACAAATAAGAAAATATAAATGGATAAAGAAATAATTGCTAATGTTTATCAACACAAGAGGAATTTATTTTGAAACTTAATTATGCCTGAACCATATCCATATATTTATCGGAACAGAAGAAAATAATTTATCTATCAAAAAATAATTACTAAAGATATTTTTTACTTCTAGCTTACAGAAATAAGGTAACGAATGACTCGACTGAGAGAATAATAAACCCACTACGATTCTATCTTCAAAATAATTTATTATATTTCCCCCAATTTTTACTTTTATAAACTGGTTTCTTATCGCACGGTTACGCTTGTCATTTTGTTAAAATCCTCAGGCGATAACTGTTATTGAACCACATTATTCTAAACGTAATGTTTGACAGCGCATGCGTAAGCTGAGTGACACTAACTTCAGTATCATGATCTAAATTTATTGTTTTTTTAAAATTTATTTTTAGTTTACGAGTGTGGTTTTAAATTGTTGATTTTAAGTTATTCAATAATTAATTAATGGTGCACAAATGGACAAAATACAATAGATTTAAGTCTAAATAATTCCATAACGATGCTTAATACCATTTTATATGTAGTACAATTTTATGACAAATAATGAGGAGAAAGTAAATAAACAGTGAAAAAAAAATTATTATTCAAAATCCAAAACCGAATATAAATGAACCAAAACTAATCGTAACAAGAAATTACTTTTCCGTATACTTCAGTTTAAAAAAAAAATGAAATAAACTATGGACGATCTCTGGTAAAAGATATAATATTTAAATAATGGCCTAACGTGCAATAAAAACGTCCTCCGTAAGTCGTATTTGATTAAAATCGGGTTTTTTAATGTCAACGTTCAACGTCTCTTTTGTTTTGTTGCCAAATATTCGTGAACTGCACAAATTAATTACTTGCAATTTTTCACACGAGTTTTACTCATTTCTGTTCACATTTCACTAAATTTTTAACGAAATTGGTGGAGTCGATTTTGAGAAAATAATCCCATTTTGAGTATTTTATACCCATAACAGATTTTTGGTGTTTTTTGTAACAATTCACCAACCTAGATTTCCGGAGAGATGTCGATCAATATATTTTGTTTGGAATTTTAGAGGTTATACTTGAGCAAAATTTGACATAATAGGTAGTTTTAAAGCCAATTTTGAAAATATTGTAATTTTATGTACACCCACAGTCAAATTTTGAGTTATTGAAAGAAATTTTAAATAGTCTCGAGTTGTAGCCTAATCATGCATGAATAACATGATGCACAATGTGATGGTTTGAATTGTGGTTTACATTGTTTGTCCAAACGAATAATTGACATTTTACAACTAATGAATATTATGATAAAACATATTATTTGTTTACATGTTTTTATGTGACAATTGAAACTTGTACCATATTAAAAAGTACTCGATTTAAGATCTTTGAAAGTTTTCTTGTGCAAAATAGCTTCGACGTTTCAGACTTTACCCGCATTCCTGCCAGGACTAAATTCGTGGTGGTCGGACTATACTCAACCCCAAAACTCCTAATAATTTGTTACATGATTAACAAGGTCTATCCTACAAGGTCGCGGATAGCAGGATCGTTGATTAATACTTTACAAGATCAGTTCATAGCGCATTTTCATGTTTAGGTCGATGATCATGTCCAACAAGTAGAAAATAATTTGGATGCATTTTTCGTAACTTCTCTCTTATCCATTCAAATGAGACTGTAAATTCCTTAGTCTTGACAAAGTAGGCAACAATACACTTAAGAATATCCTGTCCACTATGATAGAAACCATCAATAATGTTATCAATGGCTCCATGTTCCAATTTATTTAGAAAGGAGTAAAAATGTTAATAATCCCCAAGCTCAACTAACCTGCTCTTTTCTCTCAACGTTTTAGAACAATTTAAATTCTTCCTAGTCTATCAAAAGTCTTCAAAATACTGGCTAAGAATCAGCTAACAAAATCTGATCACAGCAGTTTGGTTTTCACAACGAGCATTCTAAAACACTTCTAAATGAAGTAAAACACTTAACAGAAAGCTTCAAAAACACATCTAGACAACAGCAAATCATTTGACAGAGTTTGACATTAGGGCTTCCCATAGCTCACTTCCTTCATTCTATTGTACCTAATGTACACTAAAGATATTCCTTTCTACCGTGACTGTTCGCTGTGATGGTTCTACTACTAATCATCAAACTTCGAGCATTCAACGTCAGTTGGCTCAGAAAGTGAAAAATCAAAGTCATAATATTTTAAATAACACTCAACAAACCCAAAGCACAACTCTCGCTCAACAAATCCGAAAAATCTAAATTAGATACCACGGTATTATTTTAACAGTTTACTTAAAACCGTCTCCAAACACGACAAGCAAGCAAGAAGCTCAGCAAAAGGACCTTATTGTAATATTTATCTAGTTATCAACAGTCCAAACAATTATAGACACATCTACCTTGTAGATTAATATCTAAAAGAAGTTTCGGTTTTTAGATACATCGATGTTTATAGTTGTAAACATAAGTTTACTTATAAGTAAACTATAGTTTTTCAGTCAGTATAATTTTCAAACTGAATAATTTGAATAAAAAACTTGGAATGTTTTTTAAATTTTTTCTTAATTACCGGTATTATATAAAATCATCGCGAATGAAAATAAACAGAAATGTATTTATTTATTTGTATTTAATTAACTCGGCTTTGGCTTTATGGTAAATAATTATTACGTGAAACAAATTTCAGTCGCTTCTGATCTTCTGAACACACTAAAAACAGCACAAAAAAACATATTAAACGATAGGTTAAAATTTATGATTTAATAAGATATCCCAAATTCTAAAACAGCTGGAGTAACATGTGGTTACTGACAGAATATTAAAATTTAAACATAAGGCGTGTTCAAATGTTAATATCTTGTAAGTGTTACAAGTGTTTTGTTATGTTTATTGGTTTATGTTAAGTGTTAGCCTGAAGATGCAGTTAGTGAAGGTGAAACATGTAACACAATAATATGGGTTGCTAAGACATACAGAAAGGCATATATAATCATTTATTTATAGATATAGCTGTAAAGCTAAAATGATTTCTAAAACCCAAACATTTATCAACATATAGCATAATAACTCACTGATAGGCTACCTAAAATCCAACCCTTATGACACTCACCCTCAGGGTATTGATACAATTTAACAATTCGTGACATTCGTGGAAATCACCGAATTTCAGCTAATCGCAAATCTGTCAATGTCATGTACATTTGTTTGAGTTAGAGACGACATGGCAGCTGATACTTTTATTGGTAGTTGTCTTGTACTGCCGAATTAAGAGAAACAATTACTTGCCTTCTATAACACATTACTCATGATAGAGTATATTTTAATCACATCTCCCACATAGATTGTCATTAATCTTGCTTAAAGTGACTGGATAACATGTAATCAAGCTCAAAACAAAGTTTGGTAGAAGTATAAAAATTGATTATAGGCTATCGTTACTAACCAATTAGTAGCCGATTTTCGAATTTAGAATGATAAAATTTAGGGGATAAATGTTTATAACAATGCAAAGTCAAAGATAAGCCGTCATCAGACAATGTGTGAATTCCTATTTTCCTCGTAATACATTTCTCTTTAAAAGTAAAAGTTTTATATTTTTTATGGTTGTGTGGGCTTGTCGGTCTGCCTATTCTTAAAGTTTGTTTTAGTCCTGTCGGTTTGCCTATTTTTTAAACTTCGTTGTAGTCCTGTCGGTTTGACTATTTTTTAAACTTCGTTGTAGTCCTGTCGGTTGCCTATTTTTTTAAGTTTGTTTTAGTCCTATCGGTTTACCTATTTTTTAAAGTTTGTTTTAGTCCTGTCGGTTTGCCTATTTTTTAAAGTTTGTTTTAGTCCTGTCGGTTTGCCTATTTTTTAAACTTCGTTGTAGTCCTGTCGGTTTGCCTATTTTTTAAAGTTTGTTTTAGTCCTGTCGGTTTGCCTATTTTTTAAAGTTTGTTGTAGTCCTGTCGGTTTGCCTATTTTTTAAACTTCGTTGTAGTCCTGTCGGTTTGCCTATTTTTTAAAGTTTGTTTTAGTCCTGTCGGTTTGCCTATTCTTAAAGTTTGTTTTAGTCCTGTCGGTTTGCCTATTTTTTAAACTTCGTTGTAGTCCTGTCGGTTTGCCTATTTTTTAAACTTCGTTGTAGTCCTGTCGGTTTGCCTATTCTTAAAGTTTGTTTTAGTCCTGTCGGTTTGCCTATTTTTTAAACTTCGTTGTAGTCCTGTCGGTTTGCCTATTTTTTAAAGTTTGTTTTAGTCCTGTCGGTTTGCATATTTTTTAAAGTTTGTTGTAGTCCTGTCGGTTTGCCTATTTTTTAAACTTCGTTGTAGTCCTGTCGGTTTGCCTATTTTTTAAAGTTTGTTTTAGTCCTGTCGGTTTGCCTATTCTTAAAGTTTGTTTTAGTCCTGTCGGTTCACCTATTTTTTAAACTTCGTTGTAGTCCTGTCGGTTTGCCTATTTTTTAAACTTCGTTGTAGTCCTGTCGGTTTGCCTATTTTTTAAACTTCGTTGTAGTCCTGTCGGTTTACCTATTTTTTAAAGTTTGTTTTAGTCCTGTCGGTTCACCTATTTTTTAAAGTTCGTTTTAGTCCTGTCGGTTTACCTATTTCTTAAAGTTTGTTGTAGTCTTGTCGGTTTACCTATTTTTGAAGTTCGTTGAAGTCCCGTTGGTTTACCTATTTTTAATATTTCTTTGTAGTCCTGTTAGTTTGCCTATTTTTTAAATTTCGTTATAGTCCTGTCAGTTTGCCTATTTTTTAAAGTTTGTTGCGGTCCTGTTGGTCTGCCTTTTTAAAAAAAAAATCTTTTGTAATCCTATCGGTTTGCTAAGTTCGTTGTGGTCCTATTGGATTACCTATTTTTTAAAGTTCGTTGTGGGTTTGTCGGTAAAATTCGTTGCGGTCCTGTCGGTTAGCCTTTTTTTAAAGTTAGTTGTGGGCCTGTCGGTCTGCTTATTTTTAAAGTCCGTTGTGGGCTTGTCGGTCTGCCTATTTTTATAGTTCATATTGGGCCTGTTTTTAACTATTTTTTAAAGTTCTTTGTAGTCTTGTTGGTGTGGTTTACTATTAAAGTTCATTGTGGTCTTGTCGGTCTGCTTATATTTTAAAGTTCGTTGTAGGTTTGTTGGTCTACCTATTTTTGAAGTTCATAGTAGTCCTGTTGGTTTGCCTATTTTTTCAAATTATTTTCAATCTGTAATTTACTTCTATTATGTATGTTTAGAGTATTGGTGAATGGTAGAAATCACTAGCTCATCAAAATGCTCGGTTACTTCCAAATGTGGTACATACTTGAAATTTGGCAAACTTCTGTGGAATCCAACCAGAAAAAAAAGAAGAAACTGTAGCGGAGCATGTGGCTTAAAGTAAGTTGTAGAATCTGTATCAAAATGGGATTAAATTATGAACCGAAATGGGATTAAGAGCTGGAAACCTTTTTCCTGTTTCAAGGTACCTTGTCTTTTATGGCCAATAATCGTTTTTCCAATTTATTTAGTAATATTCAAACTATTTCAAATTGGGTCGTGGAAAATGTTTTTCAAACTATTGCTATTAAACTTGTTTCTCATATTGTGTATTATTTTAAGGCGATGATTTCGATCTGTCAAAATTTGTTATAAAACACAGACATTTAAAATTTTGGACCTTTTCCGTTATCTCACATCATCGTTATTAAAATTATTTTTCTGATATGTAAGATCGTAAGTAATTGAAAAGGAGTAGAAATTAATATGCATTTTACATAAAATAAATATATTTATTTGTAATTCAAAATTAAAACAATTAACAGTATTTTAAGAGTTCATCATAAAGGAGGCATAAAATTGGTTTTCCTGCCGTGTACAGCTTAATGCAAGTTCGATTATGCAAAATACCATTTATTGTAAAAAAACTAATAGTATTTTCTTTGGTATATGTTAGATGCAACCTCAATAAAGTTCATTTTGTCTTAATTAAAAGTAGGTAATTGGTAAATGTCTATCAAAAACTTCTAAATTAACTCCAATCAATGGATTTTAAACTAAATTTTTTTTTAAACATAGCGGTTGTAAAAGTCAAGTGTGTCTTGATCTTAAGGATTATTTAGAGAAATGATCATAATAATTATGATTTGAAATAACAGAAAAATAATTATAGTAATTGTGATGTGAGAAAACAGACGAGGTCCAACATTTTATATCTATAAAGAGATTAGGGGTTCCATATTTTCGAAAGTAATGCTTGTAAATAGTAATACTGTGTCATTATAATACTTATAAAAATGTTTGCAAATCTGATTTTAAAAAATCTATGAAAAAGATAAATGGACCTCCATTTTCAATTGTTAAAAGATTTTCAGTTGCTAGGGATAGCTTGAATCAATTTACAATAAACAGTTTTAACCAAGTCTAGTTTGAGTGGAATTCTCTCTTCTACACCCTTACCCTTACTCACTCCAACACATTGTAATATCATTTTTTTTTTAAATTCCATGCACTCGATGATGTTAGCAATTTTAAGATTTTGCAACCCTATCGAAAGGGAAAACAAATAACATTATTTCACTTAAAAGTAATATATTATATCAAGTAGATTTTGGTCGTTATGCAATAATAATTGAAATGACCATCACATGGCTCAACTATTACTTACATTAAAAAAAACAATTATAAAATGGGAATGTGAGAATTAACAATTACAAGTGTTATACATTTCATAAAAATTCCCCTATACAATTAATTTATAAAACTTCAGTTTATTGAATGTTCTTGAATGGAGTTTTAAAAGATTTGAAAATTTTAAAATTGATTGTTATCGGCCAAAACATTTTCTACATTTTTTTGGTTTTATTTGCGGTCTATTCGGTGGCATTACAAACCCATGTCCATTAAATTCCAATATAAATAAATATTACAAGGACCATAACATTTAATACACTTAAATTTGGGGCCAACACTATTTTTCACTCATTCTACAAAATGATGTATATAACCCACATCAAACTAAAAAATGTTGAGCCATTTGGAATACTCTTAAGATCACTTTTCTCTCTATTTTCAACCCCCAGCTGTTGAGTGATTTGGTATAAATTCGAACTATTCCGTGCACACCCGCCCCACATTAAACTTTAAGATTTGGTGATGCACAGTTTTGGAACCACCAGGTCTTGAAATAATGAATTTAATTTATTTTTGGCTTTGTACAAAATACAATTGTACAGCCATAGACATTTTTAAATGTTATACAAACAATACGATAATATATCGCTCAAGAATAGGTCTCTGTGGAACCCCATATTTCAACTGAGCTAATGATTCCTGTAAACCTCCTTGCAAACTCGTTGTGTTCTATAGTAAATAAAAGATTTGAACCAAAGTGATGGTAGCCCACGACCAAATAATTCATATTTTTCAAGCAATAAAGCAGTTAATTCAATTAAATGCTTTGGAAAAGTCCATATGGGTACTCATTACATACATTTTTTATCAAGACCCTCCACTATAAAGTCCAATAACTTGACTAATTGCATCATAACTTTCAGAAATCCAAATCGCCCATTAAAAAATATATTATTCTTATGTAAATATTTATGTATTTTTGTGAGAAAGAATTTTTCAAAAATTTCTTTATTCACAATATTCTTTAAACCTTTTTGAATAAAGGAAGGACCTTAGCAGATTTTAAACAGGAAGGAAATTTTATTTCAAACAATGAAGAATTTACTAAAACCTGAAGTGTTTTGATCAGGTCTTCAGAGTATGGTTTAATAAGCAAAGTACCCCATGCATAGTAATAGATTTTTGCTTTTTTTAAAGTACTGATCAGTCTGGAAAACATTCTCTCTCTCTCTCTCTCACACACACACACACACACACACACACACACACACTGAGACGGTTTGGGAAAAGCCAAAAGTCTCAAGTAAATTTAAAGCAGTTTAAATTCCCGCGATAAAGCCATATAGATAGGGGGCGAGGAGGAACGATGACGTCACGCCAACAGGTGCTAGACACTGCATGTTGGTACGTGAAAAGTCACTCTGCCTCGTTTCTTATTCTATTAAAATACTAAATTATTAAAATTAATTAATGTTCAGTAGAATCAACCGATAAATAATATCGAAAAATAAATTTAGAAGTATATAAAACAAAAAAGTTATTCAAGTTCTTATAGGGGCTCAAAAACCTAAAATTTGGAAAAAACTTAAATTAAAAATTCAAAAAACGTAGAGTCATAACTCAGAGGGGAACTAACAATAATCACAAATAAAAAATATGAATTAATAATAATAAACAGGTGAGAATGGACTTAGAAAGTCATTCTTGGGGAGTTTTTTGGAATTTTTGAGTTGAAGGGGGGATTAATTAAAAAATAATAATAAGTACTATTGAAGAGACCACAATAGGGCACAATAATATGTACTTAGATTCAAATTTGAAAATAAAATAAGGGAGATATAATAATTACAAAAAGTAAAACTTTAAAGCCCAAGAGCGGTTAAATTTGAAATTAAAGGGGAGAAATAACATTGTAATTATAGATATCTATTATGTAAAATTGTAAAACATTAAAGCAGAAATGATAATATATAATGGGGGGCTTTTTATGAACAAAAACTTATACGATAAAAACTTTGGGACTACAAGGACGTATAACTCGAGAACTAAGCGAGCTACGTGAAAAGTACAAACAGAGTTTTTCGTCATAGTAGAAGAGGAACAAGATTTCGTCAAAAGAATTTTGAGAAAGGACTTATCTCAAAATTTGAAAAGAAGAAAAACCGAATTTCGGGAAAAGGGCGATAACTCGCTAACGAAGCGCAGTAGAACGATGAATCAAGTTCCACAAGATGGAGAGGAAGAAGAATCCGAAAGGAGCTTTAAAATCGGTTCGAGCGTTCGAAAGTTATAGCGAGTTGAACGAAAAAACGACCAAAGTCGAGATTTTCATGAAAAATCCTGTAAAGTGGCGCGCGCACCCTCAGTAGGAATCTAAAGTCTGAAACATCATAGTGCCAACTTGGATCACAGATAACGCTAAAGAATAAATACAATAAATTATTATTTAAAAGTTGTTTTAATTAATAATAAAGGAAGAAAACTATTCATTAGTCAAAAAATATGACTAATAAAATATATAGTGTAAATATTTCAGACCAAAAGGGCCTGAAAACACGTAATAAGAAGAAAATACCCTTTTCCCAAAAAGGGAGAAAAATTGGCTCCAGGTAGTGGATTAATTCCCACTAAAAGGGAGACCGTAATTTATCCATCGAAAGAAGGATACTTTTGATTTGGAATCGACGCAAGGTGGACGTTTCTTCTGCAACAGACTCCGAGCTGAGAGGAAAATTCAACTGTCCCTCTACTTAACTGGACTTAGAATAATTTCTACTCCTATCGAACTTCAAGGCAACTTAGAAGAATTCTAGACCAGCATTCAACTACATAGCAGTTTAAAGACTCTGGACCGAAAACATCATATCAACATCAGTCTAATTATACAACAAATTCCAAAACCAACTAGAACTTCTAATAAAGTGTGAAGGTATCTTATACTTAAGGAATAATTCGCAAATATTAACTTCATTTCAAATATAGCGTCATTAGGGGAATTATTAAAAATTAAATTCATTTTTATACTTCTGCTTTGGTGTTATAAATAATTAATAATTAAATACGACTTTTTCAGTACAGGAAAAACTGTTTGTGGTTCTGTCTGAAAAGTCAAGCGTTTTTATTTTTGTTTAGAATATAGAAAATATTCTATTGGTAAATTTTGTCAAATATATAAATCGTTGTGTTGTTGTTTAATCAATTTTTGTTGTTATTAAAAATTTTATGAATTAAACATTTTTACTGTGATAAAAAGAAAAGAATATATAAATAATTCATTTCTAAATTTTGTTGTGGTTTCAATATATATCCATTCTGTATATGCTATTAACCTTGTTTAAATATAAATCTTATATGTGTGCTCTGGTAATATAATTTGAAAATTTTAAAAGTTATCATCAGAACTTAAGAGCCGATTTCTCCCAAAAGGCACGACCTTAGAGAGAGAGAGAGAGAGAGTTAATTTTAAAAAAGAGTCAAATAATCGAGCATTGAGATAAAATTCAGGGAATTTTGCGTAAATTAAAAGTTAGTAAGTTTATGAGGACAAGCTCATACTTACTAGAGCCAAGTTTTGCAATATCTTTGATTGTATAAAAGGTAAAAGTGAGCATCTTGGCCTTGCCCGCGCTTGCTCTGAGCAGAAAGGTGGTTGGCCCTATCGGTGGTGATCGTACAGCGAGTTTAAGAGTTCGTGGTAAATAGCGTTCCAAAAAGGGAACAAAGAATCTTAAAATCGTGAGAGAGGAGCGTGGTAAGCTGCGTTCCAGTGTCGGGTGAGAGGAACTCAACGACCTCGAGCGTAGCGCGGCAACACACACACACACACACACACACACACACACACACACACACATACACTTTGTATTACAGCTTGAAGTTTCATATATTTCATAATAAAGTTTCAATTTCTCCATAAAGACAAGAATTACTTTGGCTATCCAATTATTGTTATTGATAAAAGCCCCTACTCTTACTGTTTTCAAGGGACAAGCAAAATTAAGAAGAAAAAAAAGAAAGACTCAATACAATAATCAAAATTTTCATCTAGAATATAAAGAGTATCAAAACATCACCAATTTTTTTTTGTGAAAGATATTTTAATAGGTTATGTTTTCAGGTAATTTCAAAATAATTCGGAACATAAATAAAATCCTACCACGAATTAATTTTTTGTTCTCCACCTTTCTTGGACGTTCTACAGAATATACTTTTTTGTAAACAAGTATTATATTAAAATATTTGTATTATGGTTGTTGTATTATGCTCAGTAGCAACAAAAATGTCTGGTTCATTTCTGAGCAAAATAAATTTAATTCAACTTTTTTATTGGTAGGAACTGCATGTTATGCCATTTAAATAATTTTGATTCAATTGACAAATACAAGATTTGGTCTCCTCAACACCTTCAGTTAGATGCTCAACACCTTCAGTTAGATTTAATGATATTATTACCATTATTATTGACTTTATATTTGTTATAATTAGAGAACAGTTTCCCCCAAATCATTGACACAGCTTCTCTTTTTCACTATTGTTCAATGTAGTCCTCTCTTTGTTATAGTCTGTGAACCTATTATTAAGTTCAAAAGACACATTCCAGCATGAGATTGTTTTTCAATCACTTCACTGATTAGGCCATTCAATACATATCTCATCGTTCAGATAAATATTGTGGAAAAGATAAGGGATTGTGCTCATTATTAAGTTTGTATAGGATTTGTTTCGTGAGATATGTTTTAAAGTATGTGTAAAATTGTGTTTTTTCCCACCATGATTCATCCCTGCTATAATTATAATAACATCACTTTTGGTTAACTTTGACATTAATCCCAAGTCCCCAAAATCATTTTCCTAACCAGCATTTGGATTAAAAAAATCATCACAATCAAGAGAGAGAGGTGTAGTCTGTTTTAAAACTTCAAAGTATCCTCTGCGATGACTATCCGATAAAAATTTTCCTTATGGGTGCTTTTCTTATAAAAATTGTAAAACACTTCCCTCGATATGGTAAAAATGAGCCCATATACAAAATTTGATGAAAATCAGTCAACGCTTTTGGGCAGGTGACAGACAGACAGAAATCATTCCAAACCACTTGTTTGGATTCAGGGGAATATAAAATGAAAATATTCGCAAAAAAATTACATCTACTAGTATTTCTTGACCCATCACTTAACTTTTCTTATATATATAATTATTTATATATTATATAAATATATGTTATTTCCCATATATATTCCCATATATATATATATATATATATATATATATATATATATATATATATATATATTATGGGAAAGTAAAAATTATATTATCCAATCTACTCGACAACTATTTTAAAACAATTTGACTATTGTTTTTATCTAAACATGAGCTTTGAATCATTAAAATAATTAAAACCCATCATTTAAATTAGTTTCGCCGATTATTCAAAGTATTCGCTCAATATAAGCGAAGTCAAAGGCAATATAAGCAAGCAAAATCTCTCCTCTCCCATGTTGTTTAGCATATAGTGGGAAATCCTGGAACTCCCACAACTGGCTGCCATTATTATCTTACAGATGATCACATTACATAATATTGCTGACAGGTATATTTGAGATAGCTCCATACAATATTAACGAGATAAAACAATAATTAATGTCTGTCATACACGAGTGCTAGAGAAAGACAGAGTGAGGAATTGATAATTGTATACACATTCTACAACTATTGTTACACTATTCTACAACTATTAAGGACATTTAATACTGCTTCATCGTTCATCAAGTAGCCTGCCAACCAAATCTTTCTAAAATTCAGACTAATTAGTTTATTACTTATTTTAATTTGTGAAGTATTTTGTTTTTTACAGATAACTTATTATTTAAAGAAGATGATTTGTGGTGCCAATCATATCAATCATCTAAAATAGCCTTGACAGGTCATCAAAATGAAACCTTTGAAATATTTAGGAACACGTTAAACAGTTTAATTTACGTCAAAATTATTTACGCTATTGGTTAGGAACTATCTATGTCGAGTTTCATTTAAATACGTTCAAAAGATTACAAAGTGGGGGGGAACTACAGTTGAATAAACAGATGGTACAATATATGGTAACTCTAAATACATTTGTTTTCAAATTCGTAACTTTAATTTATTTTTATTCAGAACGAAGCAGATCATTTTCTTTCTAGCAGATTAAGTAGGGACCGAAAAAATTCATTGCCATAGAGCCAGTGGTATATATGTATTTGACCTCACTGGTGCAACGAGCCAGAGACAGGGAAGTTGAAAGTTCAATTAGAAAAATATTATATGTATATATATATATATAACCAGTCAAGGCGAGGCAGATAATTTGAGACATGGATTTAATTAAGAAACTATCATAACAAACACATTAGTCAGGGATAGCTAGGGATAGGCAGCAAGCTGATAGATGGGTGTAATGCGAAACTATTAATGCTAGTAGAAAAGCTAATCGATGGAAAAGGGATCAGTGCACAGTGCACGTTAGTTGATGGAAACTTATAATAAGAATTTATGTTCCTACTAGCAGAGTACCCGTCCTTTGTACGGGGTTGACGTATATTTGAATTGAGTGTTAAGGGTGTTTTCAAGGCCAGTGGGGCGGTGCCCTGATAGATTTCTAAGTAAAAATAGGCTATGTGTTAACCAGGGACCCTAAGAATGTCCATGTATAATTTCAGCTCAATGGGCCCAGTAGTTTTTACGTGATTGAGTAAAACACACACACACACACACACACACACACACACACCATTCGATTTTTATATAATAGTATAGATAATGTGTTCTTTATTTTATAAGTTGTATAAATTTTTCAGACTATTGAGTAGTGAATAAAATCCGGTTTGAAAGTATGTATTATATAGTTACATATAAGAAAATTAATTTATACATATAAAACTTATATATATATATATATGGACAATACAGATATAGTATAAATTAGGAACAATATATATATTTAAAAGTATATAAACAATACTGAATATGGTGGCATGATGTAAACAAAATATATGAAGAAATTCTCAGATCGTTAAAAAACCAGACTAGGTTTAAATTAATTTGTTTAATGTGGCTTTTACTTGATAAATACATTAACCTTGCATTCATACACTATGTTTTATAAACATATATTGGCTACTGATTTAAATAATATCATTCCATACAATTTGGCGTTATAAGCAAAAATGTTTTCAAACAGTATTATAATAATTCCTACCACATGGTCCAGATCTTTGACTTAGCTACAAACACTTTTATTTCACGGAACAAGTCACAAGTCTGGTGACTTCGCAGGTTATTTTCAAACTAGGCATCATTTAAAAAAATTTCGTTTGCCAGATATAACTTTGTTACACAATTTAAGCTAATGATATTTATACTTTTAAATAAGCCCTTTAGGTAAGTGTAAAAAATGCACCTAGGATACTCTAAATATATAAATATTTATATATTATTACTTTATATAGTACTTCAAGATGAAAAATCTTTCAGTTAACGTTACCTGTAATATCGTTTGCAATCTAGTTGCAAAAGAATACAAAATTGCAACGAAGAAAAACATATTAATACTATACAATTCCAACGCCTTCTCCTTCCTAGCAAAGTACAAACATCTGTGGCTTAGGTTTATTGGCAAAGTTACATTCCGGAACGTTGTTCCCACTTCTAGACAAGAAAATTTCGTTTCATTTTCTTATTCATTTACTTTTGATGCTCATTTTTTACGAGATTTGTTCATTTAAATGTGTACTCAAACTATTTTATTTGTAAGTTGGGAAGTAGTACAAACAGAAGCATTAAAGGGTTTAGCAGAAATGAAAAACTAGTTTGACCAAAACATATTAACTCTTAATGTCTTGAAAACTAAATTTCTACAAGCTGCACTCTTATAATTATTACCTCAGGAACTGGTGTTTGTGACATATTGACAGTGTTAATACTATAATTATCTTGGAAGTAAAATTTGTTAAATTGAATAAATGGACAGAACATGTTAAATATGTAAAGCACAAAATACGTAAATTAATTTAGGTATTCAAGTAACTTAGCGACTTTTTTTATTTACCAGAGATTAAACTGTCTTACTATATTATCAATCTATTCACGGAAGGTATAATATCTTGAGAAGGAGAGTGGCTTTCCATTATTTTTTTGAAACTCTAAATGTGATTCAAAATCCACATTTATAGCTTCATTATGTAAGATCAACTGTTTACCTTCCGAGGTACTTCTTGACGAATTTAAGATTCTAAACTTAAGAAAAAAATGTATGTAAAATCTCTTGAAATATATTTTTTTTATAAATTGTTCGTAAAAACTATACTTCCTTCCAGTCACACATTTCTTTTACTAATATTATTAAACTCGAGGACGGCGTTCAAGGAGCGTCGGTATTGTTAGGGATAAGAAATTAGATTTAAGTTAAATAAGTATAAATTATTCTAAATCATAATGTAGGCAGCAGAGCAATAGTTGAGAAATAATGTAAAAAGTTAGGAAACTGCTGAGTCACTAAAACGTAATTTGGAACGCTAGAGGATATTTAAGCAAAGACTGGAAAGAAAAGGAGGTCAGTCAATTTTTGAGTAACCAAGGTAGCACCAGAGGGTGATCGAGAGAAGAGAGACCGTCAGGTGGCCCCAGGAATTTCATCTGCTTAAAGGAAGGAGTCTGTAAGGGTCACGACATATCTCCAGTGGAGTCAACTGATATTGGTGAGGAAGCTTTAGTTACGGTAATTTGTTCTCTTTATTGAAATAAAATTCATACACTTTACTTAATCTCTATTTAAACAGTGTCATTGGATATGTTAATAAGGTTGCACATGTTTAAAAACATTATCTAAAATATTGTAAATGTTTGTAATTGTAAGTGTTTTTTAATTGTACATACATAGGTCTACATAATAAAGATAAACATATATCATATATACATATATAACAAATTTAGACTCATAAGTACAATTATTTGAACCGCCGATCTTTAATTATTTAATGGACCTATTAAATTAATTTTAATGCACAGCCTATTAAATTTAATCTATTTCATATTACATGCATCAGTTGTTTTGCGAGTTTTATTAAAATGTATTTATTTACCACATGTAAATTAATTATAAACATCGCCTAATATCTTAACTTGACCAACAGGAAGGGGTATTCTAATTTTCCTTTAGAGACTAAACAAACTTAATTTGTTTAGAATGGTGGGGGGGGGGATTAGTTCAGTGATTGATGGCAAGCGATGTCGTCATCACTAGGCGGTGCTTATAGAATTGTTAAAAAGTAAATTTTAACATATGAATCTTTGTGTATTCCACGTTAATATGTAATGTACGAATACGAACTGAACAAAATAAACAGTTATTTCAATACTTTTTCCTATTTAATCATATTTTCATTTAGTGTTGAAACCATGATTGCACGTTAAAATCAATCATGGTTTTTACCATATTCAAATTACATGTAGCTGCCACAAGACTTTTGAAGTACCTAAGAAGTGATGTCAATTCGAATTCAATGCCTTGAACAAATAATATTCAGTGTGATAAAAATCGGACTATTAAGAAAAGTCAACATAAAAAAACTTTGAATCGTGGTTTATTTTGTTTATTTTATTTTTTTTAATCGAATAAGGAAACGACTAAGTACTAAGCCCGCGTCATATTCGAATTCAAAGTTTAAAATGCACTCCAATGTCGAAACATTTCATGATTTTCATGACAACTACTAATTTTATCCTCATTAAGTATGCGATTATGACAAAGCTGTATTTTATAGTTACAAAAGTACTCTGATGGAAAATAATCAAAGATTGTGTGCCACGCGGACTACTCGTTCTTAAGATAATGTCTGGACATTAAAAATCAAAACGGGTTTACGTTTAAACCACGTTTGCTTCCCCAGAAATTTTTAATATGCGAAGAGTTAACGAAAGTTAACAAAAAATCGGTCACGTGACTGTTATTGTCATAATTAACTTTTCCGATTTAGTTTTAATTTTATGTGAATATTAAATCCCAAACCGATGTACAAAATGGCAAGTAAAAAATAATAAGAATACAATTCAGGATTAAATGTAAAATAAACCTTGACTGCAGTCATTTAAAGTTCGATTTTAAACAAATACGAAAGTGAGAACGTGTTCATGATACAAGCGATGCAAGTTTAGGGCGTTATTAAAATATACTGTATAAATATTTATTCAAAACAACGTCATTGTTTTATTTTCACTTTCTGATTAACTGATAACTGATTGACGAGACCGATATTAAACAAAATCTCATCCCAGAACAAATATCCTATAATACATAAATGTAACAAGAGTAGTATTCCAAAGTTAATACAACAGAATTACTTATTTTTGAACTTAATACAACGAGAAGATATTTTTGTACTGTGAACTATGAACAAGTTTTGTTGTGTAAATTAAACAATTATTTAATAAAAGTTAAAACATATTCTTCGTCTTCTAGTCCTCCATGCGTAACGGTTTTACTATTACGTTATATTTCTTAAAATAAAGAATAATATCATTAAATTCTGACCAATTAAAGCAAAGTACTGTATTATGTTTTGTAAAATAGTTTGAATTTGGTAAAAGTCACTAACTTTTTAATTAATTTAAAACTATGTCAAAATAATCTAAAAGGTGATATTATGTTTGTGTTAATTATTAAACTCATCTAAGTCACCCACTTCTTTAAATTAGTCTAATAAACCAACAAAATTTCGTTTTCCAAAGAGAGTGGAACAGTTGGATAAAGACTGCAGCATTTGATATATTGCTTTACAACTTAGTACTCTACAAGGTTGTCGAGTTTTTCTTTCAATTTTGTCATGATCAACTCACTTTAATGTGGCTGTCACTTGCAACCACCTTAAGTGGAAAGCACATTTCGGGCTTTATGCAATTATTAATTGTTTTAGTCTTGGTTTTTTGGAGGGGTATATTCACTCCACGCGTTTTCCAACTTTGGACACTGGTATCAGTTACTATGTGATGTGTTTCACAAACAGGATAATATGTTTCATGTGAAACATCCCTTACTTTATTTTTTCTACATTTGATGTAACTCCATCGAAATTAAAATGATACGCCTTAATTAGTGTTAAACGTATTTGTCTAACTTGTATGTTAAAGCTGAAAAAAAAAAACAAAACTAAAGAAGATTTTGTGAATAAATTTATGTCAATATATTTTAAATAAAGAAAAGCACACTCAATGCACAGAGATATATGACAGGCATGAATGTAAAAATCATATTTGGAGCCTCAATTTAGATATATCTACAAATAACTTAAAATCTATTTGTTTACTGTCTTCTTTCAATATGTTTTCTTTCAATATGACAATTAATTGTTTTATACACAGAAGCTAGCCAGAGTGAATATGTTCTAGCTGAATCTACACGTAATCTTGGGTTGGATCCATCTCTTTCATCTTTTCTATCAGGTATTTTTCGACCAACTCCCAAACCTGACGCTATTAGAATATTAAAGAGCTAGGGCTCGTTATTTTATATACTACCGTTTTTAAAAGCCAAGACCCGAGAAATCTTGTAGATTTTTCACATTTAAACAACAAGAGAAGAAATGTTTCTAAAATTCGTGTAAATTATAACAATAATTAATCAAACCGTATGTTAAAATATATCATTTTATTCAGTAAAAAACAGTATATAGTACTGGAAAAAATAAATTTATATAATATTAGATCATATTTTTTAAATGGTTAAATAAATAATTTTAAAAAAAGAGTAAATTCTGGTCATACTGTGGTACTGGTGAAAACGTTTAATGACAACATAAACATTTCAGGGTAAAAATTGCCCCACATTTTATGGAGATCTCAAAATTGTACAGTTTATAGAGATTATTTATTATTTATATTCTGAAGATGTGAATTAAATCGTAAAATTTTCCATATGCGACATGATTGTAATAAAATTGAGGGAACATTAATGTGTACTATAATGTATGAAAATTAACAGAAAATAAAAAATAAAATTGTAATAATTGTTTCAGCCATTACTAAACACAATACACAAAATAAAATAAAATATGCATCCTGAAAATTGCTAGGTGTAGGATAATTTTACAAATATTTTACACTCTCTAAAAAAGTAAGTACAACCAATAATCACTAAAACACACAATTTCTACTAAATTTCAATAAACATTATAAAAATTACCGTAATTGTATAATTACATTCGTGAACTACGAGACCTTCTGCCAACGGGTCTCATCTTCTCAGTTCACTAGAAAAACAATAGTAATGCAATAATCCTCGTTGTAAACGAACAAATGTTCAATTCGGAAAAATTGATTCTTGTTAGTCGATTTTCGAGGATCATCTCTACAGAAACACTTTCGATGATTCCCAGTTCAATGTTTAATACTTAATTTGTAATAAGTTTATAACATCTTAACACAAGTTCCTCTACGCGTATTGCAGTTCGCTATCGTAGCGCCTGATTAAGTCACTAAACAGAAAACTTTATTTTTAACGATAGTTTGCCGTTTCATCAATTTTCATGGCCGTAAAACGTACAATCTAGGTTGTACTGGGCACCAATTTATGGCCTCTATAAATATAATCATTATGGCCTCCACAGCTAGCCATAAATTCCGTAATGCTTTATTCTGTAATATACAATCACAATCATTACAAAGTACCAACTAGTGAAGCATTTAACGTTTTAAACATGTTATATTCAAATATTTAAATTTGTCGCTTTGCCTGCGAAGTTTGAACCACTCTCCTTTAGTTGGCGATGAATTTTTCAAAGCATATACTAAGTAGTAATTTTTTTACACAAAATTTTTATCATAGAAAACATAGCTATAAAACTTGTACCCAAATGAATAATTCAGCTATTTATACTGATTTTTCGTTTATAAATTTCAATGAAACTCAAATACAAACAATCTTATAGTCAGTGACCAAAATAAATTAGCGATTCAAAACATCCTTTTACCCATTCCAAAAAAGAGGTATTTCAAAATTAATAAACAAATTTAATAACTTCTTACAAGTTAATCGTGCAAAGAGCTAGTATATATTATCTATTTTATAATGTTCCTCAGTCAATTATAATAAATTTACAGTCTATACATGAACGAAAGATTATGTATAGGAAAAGAAATGTTAACCGTGCACAACATACAAATTATACTAATATAAGTAATTAATAATATAAAATTACTAATATAAGTTCTAGTAGTCACAACGTTCAATAAATTTATTTATAATTACTAACGGTTACACAAATTTATGAACCTTGTAATAAAGTATACCTTGATTTCTTGACGCCGGCTAGGACCTAGCGAGGGTATATATTAAAAAGCCTCCACTCGCTTCGCTCGTGTCAATGTATCAGCCCTTGCGGCCTCGAATCTATGCAATGTGATGTAGGTAACTCGGTCCTGTAGAATCTGTTAACTAAACGAATATCAAATTTTCTCGGGGGATTACATTTTTGACAATAACTTTGGTTGATACCATTACATGAAGAATGGAAATATACTAATTTGTACCTAATTTAGTGTGTTTATAAGTTGAATAATACATGACAGATATGATAAAAAACTGTTTTTTTTTGTTTTTTTCAATTAAATTTTTCTGAATTTCACATGGTTTTTGTATGAATAGTACTCTATATTTCATGTTTCATGTTTATTTCATGCTTATTCCTATCTTACTTGTAGCCACTATAGTGCTTACGTACAAACGACAACTAGATTGATGACGGTCGCACCCATGTCGAAAATCACTTCTTAATTTCATGAAACGTGAAAATGAGTCAAAATAAAGACGTAGAAATTGTTAACAATTACCAAACCTTCACATACTCGGTAAGTAAAGTATAGTAGGGGAACCTGACTTCACATTGGCGTAGTAATACATTATGTGCTTAGACTATTTAAAACTATTATTTTCCTGATGTGATAGAGAAAGAGGCCCGATTTTATCTAGGTATACAGTATAGACAATGAATTTTGAAAAAAAAAAAGATTTATAAAAATCAATTGATTTTCTTCTTGATCGATTTAACTGACATCATTCTGTCTCTTATATGATACTCATAACGTGTTAAGTCTATTTAAATATGTGTTTATAGGATTAAATAACAAGTTTAAATCAGCTAAGTGAATGGATGGGGGGGGAGGGAGGATAATTTTAAAACTAAAACTAATTTTCTCAATTATTGTTTGATTATAACTACGAAAATAAATGTATAGACACTCTTGTAGATTAGGAGTAAAACATTCAATTGGTGAAAGTTTAACACAATCCCAACAAGATCCTTATATATATAGAACATGCTTAAATGTAATCTACCTGTAGTCAACACGTGAGATATGGATCCTAACAAAACACGCAAAGGAAGCTATGGAAACTCTTGCACGACATGATGGCAATAAAACCAAGAAAGAAATTACCATAAGGTCAAAGATCTCACCCTGAACTAAATACATTTTTCTTTGTCCTATTAACTTTATTTATGCATCTTTAGACCTTCAAGGTATATTAAAGGAAAATCACCTTGTAACTTTCAGTTTAGGATATTTTTAGCCTAACTGTGTTACATTTTGTTTCGTCTATAGCAAATTGTATAAAATTCATACTCGAAAATAAATAACTAAATCAATTTCCTGGACATAACAATCATCAAAGAAAACGTAACTTTTAACATATACACAAAACTGACAACTTACCAAGCCAATCGAAACATCCGTAGTCTCATCAACCACCTAATCAGGTTACCATTAAGTCCTGAAAACTACAAAAGAGAATATAATTTAATAAACATACCAAAATAACCATCGTATACAAACCAGAAATTATATAAACTAATATTAAAGAAAAAAGAAAATTCCCCCCCCCCTAAATCTAAATAGACGTAAAAAGAAAAATCATTTGAAGAAAGCTAGCGTTTCAAGTAAAAAATAACAAGGACACCTTGTTATATCGGCATACAAAAAAATCTAACAACCTCACAGATTTTCCGAAACCCACAAAAAACCATTTTAATAGAAAAACCCACTTTATCAGGAGTTTACAAAATCATCTGTTCCAATTGTAATAAATTTTACACCGGCCAGACGGAACAATTTCCAAACCCCTTTAAGCAACTATTAACGATTGTAACTATAACAGAAACAAAGTTAAATTTCGCGAAGCACAATCTTATACGAACATAAACAAAAAATCTAAATATTCTCCATGTTTGTAGAAAAAGCAGTCTACTTTGTTTCCTGGAGGAATATGAAATATACGCCGCTCTAAACGCGATCCCCAAAATTGACTCAATGATTAATGAAATTACTCATCACACGAACTATACAACACAGAAAGAATTAGATTGCCTAATGCATTAGGATGCCCTGTGACATCAGACATCCTTCATGTGTCTAATAGTGTTTTACAGAAACAAGTGTTTTAAAAATAATGAATGGATATTTCTGTCACCACTATAATAACTAAATTATACACAAAAACATAATTTACATCATATTGTACAGTACTAAATAATAAGAAAACAAAGTATAGTTAAAATTATATTTTAATACCCACAAATAAAAATTTACACATAAACTTGATTGATAGATGTTCAATGAGTACTGTAGTGAATGTGAACAATATAAAACACTGAAACCCCTACCACAAGTTTGGTACAATAACACACTCACACACAAACTTGATTGGTGATAAAAAAATAGGAGATCCTTAGGCAATGCCTGTGTAGGATTCACCATCATAAAGTTAGTTAAAGAGGTTTCCGTGCTCAATGTCATATTATACACGTGTTTAGCAATGTGTTTTAAACCCAAAATATACAAATAATTAGAAAATCTACAGATTAAACCAATAAAAAAGACAAACAAAGTCGAATGAAACAATATTAACTGAAACAATTAACAAACAACAATTCAATACTTAAAAGTAACAGGTTTATACACATTCAAAAAATATATATCTGAAAAAAGTAATTTTAAAATGTCCTCTCTATTAGCGATTAATAAATGTACGAAATTTCTTTTTATGTTCGTTTTAAAATTGTGTCAGTAGTGTTTGTGTTGGTGTTTATTACATACATTTTTAAGTAATATTTTTAAAAAGATCAACAAGCATAAATTTATATAAAAAGGTTGTTTATTAATGAAATCCACAAAGGAACGAAGTAAAAAATATATTGTGTCAGACATAAAGATAACGGTATACCGTCGAAACCGGTAATCCACTAGGATATACAAGAATTGTTGACGTTAATTAACCTAAATTAGTTGATTGGATTCCCAACCCTGGAGGCCAATAACACTATATTTAAAATTGAGACATACAATCAATCTTTAATGAACCTCCACAAGGAAAAATCGAGTTATCAAATCTGAAAGCTGCCATGAAACTGGCTCTACTTGACACTCCACCGACCTGGAAATCGTTTTTTAAGAAATTCCCGTTCTTGTGTGCCCAAGCTCCGTCTTAGTGGTAGTCGTGTGTGTTATGCCAATCTCACAAAACGCAAAACGTGTTGATTTCTTAAGGATAAGGGCAAAGCTCTATCTGTCTTGTTCATCAGGATGTCGGTCGCTTTGTGTTCTGTCTATCGCCGTGTTATCCAGAATTTAACCCTATCTATGAGGTGTAATTTTAAGCGGAGATGTAGCGTCTTCAACGACACATGATATCGGTCAAATATACCACTCTCAGACGGTACGACCCAGAGGCCATGAAAGAATATCTGAATATAAATTCCTTTTTGAAACACTCTGTATATCCACGCGTGTTACAAATTGTTCAAAGAAATTGTAATTTTAATCACATTTAGTTAAACTAGATTCGGATAAGCATGTTTCTTACCTAGAAGAACCGAATGATAAATTACAAAACGGTAACCAATTTACAAATTTAAATTACAAAACTCTTTTTGAAGAATAAACTTTTATCTGTATATACTATGTTGGTTATTTAACTTCTCCATTAAATGTAGCTCAAACTTGTTTTTTAACAATAAACAGTGAAAGTATTAACTAAAAACAAATTCGGGTAAAACATAACCTCAAAATATATCTACAAGTAGCCGAATATACAGGTCTATTCATTATAATAGTAAATAAAAAGTAGGTAAGACATATTGTATTGCAAATATAAATTAGGTTTGAATCACTAATTTTTGGAAGTTAAACTCATATTGAAAATACGAATTTTACTAGAGTTAGAGTTTTAACTTAAATTGAACAGACCTAATTCAATATAGAAAGAGAGTTCAGTTTTCTCAATTAAATGAATATGATTATTAAAAATAGTAGAAATTTTTAAAATGGCAGTATATTGAAACAGTTTATGTTATTTAATTTCGACATGAGCTAACATTAGTCCATTCCTGTAATCTGATGATTTTATATTAATATCAAGCTTGACGTTCTTCAACGGAGGAGATAACAGTGTACAATGATTGCACACACTTTCTGATTCACCTGTTCCCAAACCCAAAACTAATCGTCACGAAATATGTCAGTTCGGTAGTTGTCAATGAAAATTTGAAAATGGACCATGACCGACTTTGGAAAAATAATTATATATTTAAATAATGCCCTAAATCAGTTTTGAAAGTGGTATAAACAGGTTCTTAGCGTAAATTTTAATTGATTAAAACTTCAAATTATGACTTGGCTAAGGTTAATTTGGTTTTTGTAATTATTTCTGAACCGTGATGTTTTTTTCTTGCATTTTTTCCACAGGTATGGTAATCCTCACAATTCACTAATATTTGAATTAAAAAGCTAGAGCCGATTATTAGAATATTGTAACGATATCAAACTAATCATTTACAAATACTTTTGATTAATGATATCAAAAGATAAATAGTTAATTAATTCATGTACAAAGAAAGAAAAAAAAAATAACAAAGAGAAATTAATATTGAAGAAAATGTAATGAAGCCAGGTGCAGTTTGGGAGGTTGGAATGTAACGGTACCAAGAGAAGTGTACAAGAAACACAAAGAAAAAGGGGGCTTTAGCCTTGAAGGAGCAAACGCGCCTACACACTTAAAATAAGAAGTAACGGGATAATTGGCTAAGGACGGATGTGACTAAAAAATTGTATAAAAAAAGGAGAAAACAGAAAAAAGAACATTTTGAGTTAATAAATGCAATTGTTTTCTAATATATAAAATCTTGTATTAAAGTAAAATTTTATTGAAAGGTAAAAAGTTGTGTTTTGCGTTTTATTATAATTATATATAAAAAAAAGAAGAAAAAAAGAGTGGTTAAAAGTAAATGCCCGTAGTTATAATATAGTATTTTTATTTGAATATAGCAGCACGGCCGAATTTTTAATTTTTTATCGATAATTCACTAACTGGCCATTTTTGGAGAGATGGTCAAACCGGTTTTGTTTAGGTCCATAAAGGCAACAAAATTTAGTTTAGGTCCTTCAATAAAATTTGATCAAAATCGTTAGAGTATTAAAATTTATTTTAATAATAATTAATTCTTAAATAATTTAATTGTAGTTTTGTATTTTGTTATGTTTTATCTACATACAAATTTTGAGTTGTAAAAACATTGAACAAAACTTCCCGAAATAATGGAGAAAATGTGGCCCCGTAACAAATTTTATTAAAATGGGTTCAATCGTTTTGGCTATAAAGAAGTGCACACACGACAGATATCATTCTAAAAAACCAGTTTTTTCGGACACAAGGGCCCTCATAACGGATACAGAAAAAACAAGTAGTCGATGTTCTTACCCATGACAAAAAATAGCATCTAAAAAAAACTTTATTAGAAGACTAATATATAAAAATTAAATCTAATAATCGCACACCCACGACATTTCTGAAGTGTTTTACTCTTTAATTTGTCATATCGCTCGCTGCTTTCCTCGATTAAAGTTTATATTTCATTTATAGTCGACTTTGTTCTTTTTACATTCTTCTATAACGCAGATGGGTCTAAAAATAGATGTTGAGTTTTTTATGAATATATCAGTTTTGTTGTTTTTGGAATGATACGTGTCTGTCTTTGTGCCGTATATGCAGTATACAATTCAACAAATTAAATTCAACGGTATCTGTGAAATCAGTGCAACATACAACCAGTTTTAGATGGTCTTACAGTCAGAGATACACGTGTTAATCAATGAAGCTGTGTCATTAAGTGAAAAGTCAACAGGAAGTGAGATCCTTTTTATTAACTTCCGTTATCACCAGGTAAGTGATTGAATTGTTTCATTACTTGTTTTTCTGTTGGTCACCAACATCTATACAAAACTTTACGCTGACATAAAATTACGGGAATGTGTTTTTTATATACTTTTTGTCGACTTTGACCTTGATATTAATATATTTGTAGATCGCCAAGCTTCGCAAAATGTAGCCTACTCATGTAGGGCTAAAGTGAAGAAGATACTAAATAACATTATTTATTTTAAGTAATAGTTATATCAACAAAATTTACCTTAGGTTCTAAATTTGCTGAAATTCTGTCTACTTTGTCTAATTATGGATTTTTTGTGTTTAATGATTTTGTTTTGTAGTTATAACACTCATATAAAACAACTAGCATCTCCCGTCGCGGCTTTGCCCGCGAATCATTCAAGTTGTAATCTATACTTTTATTAAATCGCATGTTTTGATAAAAAAGTTTAATATTACTTTAATCCGGCTAATTTTAATGTAGTGTGTAATATTTAAGAATACAGAATTTGTGAATTGAATGATAGAGTAATTTCAGAAAAAGAATATTTTTTTCTAAATCTGTTATTTTCATCATGTTTACTCATCAATAACTTAAAGTTACTAAAGTTGAAAAATATCAAAAGGCATAGTAAACAACAACAAAAATTCGTAATTATTATAGTTATAGGTAAATTATATTATACTATTTAAGAATTCATATTATAAAATACTAAAGAAAAATTTAATTATTTCACAATTCAAATAAAAAAATTGAACTAAAAATGTACTTATTTAGTATTTAGGACCTCTTTGTAAACTACATTTGTTGTCTTTCCTTTAGGTGCTAAAATCACTAAATTATTAGAAGAACAGAACTGACCCTAGAAGCACCAACGTACAATTGACCATGAGAAAAACAGTCTTCTCTTAAATCAACTCCTGCAAATTTTAATGTTTGTCCTTGAGATTTATTAATAGACATAGCAAAGCATATCTTCAGAGGAAATTGAAGTCTTTTAAACTGGAAAGGGTACTCCGACGGGATCACAACTAATATTCCTAGTTGATCCCCATTTACATCCCTTCTTCCAATTGCATCTTTTAAGTGAATTTATTCTTCAACTCTAAGCTTGCTTTGATTATGCCTAATATAATTTAATCTTTCAGTTTCAATTTTTGCAAACATATCAACTAAAAATTGACTGAAAAGTGCACCCATACGATGTGCATAAAAATCGGAAGCTGTTATTTTTCCTCGAGGAAGTGGTAACTTTGTAGTAGGATCACGATATGGCATATTAATACTGTAGCTTGTATTTAATACCCTTTAAAATTAAAATTTCGCAAAATCCTTTCTTAGTGAGCGTCTATGACCTCATGCAAATATGCCTTTAAATTTTGGTATCAATATCTTTGTTGGTTTTTGCTCTACGTTGATTCTCTGTCAGTCATTCATTCATTCAATCAGTCAGGACAAAGCCGTTTATATATATAGTGATTTTAGGCGTCATTGGGTGAACATTTTGAAGGTGCACAAAATGAGCAATGGGTGAAAGATATAAAATCTATACATAATAATCTTTGCGAATTCATTGCACAAACTTTCTCACTAACCCACCCCTAAAACCCAATAAACAAGATACAAAACTAAAATTCATCAAAATTGCAATTTCGGTAGTTGTGAAACAATAAGTGATAGTAAATCAATGACGACATTTTAAAATATAATATATATACGTTATATTTATGTTTCGAGGAAATTTCTTTAAAAAACAATTAAGTTCTGACATCTCTATTTATTTAATTTAAACTAAGTCTAACAATTAAAATTTCTTATAACATTCATATACATTGATGAGCAGAGACAGAAGCCTCATGTAACTCTGAAGAAACAAAGCTTGTTCTCACAACAGATGTGACAATTCTGAAAATGGTACGAACCATCATTGATTTTGTTATACTATACAATATTTCCTAACATAACTCCTCCATCCCTAAATGAAACTTCCGGGGTGGTTGAGCAGTGGGCGCCTTCGAAATTGGAATAGGTTTCTTAATCTTACTAAATCCAAGTACAGTAGTCTCTTGATTAGGGCCCAATACAAGGCAATGGTTCAAACACTGTTGTCGTGGGTGATATATATTTGCCGAAATCCTTGAGATAGTCTCTAGGTTGTATTTGTCGAGCTCCAAATTCCTTGTGTTGACTGAAAACTCTGGGTTTCGATCCCTCGCAGGCTCAGGTTATAAGCGTACAGGAATCTTGCATGTCCTTAATAGTTCTGAATGAGTAAAAGAGCCTCAGGTTATTGTAAACAATATTATTATTAGAATTAACCAAGGATATACTTTGGAGAGTGATTGTAGTTGTTTCTTTTTGATTAACGATTTTTAAGGCCTCTGGTGGGAAATATTGCCAGATATTGATTTATCCCTGGGATCCAGTTGAATAAATTGTCTGTAACCTCTAGTGCAGTGTATTTACAAGTGTCTGCTTGGTTGACCTTGATAATATCTGTCTGGCAGTCAATTTTCTGGTCATATATATTAAGTGGAATGTACAGAAGATTTTGAATTATATTTCTTATTACAATTATTGTATAAATCTAAAATTACAAAACTATAACCTAACATATATTTTACCTTGGGTATAATAGTTACATTACCTGATTCGTATTAAGTGGGTACAGAGTGAATTTTGTAAAGTTTTTTTAACAATAGGCAAATTTTTAAAATATATAATATTTTCCGAATTTAATTTACAGTTGACTTCAATTCAGCTTTCTAACTCCCACATATGTTCTAGTTTGGGTTCAATGGGTGATCTTTCACTGTAATACTGATAGACTTTCATTATATCACTGTACACATTATCTGGTTGAGATAACGTTAAGGTGAAGTACACCGAGTTTACAAAATGTTAATGAGGTCTTTAAGCCATTTATTAGCTGTTAAAAGATATCCTACAAAATATTCAGTTCACCTAATGTATTTCTAAATTTTTTAAAGTCTATCAAATCTTGTATTCTATTGTTCACAAATCTTAACTTAATTTTTAGCTTAACAAAGTTCTCTTCAATAATGCTAAAAGTATTTTATTTTATTCTATAAAGATAGTACTACTAAATGTATATTGAGATTTTAATTGATTCTTAATGTTACTATGATTGTCTTCCATTTGCATTTTTTAAAAAATTTATCACATTTCATGCCTCGTAGTCATCTAAATTAACAATAAAAAAAAATTTAAACACAGATTCTGCTCTATCTACGATACCTCTCTCTATTCTTACATTACTATAATTTATTTTCAATATGATGATTTCCAATTTTTCTTTAAGTATTTCGTTGAAAAGTAGGCGGGCTGTTCTTTAGTCCGAATGATATTCTTAGAAACTCATAATGACGAAGCATTGTAGAAGGCTGTTTTATCAATGCTACCTGGTTGCATCCTCTACTTGATGATGAAATTATGAGATCATGCTGGTAAAATATTGGGATCTTCGTAACTTATCCAATATGTCGATTTTTTGAGAATCGGAAATTTGCCATGAATAGTTTTTTTTTTGATTTAATCCCCTAGAATCAATTTTTAGGCTAGACTTTTGTCTGTATGATGCATCTTTTTCTTTTTTTCCCTTTTTTTTTAACGATCCATAAGCGCAAATGCCTTGGCGAATGTGAGGGTTGATTTTTTGAATTAACTTAACTACTTGTGGTAAATTCAGGGTATCTAGTTTTTCGTGTATCAGGGATATCGTCCGTCGTCCTAATCACGTGCTTTAGTAAACAACAGATTATTATTTTCTTGGTGGAATATCTCCCGTTTCACTTCAGCGGTCATGATGTGCTATACCTTTTGATAGGCCTAATTGATTATTTTAGATTTAAACATATTGAAATTAAAAAAAATAATAAAACTGTAAGTTATTGTCTGTGGCTCAATACTTTGGTAGTAGTTGTCCATGTTTATCTTTAAAACATTGAAAAATAAAAATAAGTTGAATTTTGTTCTTATTACATAACAGAGACTGTTTATTTAATCATAAACACCTTTTTGTTCAAATAAAAGTAATTTGTTACATTTTGTAAACTGGCATAATTAAGTTTTTTGGCTGCCATTTTTTAACAGTAAGAGATAGATAAAAAAATAAAATACAAAAAATGTTTGTTTTTAAAAGACCTTTTACTTGATATAACATTTGCTATAAGTTGCTATTTAAGAATTTTGAGTTTTAGGCTTTTTTAAATTCTTCAATTTTGAGCATTTTAAAAATATTCAAAATCCAGTGAAAAATGCCCGTACCACACGTTTTCTTAAAGAATAGCTCAATAATAAGCTTGGACAAAAATCTGGTGCTGTTCCGTATTGTAGTTAGGATAACACGGTATTTTATTTTAAAGTCCAATTTCAATACGTTTTGGTACACCCTGTACATACGGTTAAAGATAATTAACTTTTGATTGCGCCAAAATGTTCAAGGTAATTAGACCTTTAAAATGATGTATCACACAACCCATGTTTACATTTGAAAATTCCTCAAAAAGCACCCCTACCCCCCAAAAAGGGCCCTTTTGGGGCATTTTTCAAAATTGAAATTAATTTCATTGGATTCAGTGGAGCCAAATTAGGGGGAAATGAGAATGAAAAAGTGTTAAAGTAAGTTTGTAAGACAGCTATAAGTACTGCACGGGTGGTCTGACTCACCCCGTATACAGGCCCGCATTACATCGTGTAGATGAATTGCCGCTCGGCGCCGTAAATGTAACAACAGTATTTTACAAAGTGGAAATAAAGTTTCTTACCTCCTATTTTGCCCATAGTTTTCTTCATATCGATTTTGGTTAAATGAAATTTCTGTATAATTACTTTTTAAAATGGCAACGTGGTGTTTTAATACATAATTTAACATAGTTTATCAACCCTGAGTTCGGTCGTATATATATTTTTTAATATCTCTCATGTATCTTCAGATTCACAACACTCAAGCGAAATGTTTGAAATTCGACTTATTTGAATACTGCAAATTTCATGTTTTAACTGTATGGGACCCATGTCACCTTGACTTCAGTGACACAAATTCGTTTGTGGAATTGCAAGACAAAATAATATTAGAGTTCAGCTATAATTTCGAAAAAGATGACTGACAGTTGTCATTACTAGCTTGATTATTATTACTTGCAACTTACGTTGTGGCACAAAAGAAACAAATTTAGATTTAAATATAAATATTTAAAGAATGTGTTTGTAATTCATTTTCATTTTTATTTTATTTTTTCATTGGCAACACCCGAAATGACATTTTTGGTATTTATTACTTTTGGTTCCCATTCTGTTTTTGGAAACGAGTGACTGGATACGTTTGTACAATGTTTGTACATTGGTTACTTTTTTAGAGTTTATGCGATTCACGTGAGTAATATTTATTTAAAAAACCATATATATATATATATATATATATATATATATATATATATATTAACATGGCAGGGACACCCAAATTTGAAATATGACTACTATGTTTATTATTTATTACCCAGTAACAAAAAGTATAATAATGTTCCACAAATTAAATTCAAGATGGTCTTACAGTCACTACACGTGTTAATCAATGTAGCTGTGTAAGTGAAATGTCAACAGGAAGTGGGATCCCTTTTATTAACTTCCGTTATCAATATCAGGTAAGTGATTGAATTTTCATTTCATTAGTTGTTTTCCTTTCTGTCACATCATAACCACACTGTATGCTGACACAAAAGTAAAAGAATTACCTTTTTGTGGTTCTCTTACATCAACTTATTGTGCACTTTGATCTTGAGATTAATATATTTGTAGATCACCAAGATACGCAGAATGTGCTCATGTAGGACCAAAGTAGAGAAGATACAAATAAAATGATTTATTTTAAGTGACTATTATATCAAAAAATCTAGCTTGGGTTCTAAATTTGACTGAAATTCAATTAAAATTCTGATTACTGCTGCCATTTTCTAATTTTGAAACTATTTGTTTATCGATCTTGTTTTGTAGCTATCGTGTATCGTAGAAATACGTTTAGGCTTCGTTGGGTACATTTCGAGGGTATGGGACTATGTTTGGACTAAACTATGCGAAAACATTGCACAAACTTTCTCAATAACCCATCTCTAAAACCCCAATAAACACGCACTAAAACTAATAGTCGTTAAAAATATAATTTCGATACTTGTCACTTAAAAACCAATGAAACCAGTGGAAGGAAACCAATTACGCCGTTTTAATATATATATATATATATATATATATATATATATATACACTAAACTTGCTTCGCTTATACCATAACCACGTCTTCAGCCCACAAAGTATTCGATTAAAATCGACGTTTTAATATCAGTTGTCAAAGTTCATTTTAGTTTTTTGTTAATTATTCCTGAACAGTCAATATTTTAATATTTATCTACAGTAAGATATCCAATATTTGGTACACCAGTCAAAGTGTAGATATGATAAAGTCCTTGAATTGATTAACGCCTAAAATGTTATCTCTATACAGGCCGTGTTACATGGTGTAGATGAATTGCAGTTCGGCGATTAAATGTGACTATTCTACAGAATGGAAATAAAGTTTCTTATACCCTTACTTTTTTCCACCTCGATTTGGGACTATATAAAGTTTGTGTATAATTACAGAGTGGAAATAAAGTTTCTTATACCCTTACCTTTTTTCCATATCGATTTGGAACTATATAAAGTTTGTGTATAATTACAGAATGGAAATAAAGTTCCTTACACCCTTACTTTTTTACCACATCGATTTGGGACTATATAAAGTTTGTGTATAATTACAGAGTGGAAATAAAGTTTCTTATACCCTTACTTTTTTACCACATCGATTTGGAACTATATAAAGTTTGTGTATAATTACAGAATGGAAATAAAGTTCCTTACACCCTTACTTTTTTTCCACATCGATTTGGAACTATATAAAGTTTGTGTATAATTACAGAGTGGAAATAAAGTTTCTTATACCTTTACTTTTTTTCCACATTGATTCAGGACTATATAAGGTTTGTGAATTACTAATACATACTACGTTTTGTGATGGGTTAAGATTTTCGGCCGCTATATTGAATTCGTCATATTGGGTTTGAGTCAATTTGTTTAAACGCAATATGAATTTTGTATGCATGATTTAACATACTTTTTTCAACTCTGAGTTCAGTGGATATATATATTTATCTCTCATCTATTTCAAGTTGTTCCCTTGTTCACTTTGTATACTATCTATCTATCTATAATTTATGTGTTTTCAAAAGGTATCCATGGTTTATTTTCACTTTTTTATTAAAACTAATAATTAACTTTTTGGTGACGATTAGTTTTTTTTGGTTTTTATTTAGTTTTGGGAATGGGCTAGTTATAAATCTATTGCAGTGAATTATCTCAATAAGCCAGACCAGTATCGATTTCAAGGAGTTCACATGAACTATTTAAAATATTAGCCTTTAAATTATACACTGGCATTACAGACTCTTTGTTTGGAACTCTTTTACTACTTCGATTTCGTTATTTTTTAAATATTATTTAGAACTCCAACATTACACTTTAATAAACATTTCAAGATTCTGATAATGAAGGCAGTCCTGATCACATAATTTTAGGTTTTGGTGATTGTAAATAAATGTTCTAATCTAAATAAATTCTTGTACTGTCTCTCATTACATAAAGTAAACTCCACCCAAATAGAGAATCAGTTCTCTCTGAGTCCCTTCTTGTCTTTCTTTTCTCTAATTTTTACTTTCATACATGTAAGTAGTGTAGAAAAGGTTATTTTAAGGCTTACATAAAAATAAATGTCTCGTTTTATTCGGATATATTTGTTTTGAAGTTCACTGAGTCAAAAAAGCGTTTTTTGTAATGATGTCGTCTGACATATTTGCAGCGCTCTAACTCGTGGACAGATTTTGATCAAATTTGATATATGCCATATGTCCCACTTCACCTTTGTACCCCTCCATGAATGATGTAGACAGAAAACGTAACCAAGACCTGTCGGTGGGGAGCGATTGAAGCCCAGTTGCTGACGAAAAGATAGATCACCGGAAGGACTGGTAACCTAGGGAAATCAAAAGGAGCCGAATACGTCGACACTGCAGCTGAAGCCCTTGAGGACTACGGGACCTGGTAAATTTGAGCTTCAGGGATAAAGTGAGTAAACAGCGTGTGTACCCTGTTATTTTATTAAGCTGTACGGACGAAGTGTTAATTAATTGTGAAACTTGTCTCATTGTTTTCGCTCTGGGTTAAGTCCACTATTGTATGCACGTATCTCATTATAAATACCAATTTACGTCTTCCATAACAAATGTGAATGTGATTACAGTTCAGACAAGAAACAGAAACGTACCTTGGCCGTCGTATCAACATGCTCCATTTTTAAATGAAACACAAAATGGATGTGCTTATGTTTAAGCAAGTTTAGGCCCTATTGAATATATATACTCAAAACAGTGTCTATGGTTCTTTTTGATCATTACATTTACAGAATATGTATTGTATTGTATAATCGAGGTGTGTAAATACAACGATGGCAACCATTAACTTGTTTATTGTTGTGTACTCATATTATAAAAGAACGTATTAAAGTTCATTTACTCTAAGGAATGTAAATTGTTTAAAGATAATATATTATATATATTCAGTCAGGGGACAAAATGTCATTACTTAACTAGACAGTTTATCAAGTAATTTATATCAAAAGTTGGTCGAAACATGTGATGCTGGGAGCATTAAATTTAGGGAAAGAGAAACAAAGAACTTGTAATAGATTGTAATTTAACCAAATGTTTTAACACTAACACTTTGTTTTAAGTCATATTCTTAACTCGTCTTCTTATTCATATAAACCTGGTAATTAGTTGATTCACCATTATATATATAACGTTCATGTAATATACATTGTTCTTGTTGTTTTAAAGAAGAAAAAAACCTAAGGTTAACATCCACTTATAAAAATAGAAAGAAAAGAACATACAATAAAGACCTTGAATAATCTAATAAAGTCGAGATTGGAATAGAATAAGAGTTGGTTAAAGATGCAAGGGAGAAAAGAAACCCAAGATTACAGGAGAAATGTTTAGATCCAGCTCTAGGGTCCATTGAAATACGATCGTAATCACTATAAGTGAGTTCCGAAAGGGGTTTGGAGATATAAAGTTACTTCAGAGCTAGAATTGCTCTAAACGTTTTAAAGAAAGACAAAAATTACTTAAATAAAAACAAAATCTACTAAAAACAACATAAGATTTTCTAACATTTTTATAGCCATCCTTATTTTGTACAAGTTATTGACTCTGCGTGTAAGAGGTTCCGAAATCAATATGCACGAGGGCTCAAACATTTACGGAGTTAACCCAGCTTCGTGAGGGAAATGGGAAGTTATAATTATTGGCGGACTCTGGTTGTGAAGGATAGAACAACAGTGGCGGGAATTTTTATGGGAGGACCACCATTACTCCTGAATCTACCACGTTGTTCAATGGCTCTTCACTGGCTGTTGCTCCATTGAGTTATTATTATTTCATATATAATATTTTTTAAACCAATATTTTTTTCAAAATGGATTAAAATTAAGATTATTAAAATTTAAAAAAATCTCTTTCGAAGGTTTTCTATAGATTTTGTTTGCTGTATATTTAGTTTTTTTTCATTTTTAGGTTTCGTTATGAAGACATCTGAAATAACTATTTCCAATAATGCAAATTATCTAAAAATGAACTTTTAAACGCTCTAAGTCGGACGTTATTGGTAAAATAGGATTTTATCAAAGACAATTTGTGCGATGCATTTTGTACAAAACTGTTACACATTTCAAATTTCCAAGTCAGAGCTCTAAGGATTTATAAACTGTAGGGATCGGACAATCTTTTGTAAATATATTCAAGCAGTATGGCAACACTTAATGAATATTTTGATATTGTGTAACTATGTATGTATATAAATGTATGCGTAATTTATAATCAGAATTGAACTTTTTTTAAACTATTATAACGATCTCAAACGATCACAATGGATAAATAATTAATTAGGCCTAATATCAAATATTAAAATAATAATAATCAATCAAAAGTTAACATTAATAAATAATTGTGTAAAAGTATAAATTGAAACAAAACACATGTGGACAAGCAAATCTTACCGAAAGAGCAGGTGCAAGGCTAAGTTTGGAAAATAACTGTACAAATTGACAAACGTGACAAGGACAAGGGAAAGAAGACATTCTGTTTTACTTAAGAGAAGAAAGTTCGCCGACACAAATAAAAAAATTTAGTAGAAAACATAACGGAGTTTTGCTATTCAACGCAGCTGCGTGTTGTAAAAAATGGGAACCAAGAAAAAATGAGAAAGCGAATTCCTAACGGTATCTCCGAGGGTGAAGCCAGCGCGTGTAAGAAAAAACCAACGATTTTTAGAAAGTTAGAGGTCCAATCAGGAGAGGCCTGAGTTTTAAAAAAATGAGATTTAACCAATAAGCGAAGAGGACGCTACACTTGAATTTCGGGAGAGGTGAAATCGAACAGTAAGGAGAGTCAGTCTAAAACTGGGGTTAAGAGCGTGTAGGTCTTGGCTTACAGCTAGGAATCAGAGTAGGAGGTGTTAAGTGTTAAGAATTAACCTGAGGGTTTAATTCTAAGTCATTGGTTAATTTAAAGGCAGAGCGCCACAAAATTTAGTAGTTTCTTTTGAAGTTTGTTAGAATCATAAATTAAATAGAGTCAAAGAGTTTAAATTTCATAAAAGAAGAGGAGAGATCATCGCGTCGAAATCCATAGCAGTCGAGAACGAGTAAGGAGACCAAACAGAGTTAGCGGAGTATCACCAGAGATTCACCACCAGTCAATGAACCAGTGTTAGCAGCATCCGACTTCCCAGGCTAAGGATACGTTGTGTTGTTGTGCATCGTTAGTGATTTGTGTTGTGTAAAAGTGCCAAAATTATAGCGGACGAGGAGAATTGTTGATAAGTACAAAATTTCATAATAAATAATCATTAGAGTTAGTATTTCACTTTAATTGAGTCATTAAAAGTTCCCATGCCCGAGATAAGAGTCAAGTTTTTTTTTTGTATAATTAATTTAAAAGTAAAGTAATTGAGCTAGCCGGCAAAATAAAGTAATTTTGGAAAAATAAGTTAATTAAGATAATTGTTTTGTTTTTTGTAATAAAATTGAGATAAATTTAATAAGAACATTTTGGACAAGATTTGTTGAACATTTTGTAGAGTTTTGATTTTATGTAAATTGAATAATCAATTGTAGATTTTAAATTTGTAATCAATAATATTGTGTATTAGAGTAAATTAGTTTTAAAGAATGCAAGTGTGAGAGAATGACGTAGCCTTAAGATATTTCAATGAATAGATAGATGGAATTGATACTGTTGTTATAAATAATTGTTTTTTGCTAATAAATCCTGAAGTTAGTTAAAGGATAAAAACTTGTTTTGTTGAACTAATTTACTTAAACCATCATAATAGTTTTTCAAAAGTTTCAAGAGAATTAAAATTAAATTAATTTTAAAGTAAATAAATTAGATAAAAAAAAATATTATATAACAAACGTTCTGTTTTGTTATATTTGGCGCTCCACCGCGTGGCTCATTAAAGTGAAATTTAAATTGCTAGTTATAGAGTTGTTAGAGGATAAGAATATTAACATTGTTACAGGAAATATTGTGTGGTAGATAATAGGTTAGAATAGTATTGTTTATGTTAACCAGAAGTAAAAAGAGGGAATTAGAACTTATAATGGCAAATGAAAGTGAAATATATAATCAATTGGGATTAAATAGTGGGAGTTTAAATTTTAGTCAAGAAGGGGAACAATTAGAGTCAATTAATCAAAATGGGGAATCAGAGATAGAGAGTAACGTAAATTCACGGGCGGGGACAGAAGTAGACAATCCAACAACATCAGCGGCAGTACAATCAGGAAACGCGAGTATGGCAATGATACAGGAAATGTTAAAGCAGATGGCAGACGAAAACCGGAGAATCGCTGAAAAGATGGCACAAGAAAACCGGAGAAACGCGGAAAAAGCCGAGAAAAACGCGGAAAAGATGACAGAAGTGAACCGAAAAGCGACAGAAGAAAATCTGAGAATCGCGGAAAAGATCGCGGAAAAGATGGCGGAAGAGAACAGGAAGGGTTTTGAAGAAAATCGAAAAACTATGGAAGAGAAATTTGGGGAAGTTAAGGGTAGTCTAACCGCATTAGAGGAAAAATTTAACAGGAAGATAAATGAGCGTTTTGACGGAGTCAACAGTCGAGTAGAGATGGTCGAAACACAAGTCGCGGAAATTCGTACGAGCGTCGAAGAGAGGTTGAAGAAGACGGAAGAAGAATTCGGCGATCGAGTCAAGGGATATCGCGCGGAAACGGAGGGTCGCGTGCAAGAACTCGAAAACCGTGGCGTAGTCGTCAACAATCGGTTGGAAGAACTCGCGGCGAAAGACGAAGAAATCGGGGAAATATGCACGAAAAATAATGAAACTAACATCGCGAAAATTGAGGAGAATGCGAAGAAGACGGAAGAGGTCGCTAAAAAATTAATTGAATTAGATAGGAGATTAAAAACGGTCAGAAATTCAGGGGAAGGATATTGTCACGAGCCAGAAGTAAGAAATATTAGTTTCTCGGGAAAAGAGAGGTTTCCCATACAATTTCTAAATGTAATGGAAGAGATAAGCGAGCAGGTAATTGGAAACGGCATGCATTGGATTGACCGATATTTAAAAGACGAGGCTTATATATGGTGGCAGCTACATAGGAGAAGTGTTAAAAATTTTAAAGAATTTGAGGAATTGTTTAGGGAGAAGTATTTCAATGAGATAATACAGGCGAAAATTAGGGACCATTTAGAGTTTGGGAAATTTAGAGGCAGAATGAACGACGAGGCAATTGCATATGTAGAAATGTTGATGCTACAATGTTCCGAGTTAAGTCCGCCGTTAGCAGAGGAACAATTAGTTTATAAGGCGGGAAAACATTTCCATCCAAATATCTTGATTGCAATAATTACAAGGGGGATTAAAAAGAAAACAGAATTTATAAAACTGCTCATGGAATTTGAACATGCTAGGATAGAGGAAGTCAATGAAAGGGAAAGGGTGAACAATAATAGAGGAAATTTTAGGGAACAAGTAAATAACAACAAACCGAATAATTGGGGTAGACGACCGAGTGACTATGTGACTCCATGGCGAGAACAAGGTCATAAACCAGTTGAGTGGAGAAGACAGGGAAACAATGAAGGAACGAGCAATGACCCGAGAGTTCCGGACAGGCGGTTTGTTAGAGAACCAACCCCTAATAGAAAGGAAAAGTGAAGGTTAGCCGAGGGCGTAAGCAACCGACAAGGGGCAATACAAAACAATAGCGTTATGAACACCTTATTTACTGAATTAAAAGATTATTTAGAAGCACAGGATAACTCAGATTTAATATGTAAAAATTTAACAAAATGTCCAGAAATAACAATAGGTTTTAATAGAATAAATGTACAGGCTTTAGTGGATACAGGGTGTGAATTCAATTCCTTGTCAGAACGGTTTTATTTAGAGAATAAGGAAATAATGGGACCATACGAAGAATTACCAGTAGCAGGAGTTAAGGTAATTGGAGCAACCGGCTTACGCTCGAAGAATATTAAAAAACAAATAATAATTGGAGCAAATGTGGGAGATATTGTAATGAATATTCATTTTATCATTGTACCAGACTTAATAAGAAACTGCATTTTAGGGTTAGATTTTTTGGTTAAAAATAAGGCTGTCGTAGATTTTATCAGCAATAAATTAGAATTAGGTATAAATAATGAAGATAATTGTGAAGTAAGGAAGGAGATCATGTTTGAGGACCCGGAAGAACATTATAAACATAAATTAATACAACATATGGAAATAGAAAGTTACGAAACTGATCAGAAAGAAATTATGCAAAAAAAATTAATGAATTAGGACACATTGGTATAAATAAATGTTATAAAATATTTAAAGAAGATTTTACGGGAAACAAAATTGCTAGGTATATAAGGGAAGAATTAATAAAATGTCAAAAATGCCAGAAATGTAAATTTGATCTGAAACATCGAAATGGGGAGCTAATACCGATCATACCAAAAGGAGTGGGAGAGTTAATCTGTGTGGATTATTACGGACCGTTACCAAAGTCAACAGGAGGGTGCAAATACATCTTTGTAATGATCGACGCATTTACAAAATATACGAAATTGTATAAAGTCAGGAACACTACTACAAACACCACACTTAAACAAATAGAAAAATATATACAGGAAATACAAGTACCTCAATACATATTATCAGATAACGGAACACAGTTTACTTCACCAAAATGGGAAACAGGATTAACAAAATTAGGGATACAGAAAAGAACAGTAGCGATCAGGAATCCACAAGGGAACTTGGCCGAGCGGATTATGAGACAAATTGGACAATTTTGCAGGATATTATTAAAGGACAGGCATCAAGATTGGGGAAAGATAGTAGAAGTAATAGAATCATGCATCAATGAATCGTATCATGACACCATTGAAACCACACCCGTAGAGGCGCAGTTTAAAAGGAAACCGACACGTAGTTGGGCCAGATATCTCATCAAACCAGATGACCAACGAGAAGCAATTATCAGCGACGCGGAAATTTACTTACGTATAAAGAACAAAAGAGAAAATTATGCAAGAAAATTTAATGAGCAGCACCCACCCACCGAGTACAAAATAGGCGAGCAAGTATTGGTCAGAGCATGCATACCTTCAAAACTGATCATAAAAAGGTATCACAAGTTTTGCGAGCTGTATGAAGGACCATATAAAATAATAAATAAATTAGGAAATACTACATATAGGTTAGGACATATAAATAAAAATAAAATTAGGGGAATATTTAATTGTAGATTATTAAAGAAATATTATAATTAAGGACATTAGGATAAACTTAGGCAGTAAACAAAACATAATTAATAAAGGAGCAAGAGTGAAAGGAAAACCATAAAAGGGACTAGGGTTGACCACAAGAGGAACAATAGAAGAAAGGTCTATTGTAAAATAGTGGGTAACCGCAACATAAAGGGCATTGTAAGAAAAAGGTTCTTTACAACCTATTGTTAAAGAAACGGGCGTAAGAAAAAATTTATCTTGAAGCTTTTCAAAGACAAATTTTATCTGGGGACAGTATAACGATCTCAAACGATCACAATGGATAAATAATTAATTAGGCCTAATATCAAATATTAAAATAATAATAATCAATCAAAAGTTAACATTAATAAATAATTGTGTAAAAGTATAAATTGAAACAAAACACATGTGGACAAGCAAATCTTACCGAAAGAGCAGGTGCAAGGCTAAGTTTGGAAAATAACTGTACAAATTGACAAACGTGACAAGGACAAGGGAAAGAAGACATTCTGTTTTACTTAAGAGAAGAAAGTTCGCCGACACAAATAAAAAAATTTAGTAGAAAACATAACGGAGTTTTGCTATTCAACGCAGCTGCGTGTTGTAAAAAATGGGAACCAAGAAAAAATGAGAAAGCGAATTCCTAACGGTATCTCCGAGGGTGAAGCCAGCGCGTGTAAGAAAAAACCAACGATTTTTAGAAAGTTAGAGGTCCAATCAGGAGAGGCCTGAGTTTTAAAAAAATGAGATTTAACCAATAAGCGAAGAGGACGCTACACTTGAATTTCGGGAGAGGTGAAATCGAACAGTAAGGAGAGTCAGTCTAAAACTGGGGTTAAGAGCGTGTAGGTCTTGGCTTACAGCTAGGAATCAGAGTAGGAGGTGTTAAGTGTTAAGAATTAACCTGAGGGTTTAATTCTAAGTCATTGGTTAATTTAAAGGCAGAGCGCCACAAAATTTAGTAGTTTCTTTTGAAGTTTGTTAGAATCATAAATTAAATAGAGTCAAAGAGTTTAAATTTCATAAAAGAAGAGGAGAGATCATCGCGTCGAAATCCATAGCAGTCGAGAACGAGTAAGGAGACCAAACAGAGTTAGCGGAGTATCACCAGAGATTCACCACCAGTCAATGAACCAGTGTTAGCAGCATCCGACTTCCCAGGCTAAGGATACGTTGTGTTGTTGTGCATCGTTAGTGATTTGTGTTGTGTAAAAGTGCCAAAATTATAGCGGACGAGGAGAATTGTTGATAAGTACAAAATTTCATAATAAATAATCATTAGAGTTAGTATTTCACTTTAATTGAGTCATTAAAAGTTCCCATGCCCGAGATAAGAGTCAAGTTTTTTTTTTTGTATAATTAATTTAAAAGTAAAGTAATTGAGCTAGCCGGCAAAATAAAGTAATTTTGGAAAAATAAGTTAATTAAGATAATTGTTTTGTTTTTTGTAATAAAATTGAGATAAATTTAATAAGAACATTTTGGACAAGATTTGTTGAACATTTTGTAGAGTTTTGATTTTATGTAAATTGAATAATCAATTGTAGATTTTAAATTTGTAATCAATAATATTGTGTATTAGAGTAAATTAGTTTTAAAGAATGCAAGTGTGAGAGAATGAAGTAGCCTTAAGATATTTCAATGAATAGATAGATTGAATTGATACTGTTGTTATAAATAATTGTTTTTTGCTAATAAATCCTGAAGTTAGTTAAAGGATAAAAACTTGTTTTGTTGAACTAATTTACTTAAACCATCATAATAGTTTTTCAAAAGTTTCAAGAGAATTAAAATTAAATTAATTTTAAAGTAAATAAATTAGATAAAAAAAAATATTATATAACAAACGTTCTGTTATGTTATACTATAGATGAAGTAAAATGTTTTTTATTTAATCTTAATAATCAACCTCCGATTTGTGACTAATCTTCACGTTTCAAGGCCTCAGGAAACCATAAACATTATATCTTCATGACTTCCGTCCGTCGTCGATATCATCGGTGTAGTTGTAGTCTGTACGACAGTGGTCACAAAAATAAGATAGGAAACATAATATAGTCTGCTCACACGAAACCCTATTGAAAATCAGAAAAAATTAATTGAGGATTTTAAAATGGTAACCATTTTAAACTTTTTTTTTGTTCATTTCATGTGTTTAATTAAACTTATTAAATTAGATAAAAATGTTTAAATTTTATTTACTCTACGTACTGATACCAACCCCTCTCTCGACAATGTAATCCCTAAGTTATAGTCAAAAATGTAATTTCGGACCTTGCTCCCCAAGAAAACGATATTTGAATAAGAGAACTGGAAGGGTGAAATCACCGACATGATCCAGACAGTGAAGGCTTCTTCCCATACTCATATGTACATGTTCAAGACTGATTACAGCCTAGACACTGATACGGGCAAAACTAGTAGAGACGTTTTAATACACACAAATGTACGGCGCCTGTTTGGGCGTCAACAAATTAGTGATATACACAATTGACTCAGAAACTGTTTTGTAACAAGGGTTTTAAGCAAACTTACGTTACTGGTTAAAACTCTTCATTTTCCAACACAATTAACCATTTTCTACAGCGCCAAAGAACCTAACTTTTTGGCATTGAAGTTAAAAAATCAGCCTGTATTACATTGTATGATGAGACTGGTTTATTTCCCTGTTGCAGATCATTAACTTGTTTTCCAAGTTGTTACAGTTACAAATAATATTGTTATTACATGATTAACTAGTCAAGTAAAATAATAACATAATATGCTGTAGCTGTCACTAAGAGCAAGGTTATTAAAACTTTCTGATAAACCACTTGCAGTTCCGCATTAATTACATTTTAAGTGTATCTCTTGAAATGCTTAAAAATTTCAAAATTAATAAACCAAATCCCCTCTCAAGCATATTACAATCCCCTAGCGAAGCATGTTGTACGGATTGTTGTTAAACTGATTTATGGCTGCATAGAAGTTGTGCTTTGTGCAGCAATTTATAAGTAAAGCAGTGAATTACTTTATTTTTCTGTTCTAATAAAAATGGTGTATTTTACTGTCTGATCAGCACTTCTGAAAAAATAAATTGTTTTAGAAAATCTATTTAAAAATATTATTACTGCATTCTAGAAAAGACGGTTTGAAACAAAATAAAATATGTTAAGGCGCTTTAGGTTCCAACCTTGTAAACAATTATACACTTATTTGATTGTCTGGAGTAGAGCTTCTTAAAAACTATAATTTTAGAAAATGTTATCTACTTAAACTATATTATAGCTACATTCCAGATGAGAAGGTTAAAATCGAACCAAATGATGTTTATTCGCTCGGGGTTCCATCCTTATTAAAAGTAATGAGGTATTGTTTTTTTTTCTGAAGCAGACTTTCTCAAAATGTATTGTTTTAGAAAATATTATCTTAATATTACTTAAAAATTATTGTAATTTTATTCCAGAGGAGACGGCTAAAAACAAAACATGCCCAAGTGCTTCGTGGTTGCATCATTGTTAAAATTAAGGTCGTATTGTTTTGGTCTGGAACAGAGATTCTCAAAATTTATTGTTTTAGAAAATTTTATCAATTTAAAAATATTATTACTACTTTACAAAAGAGACCATAAAAAACAAAATATTTTAAAGCTTCATCCTAATCGACCTATGAAGAACAGAACATAGACTCAAGCGAAAGAAATGTTTGCCACATTTATTTAAAGATGAACATTATGAACTTGGTAGGTAATAAGACAAAATTATTATACAGGCTATTCCGTAACAGACCATTACACATCCTTATATTTGTAATTAAGAATTTTTAATCTTTTAAATTGGAAGAAAACCTAATCTAAACTTAATGAAGCCACTTTACAAACAACAGCTGTGTTTTAACAAATTAACCAATAGAGCTCAGGATATTTTATCTATTTTATCCTTAAGTTTGAAATTGTAATTTCATTCGCTTGTCCCGTTGATTTTAGTTTTAATTTCATTTTATCCAGATCTGTTAAATTGGAATATTCAAAGAATATGTTTCATTTCTTCAGAGGATTATTAAACATTTGAATACAGTATACTTTATTTCATTAAGGTTTGATAATACAATTTTAATCAAGGTTGGCTTTCTTGCCTTTATAATAAATTACACAATACATTATAATATACTATTGGAAATCTGTTGACAATAAAAAAATTTGGTTTTAAAATTTCAACCCAGAAATAAAAGAGATGAATTTCTATAAAAACAATCGTAGGTAACAAGAATCAAACAATGGATTTGGATTGAACGCTATCTTTTTGTGTGGGCTAAGTTCTTGTTAAGTTCAATAGGTAATATATACATTTTTTTCCTTGTTGTTTAAAGGAGTAAAACCTCTCGGAAGTAAGAAAATTGTTTTCATCAAACTTTACTCGAGTGTAGCTAAGAACCCAAACAAAATGTATTAGACGCCTCCAGTAAAAATGCTGGTACTTGAGTTTATCGGTAATAAACAAAAAGCCAGCCATATTGTTATTATAAAGTATAAATTTTCGCATAATAAACTCTACAGCTCTCGTTCCAATTTTTGTGAAATGTGAAGATTAATGACACAAACTCGTTTTTCAAAATTCCAAGAAAAAAATAATATTAAAGTTCAGGAATAATTATGAAAATAAAACTTGACCTCTGTAATTACAAGCTCTGTTGTTATCAAATACACCATATGCTGAGGCACAAGCAAAGCAAGTTTAGATTTAGCAAGGTGGTCTCCGCATTTTCATTTTTTTAATTGACAACTACCGAAATGATATATTTGGTAACGATTAGATTTCGTTCCCATTCGGTTTTGGGAAAAGGGTAAGTGGGGAAGTTTGTGCAATGTTTAGGATTTTTGCGGTACACCTGAGTAATATATAATTCAAAATCGTCTTAAAACTTTTTTTATAACATGGCAGGCACACCCAAATTTGAATTGAATGACACCTATATTTTACATTTACTACCAGGTACAAAAAAGCCATTAGGAATCATAATGATCAACACATTAAATTCAACGGTATCTGTGAAATCAGTGCAACATCATAGTTTTAGATGGTCTTACAGTCAGACATACAGTAAGGGGCCTGTCCTCTCTTCTACTTGCTTCCCTAGCCTGACTTGAGGATACAACCCATTCCAAGAAAACTAGGTACACAAATTCTTGCTTAGCTACATTTAATTCCTTAAGTTACAACTTCGTGACAGACTTTTGTAAACGTTTTAATCTTATTTACACCGATAAAAGAAACGAAAGTAGGGTACGCGTTTACACAGAAACATTTGAGGTCTATATTTTATTATTGGGTTGTACCGTTGAAAGTAAACGCAGCAAAGTGTGGGGACCACTCTTTTTCTCTCCACCCCAGACACATTCCTACCTTGAGGATACTGTATACGTGTTAATCAATGAAGCTGTGTCAGTAAGTGAAAAGTCAACAGGAAGTGGGATCCTTTTTATTAACTTCCGTTATCAACACCAGATAAGAGATTAAGTTGATTCATTACTTGCTCTTCTGTTTGTCACCAACATTTATGTAACACTATAGTTACATAAAACTTATTGTGTTAAATAAATGTACACGTATATACATGTTACATAAATGTATAAACGTATACGCTGACATAAAAGTATAGGAAACTTTTTTGTGTTTTCATTTATATCAATTCATTTGTAGATTTTGACGTTGAGATTAATATATTTGTAGATCGCCAAGCAGTACAAAATATACTCATGTAGGATCAAAATAAAAAGATACAAATTAAGGTAATTTATTATAAATAACAATTATAGCAAACAAATCTAGCTTAGGTTTTAAATATGACTGAAACATAACTAAAATTCTGGCTATTATTGACATTATCTATTTTTTTAAAATATATAACTCTCATATTGTGCATCATAGAAAACACGTTGGGAATCATTATGAAGATATAGAATCTACAAGTAATAAATAGTGCACAATCATTGCACAAACTTTCTCACTCACCCATCGTTAAAACTCAATAAAAACTAATAGTCACCAAAAATGTAATTTCGGTAGTTGTCAATCTAAAAGTGAAAATAAACCAATGATGCTATTTTAAATATATACTCAAGTGGCCTAAACTTTCTTCCCTTATTCCTAAGTCATATTTGATTAAACTCGAGCTTCAATATCTGAGATGAGGGCTCATTTTAATTTTGTGCCAATTATTCCCAAACCGTAATATTTATCTACAGGAAGATAAATATGCACTATTTGTTATACCAGTCAAAGTGTAGATCTGAATGAGGCACAACGATATAGTCGTTAAATTGATTAACTTTGTAACAGCTGATATTTCTTGTTAAAACTCCATATTCAAAGATTAAATAAAGCTACAATTTTTTCGCCTTGCGGAACAATCATTTATATTATTATTATTTAGCTCATTTATTTTATTAAAATAATTTTGAAACTTAAGCTTTATTGCTTTATTTAATCCTTTAAATTGATCAACGCCTAAAATGTTATCTATATACAGTCCCGCATTACATCTTGTAGATGAATTGCCGCTTGGCGCCGTAAATGTAACTATTCTAAGAAATAAATTTTCATACCCCTCCCTCCTACTATTTTCACAGTTTTCTTCATATCGATTTCAAGTTAAATGAAGTTTGTGTATAATTTATTTGAGTGTTGTGATTTTACTCAATTTGATAATTAAGTCAAGTTTTTTATGGCAGCTACTCCAAATTTTGTTAAATTCTTGAGTTTTCCTCAAAATATGTTCCCACGGCAAATTTCATTAAAATTGGTTCACGTGTTTGAGCTGTAGAACATTGTATATAGGACAACATGAATCCATAAACTTAGAGGACATCGAAACGTATAGAGCAACAAAAAACTCTACGTCAATTTTTGACCCATCACATAACTTTACCTATACTACTTACATATGAGAAAATAAAATAAACAATTTTTCTGTTAAAAAAAAACTTTATTAATAGAGTAATTCAGAAAAGTTGAGACTTAATAGTTTTTATCGTATCTGCGTACGGAACCTACGAGCTCGCACCATCCCCCCTCCCGCCTCGATGTAATCTTAATTGTTTTACTTTCGCTGAGAATTCTTAGACTGAGAATTTAAATTATAAAATGTTCGCTGCTTCCCTTGATTACATTTATAACTTATTTTAAAACAGATCTGTTTAATTCGAGAGCTCAATTGATACTATTCAAGGAAGAATTAGTTTAATTTGTTCAGCATATTTTTATATAATCACCTACGTTAGTGAACTGTAGCGATGTAGTGCTATTCTTACTAACATCTCGGAAATCTCTGTTATGGTATTCACAAGTATGATTCGTTACGATTACACAAACACGAATGACGGAGAGCTCCATTTATTCTCTTCATTTGTGCAGCAGATTTATACTTACTCTAAGGTGCTAGTAGTTCAAGAACCTTGTCCTTCTGTATCACAGTTTTTCATCCTCGCTTGTTTTCCACAACGTTTTCCCACCTACTTACCTCTTTCTCAATTCCTTGTCCATATTGTCGAGTAAACGCAGTCTGGGTCGGCCTCTTAAACTCTCCTACCAAAGTGTTCCTCTGATGCCAATTTTACGTTTCTTCCATACACACTACTCATTCTTGATAATCGTCTAACACTATGATTTGTAGCTTATATAGTATTTTTTTAAAGAGAATTATTAATAACATCTGGAAAATCTCTACCATTATATTCGCAAAAATATTGTAAACGATTAGACAAAAACGATTGACTACTATTTGTACAGCGGACTTTTACCGCTACTTAAAAAACCTTATTAATATTTAATATAACTTTTTTCCAAACTGAGGGTGAAATAAACTAAATAAAATACTAGAGATAATATAGTTCGTAAACAATTGGAAAGTAATTTTTGTTTTATTAAATAAAAGGAAAACTACGAAACAACTATAACCTGTTTTTAAACAACATGTATTTTTATTTTTTTAAGTTAAAAGTTTAAAATTAATCCTACATACGATATTTTATATTCAATTAATTACATATTATAATAATAAATGTAATTTTATTATTTGAGTGAAAGAGAAATTGAAGCAAATAAAGTAAATAAATATTGGGTAATGTAAGTCTGAAAACAATAGCTGTTGTTTGAGTTAGATTATTGTCAAAATAAATGTAGCCTACCAGATTCCAATTATCGTTAATTAAGTTATCGGAGTTGTCCACATACAGGACAGCGTCCTTCGATGAGGACAGTCGCTTGTCCTCTAGAGAGTCATAACTTAGTGTGTCTGGCATTTACAGTGGAAACTTTGTAAAAGCCTTTCAACAACATTAACGCACTGTTTCATAGTCAAAACAGTCAATTATAGTTATAGAGTGACTTATGAGGACTTCATTTAAATTGCAACTGCAAGCAAATTATATGAAAAGTGAACACACTAAAATTTTAAACAATCCTAATTAATTCAGTCTAATTCATACGAGCAAAACAAACAGGAGTAAATAATACAACCTAACTCTCATTCAACACCCTCTTATTATCATTATTCACACTCAGAAAGAACAATTGTAGCAGTAAAGTGCTTCTTGACAACTTTCCCAAATGTTTGAAATTAAATATACTAATGTAAAAACAATCTTTCACAAGTTATTTTTGGGATAATAAAGGAAAAACTTAATAAAAAACAAACAAACCAGAATAAAACCTCAATGACTAATGTCCATGTAAGCGGAAATTCATTTTTCTTGAACAGTGAAAAATGGGTTTTCACAATTGATTAATTTGTATTTTCATTTTTTTTTCAAATATCCTTTCAAGTGAAAGCGTCCAAAGTACTTCGTTAATACCTGCCTTTATTTCTTTGTGGAAAGTCTTATATTAAAGAATTTCTAAAACTAGATAGTAAAAACCCTATTAGTTTAAAAAATAATACCAAACAGAGATATTATTTCAGTAATGTAAGCCTAAATATAAATACCAATATCTGAACATAATTACAGTATTTGATTATAAAATATGGAAAAGAAGAATAAATATTGGGCGTGACTTATAAGCTTACATAAAATTAATCTTGGTCATAATACATTAAAAACAACAAGTTTATTAACTCAAACACGTTTCATCGATAATATCACCATCTTCAGTGACATAACCAAAATATAACAGTTTTAGTTTCATACATTACTGAAGATGTTGACATTATAGTAGATTACTAAAGATAGAGACACTATCGTTGAAAACCGTTTTTGTTAATGAACATATTATTTGTAAGAAATTTTATTTTAATTAAATATGAATGTATTACAATAAAACAGTAGGGTAATTTTATTGAATTTATAAAATTTAAAAAGACAAATTTACAGAAACCATTCTTTGTAGCGCGTGTATATGTTAGCTTCAGATTTCTCACAAATATTAAATTACACACAAATAGAAATGACATATAGTGGTGTATAATACAAAATATAATTCTATTTTTAAAGTATGGGTTTCTAGTATTTTTCACGCTTAAATATTAGACTTATAGTTAATTTTTTCACATAGTTTAATCAGATGAAAGTTATTATGTCATTAGGCTATAAGAGCGCGCGTACATACATGCATACAGAACAATAGCATATAATCATACAGGATGACAAATATAATAATGTTAATTAATTTTCTTGTGAAAAACTTTAAAATTCTCGACTCAATCAAATTATTATAGTTATCAACCTCTCAAAAGTAGTTTATAAACTTCACAAACCTAAAAACAAATTTAGATAATAATTTTTGATATGATGCAATTGTACTGTGCCTGAGTTTGTTCTTTAAAAAATTAAAATTCTATATACAAAATAAAAATAATTATTTTCCCCACTATCGTTTGTGTGTTTATCGATCTAAAACAAACTTCTATTTAGCCAAAGTCTTTCTATGAGACCCAAGATTAATTCCAGGAAAATCGTTAAGAAAACAGGAAAAATAATTTCATTGAATCAGTTAAAATGTTTAAAAATCCGTTATATATTCTTTATAAAATCATTTATATAAAATCGTAAATATCTATGTTGTGATTAATTGGTTTTGGTATAGTTTTTAAATGAGTAGCATCTAACAAGACGGAAAACATATTGCCAACAACAAAATATAAGTTATATTTATCCATTCTAGGAATTAATGATGTGCAAGGAATTAACTTAATCTCATTGAGTCAACTTCTTAAATTAAATTTCTTTTATAAAGGAAGTGGCTTTTTGCTATTTACAGTTAATAGGATAAATAATGTCATATTTTATGTTCGAAACTATCGCCAACATTAACCAAAATTTCTATGTATTAAATGTTGAATGTTATATCAATATAGACATGCTGTCGATATGTTAACGCAGGGCAAGAGTAAAGTGCGCTAAATACAGATTTTAAAACTGCACGCAATAACATTTTGCAGAACTTACAGGTAAGAAGATGAAACTTGCTGCACCAGTGAAGTTGTTTAAAGGATTTCACAAAGTTTACTTTGTTAAGTTATGACTCTCGGGAGCCCAATAGTCCTTCCTAATAGAAGGACGCTGACTTGTGTATCCTAAATAACGTTAATGGAAAAATGTAAGATTTATATTGAGAATAATGTAATCTGAAAGACAATAATTATTTGTTGGGGTTTTATTGAGAAATATTTTTGTTTTTATTTACTGTCGTTCGTTATTTGTAAATATATTCTCTTTGCGCAGCCAGTCAAATGTAATAAAACAGATTATTGGACGTAAAACACCAAGTGTGGTCTCAACTAAATGGTAGCTTCAATTTAGACATTGAAAAATCTAATATTTCTTTTTAAACCCATTACAATATTATTATTACAATAATAAGTTTTACTTTATTGCAAAAGGTGTTGTCTTTAGTTTTAAGTAATGAAAAGATTTATGGTAATCAAATTTACTGCATAGCCTACAGTATTTTGTAATCGTATGCCATAAATCAAGTCACACCTACAGAATGACAGAGAATTTAAAGAGGTTGAGAATTACGATTAAAATACTTAACAAGTGACAAGTTTTATTTGTCACCTTTTATTAACAATCTCATAACTCACCTGAAAAGTAAACAAAGTATTTTTCGAACATAAAACACAAAACTTAATAATTAATACAATATGTCATGGTTAAGATGGAAAGTATTAAAACAATTATTATTTTATTTCACGTAAAAACGCACAGAAACACCAATTATGAATATTAAGTTATCTATTACTGAATGTGAGAAAGTAACAAATTGGTTAATTGTGTGACTTAAGACAAACCGTTAGTATTATGTATTTTATTAAATTTCAAGTAATATAAGTTTTAAAAGTCTTGCTCATTCCTAAATTAGATTTTTCTTAGCTTGGCACTCTGAGCTTCACAAGTTTCGTCCAACTTCAATTAATTAATCTAACAACTAACTAAACAATGTGGTGTTTTCTCTTGGCTTAACATTGAAATTACCTTAAAAGTTTCACTTTCTCTAGACTAAACTTATGTAGTTTTTTCTACAATTTATACCATTAATACACTTAACAATTTCGCTACCAAGCAGTTGTATAAGAAAACAGAATTTATAAAAGTTGTAAGGCATTTACACAATTAATGTGTACGTAAATTGTCGGTTTTCTGGTAGTTTTGAAAAACACTCACAATACAAAATATATAATTGAATTTTAATACCCTACAGATTTTACAAAAGCATTTTAATTTGTTTTAAAGGATGTGCAAATAATTTTAAAATTTAGAAATATTGAAGTTCACAGAAATTATACGTATTTATTTTATATAATGTAATTTATTTTACTGTAAAAATTGAGCCATTACATATAAAATATTTCTTGTTTTAGAAATTTTGTATAAAGCTCTTTTTTACGATATCTTTGGCAAATTCGTTACCCTGGATATTAACGTAATATTTGCATATTACTGTTAAGAAATGGTTATTACACATTGTCACGTTTAATAACCATTTTGTAATGAAACCGCCAACAATAGCTAATCAATTAATAGGCTTTAAAAGCTCGTAGAAACTAAGCTTGGGAACCTACCATCTGGTCGATATTTAAAACATAACGAGAGACCTTAATGACCGATTCTGTAAATAACTAATATTCTGGTTTAGCCATAATTAAAACTAGTTGATCGAAATTTCATAAGTGTAAAATTAATGATAATATCATTAAGATAAATCTCAAGTAACGAACATAATAACCAATGCACTACAACGAAAAAACTCAACTCTTTTTTGTGAGTTAAACCGTACGCTTCCCCTATCTCTTTTAAAATACGCACTAGTCTCAAATCCTGAAATTGTTTTTTCAGGATCTGTTTCCGCGAGAAAAGAAATGAGCTACCCAATCCACTGGACGTTTCTTTAATTTATCTGGCCTGGATTGTATAACTCCTTCAACAGTTTAAGTCACCCCAAACTGCCGGTACCCCATTTTTTGTACAATACTTCCAGTAACTATATTTACTTTAACCCTTTTGCTCAGAGAGAATACAATTAATTTTATCTATCTTTTTTATCCCTTGGGAGCGTGTTCTTGAGAATAATTTTCTTAAATACAATATATCTTACCTTTTAAATAGTAATATTTCCAGTAAGCATAAAACAAGGCTGTGTGGATAATTATAAATGACAAATCTTTGTTTTTGTTATTTAGAAATTAACACCCAATTATTTTATTTTAAATAAAAGAAAAAAATCAAATTTCTTCTGGCAATGAAATAACTCAAAATTTTTAACTTATATAATTATAAAAATACAAAAATATTCCTGTGACAAAACTTATTATTTTTCTAATTTTATATATTTTGATAGCAGATAGGCAATTTATTAAATAAAAAAAATTAACGTTTTACTTTACTCTGTTATTCAGGAATTTATTATCTTTAATCGCTGGACACTAATTTCTCAGTTAACAATGTAATCAGTTGTCCAGGTTTATCATACAAATATTTTACTTACAATATTTATATAAAAAAAAATATCCACACACAGATATTAAATTTCTTAACCTAAACAATTTTTTCATTAAATTATATTAAATTTTTTATCCCAGGAAAATCAGTAACTTTATTGAATTTAATTTTAACTTTTGGCCAACTTTGCTCTAATAAGAAAAGAATTTCAGATGGTTTCTCAAACCTTGACCGCCGTCTTGAAGATCCTGGTAATTATGCTCCTGTATGGTTGGATTGGTTTACTCCTCTGGTGTCTGGTTGCTGTGATGACGTTAAGATTGATCCATGTACATACCTCTTAGTAAGTTTCAGGTGACATGTTAATTCCCATTAAACACTGGATGTTGAAATTATCACACTTTTTACGGAAATCACTGATGACTCACTAATTATACATTTCACTTTCTAAACTTTTGATTTTATTTTCATTTAATTTGTTTTAGCACTGACTCATTAGATATTATTAGTATTATTTTGATTTTTCTCTTTTTTGACCAAAATATTCCTACACACCCATTCTAAAAACCAAACAAAACTAACGATCCAAAAATCTCATTTCCGTAGGTTCGACAAAAAAAGTTAAAATGAACCATGTACTCTGTTTTTGTAATATATATATTAATAAGGGCATAAACTTGCTTCTCTTATGACATAAACACATTCTCAGCGTAGGTCGTATTTGATTAAAATCGCGCTTTTACTGCTGGCGTTCAGGTTAATTTTGGAGTTTTGTCAATAATAATTATTCCAAAACCGAAATACGTTTCTATTTGCTTTGGACACCCGTTTAGGTCATTAATATATACTTGTCGCTTATGTTAACTAAATCTGTAGATCCGAATTTGAGAAATTGGATATTTTCGTCCCATGACCGATTTATTAATATTATTACTTTACAGATTTCTCATGAACCGGAATTTCTGGAGAGAGAGCAACTAATACGTTTTGTTTGGGTTCTTAGAGGTTACGCATAAGCAAAATTTAATCAAAATCGTAATATCCAATTTTGAGTAAATAGTACTTTCGTGTTTTTCCTAAATTATAAGTTCTTAAAAACGAAATGAAAAAAAAACTTGATATATGTCAAAAATTTGTCCCTTAATACAAAATTGGGTTAAAATCGTTCAACGTGTTTGGGTTATACAGCCTATCTGTACATACGACGGACGAGAGAATAACATCATTCCAATACACAATGTTTTGGATTCCGGAAACATTGACTTTTTCACCCATCACATATCTTTCCCTACGTATTTGTGAGACAGTAGAAATAACTATAATTGAGAGTATACAATTTTTTTATATTTTTTATTTCAATGATGTTTTGATTTGAAAATATCCACCCCTTATCACAGAGTATTATTGGTAGATACAATAATTTATTACATAACTAATCCTCCCTCGTGTATTATAAGTTATAAGTTTTTATTCTTAAGGGTCCATAACTCACTACTTTTATCTTTGATGAGTATTATAAATAATTTTCTACAATCTGCAGCTGATACAATATATAAACTTTAACCACGATAAAAGAATATGTTTTATCGTTAGAAAAGCGTTTCTGTTCTTGTTACTGGAATTGGAAAAGTAGTTTCTTTAACCTTATAAAGTTTATAGTCAGGAAAACTATAAGGTATGCTTAGCGCTAAACATTTACAAAAATATTAGAAAATATCTATACCGGAATTATTAAATGTAGAAAAATCCCAAATTAACATTTTTGAGCTAAGGCGACGAATATGTTTGTTTTGCTTAAATTTGGTTTTGATTATATTATATAAGAAAGTTTGTGCAATGTTTTCTCATCGTCTCTCTTTTTGATAAATAGTTCATTTTGTAAATAGTTATTCTTTTCTAGTAGACGGAAATCCAATTGAAAGGTAGATAACATAAATTAGAAATAGCTTCTACAAGCAGTCATTAAAGTTTACCCTAGCTATAACTCCAGTTGACTTTTATTGTAACACTTGAGATCCACTGCGATTCATGCTCCACCAAATAACGTCATAAGTTCTTGTTAAATACCAATTTAGGCAACATTGGGTGTAATTATTTCTGATTTAAAATTGGTTCTCTGTTTTTAATTTAACAGTCGTTGAATGTGAATGCTTTTGACTAGTTCCTAACGTCTTCTACTGATAAAATGCTTCGTCAAACATAAAAAACATAAATGCTACTCCAAACATTCTTTTAGTATACCCATTAATTTTTACATAAAGTCATTAAAATAAGAATCAATTAAAATATGTTTTAATCATATTCTGCTAGGATCTAGATAATTAGTTGGAGTCAATATTCTGCCAATTCTAGCGTTGTCTTTATTAGTGTTATTATTTATAGTTATCAACACGTTTCGAAATACTAATTGGTTTCGAAATACTAAAGTATTTCTCGAAATGCTATGATTGTCCTGATTGTATTCATTTAATGTACAAAGAGAAGATTCAACTGATGTAAATGGATTTGATGGATGTAAAATGAAGGCAAGTGATTTTTTCTTGATCATTTTTTGAATTTAACAATGATGAAGGTTTTCTACATTTACGAAGATAACAGAAATGTTTAAGTAAATCTTAAAACTACTAATATCTCCGTTATACCAGCAAAATACTAAAAAAATAACAACTTAAACTGTTTTAAATTTGATTTCATAAGGTCTGTTGTAATCATGAAATAGTCCATAAAGAACCAAACTATATTAACAAATGTAATTTTATATAAATAATCAAAAATGTTAACTTTTTTCATTACCCTTTCTAAATATTTTGTAAATACTCGTAAAATCATTTTATAAATGTAAACTCAAATTACTATGTTTGTAATGTTGTATGGAATTCATGCAACGTTGGAACCAGTAGCGGCCGATGGTTAAGGGCAATGGGAGGGCTCTGTTTTATTTTATACACGTAAGGCTCTGTTTTATATTATACATGTTATCATTCACTTAACATTCACAATCACAAAGGGTTAAACTTAAAAACATAAACAAACAACTCGTGTGATTGGCGAGACACTATTTAGAACAGTTGCGCCAACTTATTTTGCCCATCGAAAACAAGGTTTTTAGTAATGCGGAACATCTAATTTATGGTGGCTGCACTGACTGATGTCTGCGCGCGCAGCTTCGGACTCTACCCTAGAAGCCCATTACACGCTGTGTAAATGACGTCACGGCACCCTCAGCTCTGTCTGCTGCTTGCCCCATATGACTAAATGCAATGAAACTGGGACGCTCTGGCCACCGTCCGAACTCCAGAATACATTCGTCAAATATTTTATATTGTAAAACGTCCGCTACAAGTGATGGTGAAATCCATAGCGGCAATTCATAATTCATTTATCTCCAAAGAATTAAATACATATAGGTATTTACATTATTAAAATAATATTATCATTGGGGGGGGGGCGTCCGAGAGTCCTTATGAGTAAGCCGCCACTGGTTGGAACATACTAATAAAACTTGCATGAATCAGGGTTATACATAACTCAGTTGCAAAATGAACATGTTTATTTGATTGTACAAGCTGATATTACAGCCTAGTTTCATTAAAAATCAGTAACTTGTATGAAAATCACTAAAACAATCAGTATGTAAATGAATATTACAATTTTTTTGTTTACGGGGTTGAATAGGCAATCCGACTAGATATCTCAAGTGATGTTAAATGACTGACTGCACTGCACTTGACTGTACGCCTAAGTTTCAAGTCTCTGAGTTGTTGAGAGGCGGTGGTTCGAATCCCACCAAAGATACGAAGTTTATTCTGTGTCACCGACTATTACGCTACTCACGAGCGAAGCGAATGGATGCTCCTTAACGTAAGTACAGCTTCGATACCAGCGACGGTTTAACTTAAAACACGATTTAAATTAAATACTCTCTACGTTGAGGATGTTTTCATAACACAAGCAAAGCAAATTTACATCCGGTATATAATTTTTTTTTAAATACGAATTCATGGTTCGTTTTCACTTTTAGACTGACATTTGGTGTCACTAGGTTTTGGTTCATTTTTATTTGGTTTTGAGGATGGGGAAGTGAGAATGTTTGTGCAATATTTTTGTACCGTTTATTTGAAGAAGTTATATCATGACAGAATTAAGATATCAATAACACTATTTAAAAGAAATATGCCAGAAAGATGTAATATTTTAATATTCACATATTGATCCTGCAACTGACAGGTTATGTATTACTTAAATTTAATATTAACATTATATGTTACATGTAATCTACCAGAATTGCGCTACGCAGTTATATGATGAAGGTAGAGAAAACCTAGTGCGAAGCAAAGACCTGAAGAGATACAACGGGTTTATTTTGCATTGTAACGATTCATTAATTTAAAGGTTAAAATGTAGGTAGTTTTCACTTGACTAACAATTTGAAATCCACTTACTTCAAACGTTTATACACCCCATCATTAATCTGAGTGTGACAGAATCAATTACCCTTACTTGTGATGAGCCTCTCGCTTCCGTCTTCTATTATCATGCTAAGGTACGTTCAACTCTTCATTTAGATGAAAACAAAAAGTTACTTTATTTGTTTGTTATTCTAGTTTGCACAGTTTATATTATTTTATTAACAGAGAATAATGTTTAATAATATTCTATATGATATTTCTCCATTTACACAACGACTCATCAATTTCTCCTAAATAAACAAATAAACGACTCGTCAAAATAAATTCAAAACTGTTAAGATAATTAAATAAACGTGTACTGAAGGAATCAGTATCAAACCTATCCTATTGATGACGTCATCATGTTGCGTACTCAGTCCTGTAATACTTACAGAATCAATCATTATTAAAAGCAGCCAGTTCCAAGAACATGAAGATGATATTGTCATTAGGGGTAGTCCTAAAGCTTTTGATGACTTAGATTGTGGAGCAAAAGCGGTTAACTTAGATGAGAATGAGTAGAAGACAAAGCTGATTGTGATGGTGAGAAGAAAGTTATTTTATCCTGGCTCCTTTGAATTGGCGATCGCAAGTTGAGAGAGTCTTCTCTTTTAATACTTATCCTCTATTGTAAATAGTACTTAGATGAAACAAAGGAGCAATGAACAGAACAAAAGCTGGTAATAGATCATACTTCGTTTTTAATGATCCAAATAAGGAGTTACCTTGTCAGTAAAAAACAAAAGTATTGTTTATCCGATCTTTTGTAACGTATGACAGTATGATATGGAATAAGAAGAAAACCTGCGAACAAGTAGGTAGGTTTGAAAGAAAGCTTCTGAAAAGGATAACTCGTCCAGTCAAAGAATAAAATTGAGTATGGAGGAAACAAACAAAGAATTGGGAGGTATGTAGATCTTTTGACGATCTACCACTGTCCATGTACAAAAGCTGAAGTGGTGTGTCTATGTGCGGTGTATGGAAGAGGAATAAAAAGTATCGAGGACTAATAGGGACACTTCGTTTGGTAATCGAGTGAGAGGCAAACTGAAGATAAGGCGGAAAGATTCAGTAGAAGAGGATGTGAGGAAGTGGAACATATCTTCAAGGAAGTCAGTATGATATTGATTGCCATAGACCATTTCGGCTTGTAGTGCCAAACAAATAAGAAGAATCCGATTTTGTTAGTAAAATATACCCCCCCCCCTGTGATTAAAAGAATGAGACAGTAACCATTATATACAACTATTTAAACCTTAAACCATAAAAGTTCGAATTGTTAAGGAATGTATATTTTTTATGGAGAAACAAAAAAGAAATCGTCGAAATTAGTACTTTTTCACAAATCGCTTACATATGTTAGATTGTTACCATTAAATTAATATTCCCATGTCAATATTCTTCATGTAGTAGTTATTTGAAATAATAAATACATATTCCTAAAATAAATGATTAAGGTTAAGTTTGTATTCGCCACTTCAGTGTTCTCCCCCTATCCTCTAAACTTACACCATCAATCTTCTTCTACTCTCTTCCTGCCTAACCGTTAATCAGCTTAGGTAAAAAACTGTTTTAAATAACAAAGTCAAATTATCCACAATCTAAAAATACTGGCTTGTTTTTTGCTAGCTAAAAATACAGTTTTTATTAAACTAACTGAAAAGACGCTTCAACTAATATGATAATCAGTAAAATATAAATAGCTAGTTTTGTTAAGCTTAACTAATATTAAAGAATATTATATAGTACAGGGTGTAAAAAGTTCCGGAGCGGTTAAATAATTTTTAAACTATAAAATGTAGAAAGCTGAAACCTTAGAAATGTTTTATGGTGTAAAAACACTACTCTTTGTGTGCATAATAAGCTTAATTCAATCCTACTACGAAATGAGTTTTTGGTGGATTGCGGGGAGGAAATAATATTTTCAAATGTAAAGCCTCTTGACCGGAGCGGGATTCAGTTTAACATTTTCATAGTTATTCTTAAACTGTAATATTCTTTTACTTGCTGTTGACAGGCAAATAAATTTATCAAAATAACGTTGCCATATTATCAGATATTCAACCTTTTAAGACTACGTCCACCCTTAACCATACACTATTGGCTTTAAAGTTTTGAGGAGATAGTGACAAATAATTTTGTTAGGATTGGTTTGGGTTTTGATTTTGGATGTGAGTGTGACAGATAGTGTTACATGACCTAAATAATTGGAAAAAGCTATCTAAATCTGTCGCAGTCATCATTGTTATTGACTGAACTAAACACGCTGTAACCCAGTAAATATATTTTTAGTTACATAATATTTAGTATAAGCTACGTAAAATATAGTAACGAACAAAATGGACCTCACCTCCATACCTTTTACCTTCATATATACACTTAGGCTTTTCAAACATTGGCCTAAAAACGACCTACTTATTTCTTAGAATGTATCCGTTTTGAGAGGTCACGAAATCTATACATAGATATAGATATATTTTATTATTTCAAGATAATGAAACAAAGTTAGCTCAAGTATCCTCAACATGAAATGGATGTACTTTAATGTATAACAAGACCCCATTGTGTGTGTAGAGAAATGAGAAATGGGAGCAATAAAGTCAAAAATATTACGTATTGTATAAGCCTGAAAATAATGGGGGTCGTTTCAGTTGTCAAAATAAATCTTTTTGTTTGTTATTAACGTAATTAGATATTAAGTTGTCAACATAAAAGACAGCGTCCTTCGACGAGAATGGTCGATTCTCCTCTAGAGTCATAACTTGATGTGTCTGTTATTAACAAAGGGAACTTCGTAAAACGCTTTCAACAATGTTAACTCACCGAAGCGTCCTGTTGCGTCGTCGATAACTTTTCAAGAATAACTTCTCACCTGAAACAGTTTTTAACAATTGGGTTCAGTAAAGTTTCCACTTATCCTACATTAGAATATACATTATCGATCCTCACATATTGGAAATTATTCTGTTTTAATTTTACTAATACATGTATGTAAACATTAAGTTCTAATATTTTTGCAATATTTGTATAAATACTATCGTCCACAATTTAACGTTCTACTCTTTTACATTTAATTTTATCGACATCTCTATGGAATGATATTATCAGCTTGGTATATGAAAAACTATTCCTAGATCCTTACGCGATAGGGTAAAACAAGAAGGAAAGTGACTTTTAGTGAGCAAGAATATTACACTATTGGTAGCACCGGTTTCCCAGTGTCTTTTGAAGATTTTCTAATTTCTACGAAAACAAAAAACAAAAAGTAAGTTTGAAATGTGTGTTTAAATCCGAGTATGTGCGAATATGGAATTTGTTTTTTTATGTTTCTTGGAGACATGATAATGCTGTCAACAATATGTAGGAAAAACTTCATAAAATATCAAGGTAAGTTCAAAAACTACTTCATTATTTTATCGGGACGCTTTAAGAGATAAATAAACAAATAATTGGGAAAATGTTTAGTTCAGAATAAAAAGTCGTATTTGTCCTGTTATCTGGCTTACAGCAGGACTAAAACCGACTTTTTTTACTATCTTACTAAAGAGGTTGGTGAGTTTGACGGGTGAAGTGGTATTGTTATCAGATCAAAATGAACAGTTGCAGAGAGAAATTACTGATCTTCAAAACACGAGTCTATAATAATCATTAAACTTAGCGATCTTGAAAGAATGTCAAGGAGGTACATTTGATATTTAAGGAATTAAAATGGGACTGTAGAGAAGGCCTTTGATAAAGACTTAGTGCGAGAGTTTTGTGTTGAGACTTTACGTTGCAGCGATCAAGTGGGGGTACATCGGGTAGAGATAAAAAGTTAATCACACCACTCTTTCCCGACGATCACGATGTCAGTACTAAAAGGCTAAAAGGGACAGTGCATCGCGATTATACCTGGATAGTTAGATAGAGGCGTCCAAAGCTATCAGCTGTTAGAAGAGAGTTAGAAAAACGAGTGTAGTAAAGGTAGTACGTCCCTTATTTACGACCATTTCTTCTTAAAGAACTACCGTTTCATCTGAAAAAACGGAAAGCATATAGGTGGAAAAGTTATTGAGCAAGAAGAATAAGAAGGAAATTCTCGGACATGATTCCTTGCCTTTCGTTGACAAACTTAGAGAAGAGACTTCAGCTTTCTATAAGAGATGCGGGTGACAAGATGCGGCTGTGGAGTTGACCCCCAATCCAGGCCAAAAAAAGTCAAGGACACAGGAGTCACTGTACACGAACAAATTTTGCAATAATTGTGTCTTATATTGTTTGTGCCCTTAGAAGTAAGAAGTGATAGTTCCTTTTTGAATTAATCAGCATGTATGATATTATTTTATTAGAGATTTTTATAGAAAAGAAAGATCATGTTTTTGTTTAAAAAAATTTACCAATTTTAAATTAAATTTTGACCATGTTAGAAGATGTGATAATTTTGGAAGGGGAATTTAGGGAATTGTTTTGGAGTTAATTACAGTCAAAATTTGCTAAAGAAATGAGCTTTACAATTATTGGAGTCAATGTCTCTATAGATACTCCCACAGTATGAGTTACCATAGATACCAAACAATATACATCGTTATTAAAACTCACCATCTTCACTAATATAACCTAACAAAACGCACCCTCGTCACCTAAGATTGCAGTGAAATTAAATGTTGTTTTAATGTATGAGCAGATAATAAACACATTTATACTAGAATATTTCTAGGAAAATGTTTAACCCCAGATGATGAATCAAGTGTATATTTTTGTTACATTTATGTCATTATTAATATTACATAATGTTTTTCTGTGGGGTAAAATTTCAATTCTTAGATAAAATTGTGACAATAACTGGATTATACCCTTGGGCTGACTGTCGGCAACTCGGACTTCCAAACTGGGATAACATGCACATTCAACTGATCATCAGCAACGCCCATCTGAATAATAAAATAAAATGAAATATGATTATTTTCCAACGCAAGAGATATTGATTACAAACTTTATCAACGAAATTCGTTAGACGCTTTAACTTAATGTATCATTTGTCATTAAACACATTTGCAGTGACAAATTAGTCAAATGTGAAAAAATATTCATAGTTGAAGACAAATTAAAATCTGCTTCCTACAATTGGTCCCTTAGCTTTGTTTTTGTATGAGTATATTTAAAAGATACACATAAAATTTTATTATTTTTCTCGCGAAGCTTCGAGTATTTTATATGAATGTACAAAATAGTTTTAATTTACAGGATTACTGTACACACGTATAACGGGAGAGGGAACTTGTTAAAAACATTAAGGGGGACATTTTTGTGTGAATATGATAAGTGTTATATTTGGAGGTGGAGGCGGAGGAGGAGTTATAAAATGTTACTCTACTTCTTGCTTATTTCGGTCGACTGAATTAAAATGCAGAGAGATACCACATTTTGTAATTTCTTTTCTGTTCGCTTTTCTTATAATTTTCCTACAGTCACTCTTTTCCCTTTTTACTATAAAACATGAAGCTTCGGTGAGTTAATATTGTTTAATATGTTTTACGAATTACACACTGTTAACGTCGGGGACATTACATTATGTTTCTCTAGAGGACAATATACCGTCCTCATCGAAGGACACTGCCTTGTAGTGAGTAGACAGCTTAATATCCTAATTAAGGTTAGTGGTGAACTGGAATACTTATTTTTACAACAAACTAACATCGCCTTTTATATTTATGTGGTTATTTTTTACCATTTCTCCTTCTTTAACAAAACAAGATTTCGTATAGTATGATTATATATAAATTATAATAATATTAATAAATTTGTTTACATAAAATGGATTTTTTTAAAAACTGGTTATGGATATTGTTTTTCCATCATTTAGTAAAACAATACAAATTAGGCTGAGTTCGTAATATTGCCTCTTTGAGTAACAATAAGTATACAAGAAAGATAATCGGTGCACCAATTTTACGAATATAAAGACTCACTTATTAATAAACCCACGCATTCTTACAATTTAATACTAAATACTATTTTCAAGATTGTGTACTAATAAATGTGCAATACATATAATCTTTTATCTGGATTTATTTTTTGTATTACAATTCATAAAACATAATTTAAATATAAAATCTTGTTGAGCACTGTGGTGAAATTCACAATAATGATTCGAATTTGCCCCGAACCACAATCACTAGAAAATTTAAAATAAAACACAATTATCTGATTAATTGTTCTTTATTTATTATTTCCACTAAATGCCCTATTTAGTTTCTTTTTTATGTTCATTAATTACATAAATTTTTCGACACAAATCATCCCATTCTTTGAGTTACTATTTTTTGCTAGCTTGAGGTGTAATTTATATAATTCTAATTCTATTCTACTTAACTTACTGTATAAATATTTTATTTCTAAATTTAACCACTTCTTCTTAGCAAACTCAATTACTTTCTCTGTGCGAGGATTTCTCAATTTAATGTTGATGCCACAAATGAAATTTGGAAAAACATTCTGTTTCTGACATTTTTTTAAGAAATTGAATATCTACTTTTAATAAACTTAATTTTAAACTTAACTTACGGAAGAGGTTTTGCTCAGTTGACCGGGAAGCCATATTAAGATAAAATCTTGTTGAGCAGTGTTGTGAAATTCACAATAATGATTCCATGGGGCATTTAGTGGAAATAATAAAGAAAGAACAATTAATCAGACAATTGTGTTTTATTTTAAAATTTCTAGTGATTGTGGTTAGGGGTAAATTCGAATCATTATAGTTTAAATATGTATGCTCTTTGGCCTAGGGAAAAATTAATAATACTTGTGTTGTATAATATCTTCATGTAATTAGACTTACAATTTTTCTGAAATGTTTTTTAATACATTTTTCACACTATATAACATTTAACACTTCACTATGGGAATCATGAATAAATTATTCATTGCTTTAACTAGACACATGCTATAAACACTTGAGTTACTTATAATTGTGATGAAATATAAATGTTCAAACCGGATGTGGAAGAACATAATGATTCGTAAGTAAAAACCTTGAAATAATTACAGCAAAAAATATATTAATACTTCAGGACTTTGATGGTAACTATTTTATAAATTAGTATTTATTTAATAACATGTGCACATGTGTTTCTTGCGAGCTACCTTGTCTGCGTGTTTAAAACAACTTTTACCTTTTCCATTTTTATACTAAAGTTTTGATTGGCGCAATAGAAAAGTTATGACATTGTAAAGCATAGTTTGTAAAACAATTATTCTTGGAATATTGCTTACACTTGTGAGAATTGTGTGAGCTATTGCCCTGTAAACGGATTCAACTCCCGATTTAAATTTGATCATATTTGAATATATGGTTGGGAAAATTATGCTTCTAAATAAATTATTTCTTAGAGTCCATATATTTCAATTAAGTTAATTTATTTTTTTGAGAATGAGATACTCTTATAATATTTTCGTATTAGTTTATAAGTTTATAGTTTTCGTCTATACTATATATATTGAAGTGCAACCATCAAGTAATCATAAATTTGATGCCTTTCTACGTGACAATTCGGCATTAAAAAATTCTTATGAACCATTTACAATAACCATCGCGTAATGTTAGTCTTTAATTCTGACTTTGAAAATGTTTAAAAGTATTTTAAATGATTACACCTAATTTTTTTTTCTAGCACATCGACATCTTGTGGCGAAACAAGTTGTAAGGATTGTTATTAAACTGATTTATGGCTGCATAGAAGTTGTGCTTTGTGCAGCAATTTATAAGCCCAGCAGTCCAATACATACAAACCATTGTTCATACTGTTCTAATAAAATGAACGGCGTATTTTGCTGTCTAGAGCAGCGTCACTCAAATTTATTGTTTTAGAAAACTGCATCTAATTTGAGAACATTATATCCTCACTTATATTCAACTTAATTCACCTACTAACATATTTACAGTCTTCTTCTTCCACTGCATTTAGTCACTGACAATTTCTTAGCGACGCTCAATTCCACTGATTTTAATATCGTTAACACATTGAAGGAAAATACGTGGTCTAAAGTAAAACTGGTTAGGGAGTGAGCAGAGTGAGTAGCATGGGAGCATTTCGATATTCTTAAAATGTTGTCTTTTTGAGACTACAAACTGTGTCCTCTTTGTTTCAAATTATAAATTTAAATTGGAAGAAAGAATATCGGAGAGAACTCAAAATGACCATTCAATAATTATAAAAGCATCAGAAATATCTAATATTGTGTACAAAGTTCACAAGCCAGTATTTTTGTTGAGATTGCAACGTTCTTTTCTTTTTTATGTCTGTTTTGGTTTTACGTTTAAGAGCGTGAAGTTAGTGCTAGCTTAAAACATTGTTTATTTACACTACGGTTAAGCCTTAGAAGGCTACAGAGACAAGGTGAAAGAGTGTATTCAAGTTTTGTAATGCTTACATTTTTTGAGGGTCGCTACCTTAAATACCAAAAAATATGTGACATTTGGTATTGAGTATAAGTAGGGGAAACTGTTTATACAATGTTTTTGTACATTTTATTTTTCTATATGTGAGATATTATCACTGTACTATCTATGAAATTAATTACTGGAAAGCTACAGTTGAATATTATCCCCTCTTTGAATATAAAACATTTGAATTCAAGTTTCATGTTTACATGGAAATCTTTAAACAAAATATTCTTTCACGCGTTCACCTAAATAGAAAAAAATTCTACAATTCTGACCAAAACCCATATCCCATAAGCAATGTATTGGACAACTGAACTGCTTTAATTGTTTATTTTCCTTTTAAATTGAAGGTAATTAATTGCATGTTTTTTCACTATGGTACTTAAAGTGGTGAAGTAAAGTTTTTTACGCCAAAATTAACTGACAGTTTAAAAGATTTAGATAATTTGTAAACAAAGTTAGCTGATTAGGGAACTCAACTGGTGTTTTTTATGGGATAGATTTCCCCAATTTTAGATTAAATCCGAAAATATTTCAAGAAGATAAAGACGACAAAAACTGAGTTACATACACTTATGTTTATCCTTTCAATATAATTAAATAGAATATACTTCGTTGTTCTTGTCATAAAATAACGGTGCAATACCATGTGTCAAAACACTTAAAATGTGTAATTAGCAGAATAAAGTAAAAAAAGTTTATAGGCACCATCTTGATACTCACCCAGCCCATTAAAATATGTAACAAACCAGGCCCTCTAAATGTAATGCCCAAAAGTTGATCCTCGGGTCGTTTAGGATAATTGCATTAGTCTTACCCAGTACATGTAGTAGAGGGTTTACCCAGAACTGGCTTCATAGTTGTACGTATATTGAACAGTCTCCCACTGCAGGGTTTCGAAGCTGTACATGTGTGGAGAAACATCCACTCGATGACACGGCTCTGTCAGATCTAAAACTAATATCACATTTTATTGCAAGGTGATGGTTCGAAATTACAGTTTTGACAATAATTTAGCTATTTGCCATTGTACAAAGGTGAGATTGGCACGCAGAATGAAATCTACAAATGTATCTAATTTATGAATAACACACAATGAATAACACACAACATGTGAACCAAAAACTGTTTCAAATATTTTCGATTTTTACATTATGAGGTAAGTAATATTATGTATTGCAAGCGTAACAAGTAATGACAATCGTAGAGGTAGATTGTCAAAATAAATATTATAGTTTACCATTAGAGTTAATTAGGGTGTTAAGCTGTCCACGTATACGACAACACCCTTCGATTAGGACTGTCGAGTGTCCTCTAGAGACTCATAACTTAGTTTGTCTGACATTAAACATTGTAAACTTAGTAAAACCGTTGCAACAACTCACATGGCTTAATGTTTCCTTGTAAAATTAGAGGTTTCACCTGCAGCTCCCACAATAGCTTGCACAATAATTTGTTTTAATAAAGTTTAAACTTATCTTGTATTAATCATTAATACCTCATATTGTTCAGCATGACGATATGACACAAAAGGACTCCGGTAAGTGACGTCTTCCCCTTACAGACGCTTTTGTTTCCACCACTGTAAATCAGCTGCACATACCCTATCAGAACTATAGATTACATGGCGGATAACCCATAAAATTGAAGATTTTTTTGTATCTGTTATTCTAAGATGGTGTTTCTCTTCCATATTGAAAATATATTTTGAGCTATTTTATAATCCAGTTGTATGGTTAAATTTATTCCGGGATTTTCAAAAACAATTATACATTACGTTTTCAATTGAAAAAAAATTAGATAAAGTAAACATTTCATCAACTATATTTATTGCTTATTTACCACGATTTTTCATTTATATTTTGACAGCTTAGTTACGCCTATTCAGCCGCACAGGTATTTGGTAGAATTCATCACTATGACGTCACCAAGCTACGGGTGGAACGAACCAGTGCGGCCGAATGTAAGTATTGACGTAATTGGTTAAATTTATTAATAAATTATATTTTAATAATGTTGGTGGTACATAAAATCAGACATATTTTCCTCTTAGGTGTTGATAGTGAAAATATGCTTCCTACATAAAAGAAAATGTAACTTAAGATTTTAACTCAGAAAGGTTAACAAGAATATATGACAACATTAATCCTTTGCTTTAATTAGCATTTCCCTGCACTCTCAAGGATATTTTGTTGTTGGGTTGGCAATAAGTATCCCGTCTTGTTAGATTATAGCTGCTGTTAGTCCGTTCTAAACTATAACAAATAATCGTAAACTTAAATAAAGCTTTAATGATTATAAATCAATTATTTTGAAAAATATTTGTAACGCATTTATAAAGCTATAATATATTAAATAAACAACAAAATTCGTTTATAAATTGAATATAAACTTTTACTTTGAAACTAAATTTGGCGTAAGAAGACCTTCATCAGAAACTACAATACAAATTTGAATTACATAAACAATGTAGAGATAAATTAAATATGACAGATGAAATCTGCTTGCGTTCGATTTTAACTAATTTAAAAACAAATTTTATTAAATAAAAAATATTATTATTATTTTAGTATATAAAAGTATGTAATATAAAGCGTTTAATGTAAAACTCTTAACCGATTTAAAGGACAAAAAAAAAACTTAGAAATTAATTGTAAAAAAGAGAAAATTTGAAAATGCTCAGTTTATAATTGAAAGAGAATCTAATTTAATAAATTTGCTTCTTATAAATGAATCCTTAAAAGCAAACAATTAAAGCTCCTCAAAATTATTGAAATATCAATTTCAGATTATATCTTACGATAAGATTCGAGTTTTAATGAATAAAGTTAATTATTAGCTCAACATCAAATTTTAACTCCAAATTTTTATCTTGCAGAGAAATATAATGAGAAATATGAAAATATATTTGTTAAATACCTGTACATAATGATATTACAGTTTAAAGCTTAACAATAAAACTGTTAAGAAATATCATGAGCTCTATTGGTTAATTTGGTAAAACACAGCCTTTGTTTTGTAATGTGGCTTCATTAATTTAGATTAAAGTTTTCTTCCAATTTAAAGATTATAAATGTTAGTTTACAAATAAAGGAATGTGAGGTTATTACAGAACACTTTATATAATGATTACGTTCAAGTTTATAAAATGTTCATCTTTAAACAAATATAGGAAATTATGTCAAAATAAAATGTTTGGTTTCCTGAGGCCATGAAACTTAAAGATTAGACATAAATCGGAGATTGATTTTTTTACGATTATTTAACTTGCCCTATACTTCGTATGTTGGGTAAGAAAAACCGTTCCACTACAAATACATTTATACTTAGTTACAACAATATCAAAATAAACAGTAAGACAGTTTACATTGTTCTATAAAATACCATCTGTGTTGCCATGCTGCCTGAATATATTTACAAGAATTGTCAGAATTGAAATATGTAACAAAATTAGCCTAATAAGAAAATTGTCTTTGATAAAGTCATAGAACCAAATATATCCACCAATACAATACAATAAGATGGTCGATGAATAAGTTAAACGATTTAATATTTTACTGATAATGTCCGACTCAAAGAATTAGAAATTTAAAAAAAAAATAGTTTGATTCATTTTGAACAGATAATTGTTTATTAAAAAATATTTTTTTAAATAATACTGTATGCGCAACATCCTTTGAAGTACCCGTATGGTTAGCATATTGAAATTACTGTCGTCTTTGTTCCAACCTCCTCAACCAGAGTTCGCTACTAATTAAAGTTTTCCAATTACCTCACGAAGCTGGGTCAGCTCCGTAAATGTTTGAGCCCTCATGGCATTGAATTCGGAACCTCTCACTCGCGAAGTCAGATGGCTTGCACAAATTAGTAAAAAGGATGACTTGGTCAAAAATTTGTAATTTTTTTAGTGGATTTTTATAAATTTCAGTATATTGTTCTAAGTATATTTTAAGATTTTTAATTATATAATTTTTATCTTCCTTTAAAATGTATAAAGTAGTTATACCTCTTATACAACTTTATATCTCGGGAACTTACAGTCAGAATGGGCGTGGCAATTCTTAGATACTCTAGCTGGATTTTCACCTTTTTTCATGTAATATTGGATTAGCATTTTTCCTATGAGATCTGTCTTAACCAACTCATATTCTCTTTCTGACTCTAATAGAATATTCAAGTGCTTGGGGGGTCTTTATTATAAGGCAATTTTGACAGTTCACTGCTTCTCTTTTTTTACATTTTCAGTTTATGTGTGGTAAGTAACAATCAACTATCTTCACATTTCCCAAAATTTGACCGAAATTGGTTAAACCAAATTAAGTATAATAGATTTCCTTTTCGGTCACCATGTATCATATGTATGAAAAAAATGGTAAAGTTATCCATTTCAATGTCAGTTAGGACTAGCTGTAGGCGTTGTCCTCAAACGTTCAGAACACAAAAGAAGAAATTACAGGAAAGTGGTGAGAGAGAGGCTGGATCATGAAGCAAATATTCAGGAGAGCAGGATACCCAATCAGGATTCTGTATGATTTCGCACAGTAGTCCTAAAAAACAGAAGCACATTCGAATAACAAAAATCCAGAATTGCAAAGTTTTTAAAATTCTCTCACAACCTTACATGACAACGTTTCCTTTTCACTTTTGACCACATGTTTTTAATCAAGGTTTAACTTTTAGATATCTAAAGAATGTAAAAGCCCGCAGTCGATTGTGCGACACTAAGAAGTAATTAGTTTCTAACCACAGTGGAGGGTAGGCTGCAAACATCCACTTCAATATTGGAAATTGCGTTTTTAGAAATATAGGCGTTTCATAACTTAGGTATAAATTAAACGATTTATTCTCGCTGTACCTGGATGTTACTATTAGTTTTACATTGAGGTTATAGTGTAGGCTATAAACGTAAAGGGTCTGAAATACATAAACGAATCGTTGAAATGAGAGTTGAGCGATAATAAGATGATGGCAGAAACAGGACCTTCGATTACTGTCGGCTTTGCTTTGATATCATGAACTATCCTATAAATAAATGGTGCAAAACATTACACAAACTTTCTCACTCATTCATCCCCAAAACCAATTAAAAAATTACCAAATTTAATCGCCACCAATGATAGTTCGACAATTGTATTTAATTAAAATTGAGTTCAATAATGACGGCGCTCAAATTCATTTAATTTTCTCAATTATTCCAAAACCCTAATGGTTTTTACTTACGATTTTATACACGCTTTTTGTGAATAATCTTCACATTTTCGCTGAAAATTTATAGGATATTAGTAAAGTCGATTTGAGAAATTACTTTTTTCATAACATCCCTATGGCCGATTTCAAAAATATATAACTCTCAAACCGGGGTTTTCAAGATAAGGCGACCAATATGTTTTGGTTGGGTTTTAGCGACTAATCGGCAGCTAGCCAAAATATGCCCTCATACCAAATCAGATACAACGTTTGTTCTGTAAAGGGCTGCACATACTACAGTCATCATTCTCAAAACTACTTTTTTTTACCAAAACTGATTTATTTTCAAAATCAATGTGGAAAGTCAAAATTACATGAAACAAAAATTACCAGGTTTATACAAATAAGAAGAGGAGTTAAGAATATGACTTAAAACAAAGTGTTAGTGTTAAAACATTTGATTAAATTACAATATATTACAAGGTTTTTGTTTCTCTTTCCCTAAGTTTAATGTAGCTCAGTGCTCCCAGCTTCACAAGTTTCATCCAACTTTTAAAATAAATTACTTTAATCATGTCTAGATACACTGTCTAATTAAATAATGGGATTAATTTTGTCTCTTGACTGAATATATAATATATAATCTTTAAACATTTTATTTTCCGTAGACTAAATAAACCTTAATACTTTCTGTTATAATATGAGTAATTTACACAGGATTATAAAGTTTATTGGGCGTCGTCATCGCCATCTGTCCCACCCAGCCCGATTATACAATGTAATACTGATCCTGTAAATTTAGGCTCAAAAGTTGGTTTCCTGTAGGAAATGTTAAATTGTATTGGTGATCAAGCGGTCTTGTTCAGTAGTTTTAATTTGGTTTAATTTATTCTGAAAGTTTCTATAAATCAGATATCGAGTCAAGTAGAAAGTAGTAATGAAAATGTCTTCATGCGACATATCATTTACACCGTATTAAAAAAAAATGATTGATTCAAATGTGAAAAGGGTTTTAGCGTTTTAGAGACATCCTCACCTAATTTAACCTACCTTAAACCTACTGATATTTCGAAAACGGGAAAACCTTTATCAGTTTTGCTTCAACCACTGTTAAAACAAAATAAGTAATTAAACGATATGTCTCATGACTGCCTTCTCATCACAACTTTCAAGTCAACTACTAAATCTTAATCCTTCTGATATCTCGAAAACAGTAAAACATTCTTCAGTATTGATTCAACCACTGTTTTTTAAAGACGCTTTTAAACGATATGACTACCTTTGCATTAAGGTTTTTGAAGTTGACTCCTACATCTTGGACCTAGAGTGATCCCTTAAAATTACCAAACACATTACATTTAAAACGGGTGGCATTGGTTGAATAAACAATCTGTTATAAAATGTGCAAAAAATGGGAGGGGACTTTAAAATCACCCCTTTATATATATATATATATATATATATATATATATATATATATATATATATATATATATATATACATATATAAGGGCCTAAAGTTACGTTGCTTAAACACGTCATCAACGTAAGTCATATTTGATTAAAATAGTGTAAAACATTTCAAAATATGTCAAGGAACCTGACCATTTAAATAGGAACCTCACATTTGTCTCATAATTAGACATCCAAATGTAACAAAAGGCCCAAAAACACTGCATGGTCTATCTCACTTACCGATCCCCAAAACCAAATAAAAACGAATCAAACCTACCCGTCTCAAAAAATGTTGCTCGAAAGTTTTTTTATAAAATAAGTGAAAATAATCTATGGATATCTCTTTGAAAAAATATATAAGGACCTAAACTTACTCTGCTCGTGCTATAAACATGTCTTTATCGTTAGTTTCTTTTGATTAAAATTGAGCTTTAAATGACAGTGGTCAAGGTTCAATTTCGTGTTTTATCAATTATTGCTGATCCGTGATATTTGTTTATTTACGATTTTGCAGATGAGATTGGCTCTGTACATTTCACTGAAATTTTAACGAAATCAGTATAGCGGATTTTAAGAAATTAAGTTTTTATACCACTTTTTTGATTCTGCTAAAAACTTTACATCGATTTTGTGACCCATCACATAATCTTCTCTATATTACGAATGTAGCTTGCTTGAGTGATGGGTGAGCAATATTGAACCTGAGTCAAGTTTTATTGTATCTTATTTTGAAACACAGTTTGGTTCATTTACTTTACATTTTACTAAAATTTGAAAGAAATAGGAAGAGCCTATTTTAAGGAATTAAATATCTTATAACAGTCACATGGCTGACTTTTTGGTTTTTTACCAATAAACCCAGGTGACTCCGTCCTCTATTATCTTAGTAATTCTTTGAATGATTCCAAGTCGGACAGAAAATAACAAATAAGTTCTCAGTAAATACAAGATACATTTTGTAAAGTTTTTATTTCTTCAAAAAACAAGTTAATTGACCAAAACATAAAAATTATATGAGCTTTTCACAATATATTTTTTGCATTAAACAATTTGCAAGCCTTTTTGTTTAAAAAAAACTATTCTTAAAATAACTGTTCATGAAAGTTTCATAGGTGACATTACAAAGGATAAAATTTAGTTAAATCATAATATTTTATCAAAACATTTTCATAGTACTATAATTAATTGCAAGACTCTAAATTTCACAATTTTAATTAGATTTTACAATATATTTATTTATTTTCTAAATACAAATAAAATTAATAATGATAATAATAATAGGATCTTTATTTAAAACTATTATTTATAAAAAAATATATACAATTATGGTTTTTAAATTTTTCTTGGCCATAGACAATCTGACAATTTGGATAGGTTTTGTCCTCAAAACAAAAACACCTTTTAAAAAGAAAAAAGTCATTGCAAAAATATAAAGAAAAGGAACCATATTATAATAGTTTAATAATATATATTTACAAACGAAGATAGCATTACAATGCAGCCAATACCCAAGTTGAGTTTATACGCGTATATTTCAGGAAGAAAGGGAAAAGAAAATTATTGCTTAGTAGCAAATACACTCCTTTAATTAACTTAATAATGAAATTCGTTTAATCAACATTGTATTTAAATTCCAAGCAGTTGAGCAAACCATACTTATTTGAAGGGAAAAAACGGCCATTTAAATACATTGTGAGTCCATCTATATTTACATCGCACTTCCTCAGATTATTTGTTCTATACCTACTCAGCATTGGGCAAACAGCTGAGAAATGAACAATGCTTCCACCATTACATTACAAAGAGAACACAATTTAGAAATACTGCTAAGTAGATATTTGTTTAGATAAATTATTTCAGTTCTTTCCGGCCTTATATAAAAAAAATAATAATCTGCCCTTTGTGAAACTGTAATGGGTCAAAGAGTAAAAAAATAAGTTTTCCCCCAGAAACAAACCCTTACTGTAAACTACAATTAACAATGGAGATGTAAACTGTCCTAAGAAGTGAAAATGGACAAACATACTTCAAATAACAAAATTTACAAAAGCATAATTATTCATAAACGAATATTTTATACGTTTAACTTGTCCAATTTGAGTGTATTTTGGTATGACATGTGATTAATAACTAGACAAAACGTCAATTTAAAATAAATATTATAAATTTTATCAGACCTATTTCTCTAACAAAAAGGACCAGCTTAATGTCATCACTTAATTCTAATCAAATTACATTGCAAACCATTTTCTAGACAGATTTTTTTTTTTTTTTTTTTTTTTTTACATTTTACTGTTTAGAAAAAGACTATTTTCTGAAACAAACAAGTCAAAAATTATTTATATAAATTAAAAATGATAACGCCCTAACTACTTTTAGTTACAATTAGTACTAAACCCTTTAAATAAGCAAAAACACAAATTTAATAATGTGTCTGTAGATTATCCACCAATAAACCTAAACTGATTATTACCAAATAAATCATTGCATACACGAATTTTTACAAACTTTTTTTTCATTATGTTTTCGATGATTTTAGAAAATACTGACAAAAGTGAAATTGGTCACTAATTATTAAGATTAGAGTCTTACCTTTATTAAAAAGTGAAATAACTGACAGCTTTTAAAGACTAAGGAAATACACCAGATTCCGAACACTGGTAGATATTAATGTATGAGCGGAAATCTTTATCACACTCTTTATTTCCTCCACAGATGTAGCACAACAGAAGAAGGAATTGTTAACGTGTGCTATTAAGGAAAAGTCTGATTGTACATGTCCTTGTTAATTAAATCACAAGAATCGAAAGACTGTCAATGATTGAAATAAAAAAGTTATTTAATCTAATTGCAATTCTCAAAGTAATGGTTTTTTTTAAATCGCAGTAAAATTATTTTAATTTTATAATCAACTTTCATTATAGTATTAATGATTTCCCATTGTTATCTATGTAATACAAGTAAAGATTTAATAATTTTGTTTATAAAAATACAGTTATAGAAATGACCACATGCCATCTATCCACGTGTCCGCGAACACAGCAGATACTTTGGGACGTGTTAACAGCCTGTGTTTTCGATTATGTCGTTCTAAAAAGACGGCATAAAAGTTGCTTTGTCCGGTCTGCCTGTCGTCTTACTTGCCTTGTGAAACGGTAGTGTTCTTGATAAGCATTTACGCATGCAGACTTATAAAGTAATGCAGGCATTAAAAGACGTTGATCTGTGTCACGTTTTGCCGTCATTATTGAATCTTATAGAGGACAACGAATACATTCTTCACTATAGGCTACGATAATGAGCGGTGAAGCACATTTCCACTTGAGTGGACCAGTCATTACATTAAGAAATCAATTAAAGCAGTTAATCATTTATTTAAGACTACATTCTCTTCAGACATGGTGATGTTCTGTGGTCCGCGAGATCGCCAGAACTAGCAGCACGGGATTTATTCTTTTTGGGATATTTGAAGAGGGGTATTCAAAGACCCACCCCCACGAACTCTGAGAAAAAACAGTTATGAAGTGTGTGTATAGGAATGGGAGCCATCTTCAAGAGAGTGTTCAAAATATAAATGTTTTGCGATGCAATTAAATACTATATGTATGCTTTCAATTTTTAATAACAGTTTCTTTTTAAGGGGTTGGTTTACCTGAAATGTGAAACAAATTCGAATTTCGGTTCTTTATTCTAAATTATAGCCCGAAAACTCCTATTTAAAATTATGTATGGTTTCTTTGTCTACAGTAATCAAAAATAAAAAATAAAAAAAAAAAATAAAAATAAAAAATAAAATGCTAGTCAAATTAAAGTTTTAGGATCAAACAGTGCGCTTCATGTTTATTGTCTAGCTTTCTACATACATTAAATACATACAATAGGAACTAGTTTATTTATTTAGTTTTACATATCTGGGGTACATTCAGAAAAGAATGGGAACCAGACTGAAGATTTTAAGAAAAACCAGTGTTACCAGATGGAAGTAAAGTTAAGGGGAAACACCGACTAACGAAGGTTGCAATCCTGCAGATACAAAAATACTATCAACTTGCTATAGTGAGAAGTTTTTCTTCTACAAAAGATATGCAATGTGCAGTTTGTGCTAATTATTTCAACTTACCATTATCCAATGAGAAGCCACAGCACGCCCTATACCCAAGACAGAGGTGTAAGTTTCACATAGCGAGTCGAAATAATGAGGCCTACGACCGTAAGTCCTTTCATCTTTGTGAATATGTAATGCCTCATATAAATATACAATCATCTTGCAGTATCAAATCTATTTTAAAAATGTGTCAAATGGAAGACTCAGAAAGTAAAAGAATCATTTAACAATGTTATCTGGATTTTTTTGCCCCAAAAAACATTTATTTGAAATTTGGAATACATGAAGGAGGCACTTACTTCATGATGGCAACATTGAGAAGTGTAAACTGAAAGATGCTATCTTAGGCCAGGAAAGCGACTTGTTAGTGCCATGTGTAAACAAAATAATGCAGTCAAAACATAATCTAAAATGGAAAATTGAATACGAATTAAGGAGGAGGAATGAGATTAATCCTCATATGCTCCTGGCATGTAAAGAAAGGTAAAAATGGCAAATTAAATAGTTTCATCTCAGATATAGACTATCCTTATTTTTTAGTTTATTGGTATTTTTTGAAAGTTTTTTTCTTTCTAAAAAGATTTTTCCAAGTTTTTCAATTAAAATTTTATTATTTCTAAAATTGTACTAAACATTCTAAATCTAACGACTACAGTTTGTATTTATAGTTGTGTCTCAAGACCTAATTAATACAATAAAAAAACTGCAATATGTTATATTTAACCATTTCTGAGAAAAAGTAACGTATGTAAAGATAGGAGAAGAGTGAACTTCTTAAAGGTATCAATAACAAAAATATCCAAAGTTTAAAATCACCATCACCTCATTAGGTGAACAAACTGTATGCCACCTAGCGGGCACGTGTAATAATGGTGTTCTTGACAAAGAAACGTCGTGTTGTTGTAAACTGGAGTATTTCATGATCACAACAATAAACAGTAAAGACTTGTTAATATTACGGTTGTACAAATAATTTTGCAGTTTATTAACAATAAAATATGTCTTACAAAATATATAAGGTGACAATTTTATCTCTGGTCTAAAGAATTATAAATACAATCTTAAATGTAAGTACTACAAAGCTAAACCTTGGCTGTAAGTAACTGAGCATGTACACCCCGAAACACATTCTGAAGGTTTTGTTGTATAGGCTATGTTTATTTTTCTGGAAGTCAAGGTTCAAAATAATATTAAAGATCAGTTATAATTTATATATATATATATAATCAAATTTAATGAAATGACATGGAAAAGAAGGTCTAGTAGACAATAACATTAATATTTGTTAAAACATTCTAATTTTAGGAAATTTCGGGTTCTATTATATTTAAAAAAACAAGTTTATATATATAATCACTTTTAAATGAGTAGGCGTGGCTATTCAGTGTATTACTTATGAAAGATTGGATCAAACCTTCATTGGAGGTTCAAGTTTTTTTTTTCTATTCAAGAAAAAATTTTAGATTTTATTTGTATTTCCATGAAATTCATATGTAAATATGTTTGAACAAATATTTCCACAATAATATGAAAATTCTATTTCAAATTGCATTATAATTGGAATTAAATACAAAAATTTAATTTTTCTAAAATAAATCTTGTATCAGCTACAATTTTAAGACTTTAACTTTTAACAAATGTCATATTAATAAAACGCTAAGTCTGTCCGTTTGATTTTTCAACTCGAAAACTGTATAGGCTAGGAACTTGAAATTTTTCACAAGCATAGACCTTAGTGAGAAACTGCTAAAACCGAAGTTTCAAGTATATAAGTCAAGTGGTTCCTGAGATATAGGTTCCTGAATTTTCAGAAATCTCCATATTTAAACTATTTCGATATATAAAAAGTAAACAAACAATTGTAGGCTAAATACAAAACAAATGTATCAGCTGTTTGAAATAAAATACATTTAAGTGTGTTTAAACTCAGCCATTTTACGATGATTATTTTATCATTACACTGTAAATGTTAGCAGGTTTTACTTAATTTTACGTTATATTTCTTTTTTGTTTTGTGAAAGATCTTATTTTATGTGTAAGATCTTATTTTACGGGGTAGTCTTGAGATTGTTTACATATTGTTTGATGCCTTTACATCCCAGTATTATAGTAATAGGTATAATACCCCGTCGAAAACTTACTGCTCGAGAAAGAGCAGAAGCTGATGATCGCAACAGATTGAATACACGTGAACGTATGAGGCAACTGCGTTAAAGTCAAGATTACAGAAATAATGAACAGGAACGAAATACCTCAGCACATCAGGAGGCGAGATCAGATTTGGAATATCGCCAACATGAACAAGAAATAGACACGGTAGCACATCGGAGAAAACGTCCATCACCAACCGCAGATTTTTAAATTGTGTTAGACTTTAATGGCCAAATTGAACCTAATTATTTAGGAAAAATGAATGAAGAATGCTCTGAATGTTCCGCACTGTTTTTAGGAGAGAAAATCTTTGTTCATTCAATAATTGAAGGACAGTCATTACAGCTTATGGTGAAATAATCACACGGAACGTCGTTTTTAGAGAAGTATTATGAGTATTGATAAATACATTTATAAATATGAACCTATATGTATTAATAAACGGTTGAACCTATCACTGTTATATATATTCTTAATTAGTTTGAACTAGTGAACAAAGTTAAATGAGTTTTAGACTGATTGTAATCGATCACGTGAAATGACAGATGATCAAATTTGAACATTGTTATAAATCAATTTCGCCTTAAGATTAATGAACTTTTTTAAATTTTTTACCCGTGGTAACCGGGTATGCGGGTCGCTTGTTTTTAATATTTTTACAAATTGGATTGGATTTCGCTTTATTTTAAAGAATATTTTTACCTATAAAATTCCAAATATTCATCTCAATTTTCCAATTTTTCAAAGGTTATTTTATTTTTAAAATAAATATTGAAATTTTGGATTTGTTAAACTTTTCGAAATTTTGAAGTTGGGTTTAATGTTTTTTTAAAGAAGGAACTGATCATGTCGATAGAAATATTATCTCTACCAAAACATATTAAGATTAATTTCAATATCACTTTTACAAAAAACATTTATGAAAGGAAAGAATTTGTCTTTATTTTTTCAAAACTTTTTGGTTCTAGGTTGCAAGGAACGCATATCCGGGATATATGTTACTGAGTACCAAATAAAGTTCTCACAATAAGATTCAGTCATTTTGTGTGAAATATCCCGACTACTGTACTCTAATGAATAAACGAGATATCTGTAAAAATTAATTCTTTTTAAATGTCTAGAAGTGTTCTCTACTGCCTCAAACAAAATAATAACATAAAACGGCCTCAGAATGCAAAATTTTCCAAAAGAGAATAATGATAAAACTTTGTTGTCACAATTGAATTAAAATAGTTTCATAGCTGTCACAGTTTGAGAGAAATATATCACATTTTTATTGTTTGATACAGTAACAGCTGCTAGCGTTATATAATAGTCTCCGATATTCTTGTCTTTAATTTTGACATAATGCTTTAAAGAACAAAGCAGGTTCTTTCAAAGCAGCTGTTTGTTACAAGTTGAGGATTTGCGATCTTGTGTTTGTGACGGACGCGGACTTGGAACGCGGTTTTTACGACTTGTATTCACTTTGGTAAAATAATAGTCTTATAGATAAACGAATGAGACGTTTACAGTAATAGTTCATTATTTTAAAATGTTCACGTTAAAGGATTGAATGAACATCTTGCTATTTGAGAAAATCAGTAATTGAATGAGGTACTTCTAACAAGGCGAGATACGTGATACTTATCAAAAGAATGGCTCTTGTACCAAACAATAGGCTATTGTAGAAGAAATTATTAATGAAAAATACATAAAACTACAAAGCGCACCTTTAAAACATATGTTACAGGAATGATTATTATGATGTTATGATTTTAAAGTTATTTGATAATGATGGATCGTTACATGATTTAATATAACATTTGCCATCATTTGTGTATACATCATTTAACATAAGACGTTTGAAAAGTATAAATCAATACCCCGGCATCAAGTGATAACCCTAGAATATGGAAAATGTGAAACACCATCCTAGCTTAGGACGGTCATTTTGGAAACTAAATCTACGAACTAAGACTACATAAAAACATTATCAGAAAAACACAGGATTTTATTTCGTTTTTTTTTTGTATTGTATAAGCTACTCCTGTGTCTTGTGTATTTTTGGATCTCGTTTATATTAAGTCGTAGTTTAACTTGCGTGCATTCTTCTTCGTCTTCTTCTTTTTTCATTTTTTTTCTTTCTTTTTTTTTTCCATATTCTAGGTTCATCACTTGATAGCGGAAGTTGATTTATACTCTCGAAACTTCGTGTATTATATTTTATATACACAAATGATGACAAATATACGATTAAACCATATTAATCGTTATTATGATGGTGTTTACAAAGCTCGGTCAATTATAACATTTTAGATTATATTGACAACATTTCAAATCAGAGCAGAAGAAATTTGAGAAACAATTCAATAACTGATGTAAAGATCTTGTCTCCCATATTACAAAACCAATACCGCAAACAAAAAAATATACCTAGAGGGCCAACCAGGGCCGCCTCAATGGGCTGACCAACCGGACCAATTCCCAAACACCACATGTGGGAGGGGCGCCTAAAATGGGGAAATAATTATTTTGTTAGACTACAGATTAAACTTACTCAACATTTAAATGAATTTACACAAAGATAATCATCTTAGAAATCTGCCTGATTTAGTTTGAGTGATGATGTTTCTTAATTAGGCCTACTACCATTGTAGGAAGTTTACTTTTTCGGACCTATTATTAGGGTTGTAATAATCGCAAGTCATGCGCTTTGATGTGGAAAGTTGCTAATGTTCGTTTTGTTTCAATCTAGTTGAGCAATCTTCGGCTATCTCAGCTCAGAGTTAGGTTAGGTTAGGGTTCGAATTACATTGCAATTAATTATAAAAAGTTTTGTTTCATAAATTTGATATTTTACAACAATGTTCGTTTGTTGAGCAAACAATTAACTTATTAATTAAATTTATTTAGTTGTAATAATATTTTGATGTAACCTTTATAGTGATTTGAGGCCTTTTATAGTGAAAGTTAAATTAAAGGGAGATGCTGGGGGAGGGAGTTGTAAACATCCGATAGCAAAGCGTAAACACAGCCGAAAAAAATAACCTGTGTCAGTACCAGTATAATTAGCAAGAAGAAAAGATCGTCCCACCCTGTTAGTGCCTTTTGTAATTCGTTTAATCTTTAGTGTAAGCGTGAGTATTGCTTTGAGATATGTTTTATTATCTATATAAAAAGGCGGCCCACTTATATAAGAAGAAAGTCAGTTGGAGTAAAGTTTTGTACAGTCAGACTCACGAAATAGTTCAAAATGTTTATCAATTTATGAAAAGACAGGCTGAAAATGGTGAGCCGATAAACCTAAAAAACTTTCAGATTCTTCTTCCTGAAGCAACAGATGTCTCAGTTAGGTCTTTAGGGAGAATAATAAACGAAAAGAAAACCATAGAACAATCCGGTAGACAATTCCATACTCCTAATAAGAAAAGACCAGCGAGATCGAATACAGTGACGACATTGATTTTTACATGAATTAAACAACTACATTGTAAGGGACTATTAGCAGATTTAAAAGGAAAGATAAACTTTTCGTAGTACAAAATGACTTTGAGTAAAATTCTGAAAATGTAAAATTTTTGATGAGGAAAACTTATAATTGAAAATAATGATATAAGGGGAAAGCGCCTTAGGTATTTAAGACGTTTACAACAATATGGGCCCAAGGGAACCTGTAACTTTTATGGAAGAGACATATGTTCATACAACTTACACCAAACCTAGGAGTTGGAGTAACGATAATTGCGCCGGATTGCAAAAACCTGTCAACAACGGAAGACAGTTCATAATTGTCTTTGCAGGAAGCAAGACAAGTTTTGTACAAAGTGCGTTACTGATGTTCGAGACATGTAAAAAAAAAATCATGATTATCACAATGAGATGAATTTTAATAATAACGAAAAACGGGTAAAAATTCAACTGTTCCCAAATATTTCAGCACACTCTATGTTATTGACAATGCACCCTATCATAACGTTGAGTTAAACCCATCACCCACATCAAATACCCTTCAAGCAGACATGGTGAAATTGGTAGAAGAAATAAACATTGCTTTAAAACTGAGTTTAGGCTATTATAACAGCAGCTAAACCAAAATATAAAATGTTTAAAATTGAAGCAATTATTGCCGAAGCCGGTCACTTTTTTCTACGTCTGCCTCCATATCATCCAGACTTCAACCCTATCGAGATGTTGGGGTGTACTAAAAGATTGTGTACGTTCAATTTTCAATGAACGAAGTACAACACTGGTTGAGGACACACGTTATATCGTGTGGATTATTACAGAAGGTAGAGGGAAAATATTTAGAAATAGACCTCAAATAATTGGCATTGTAAAATCATAATAAACTTACGTGAAGATTCCGATAGTACGAGTGACATTGATTGTGACAACAAAGTGACAGTATCAATAGTTCTGACAGCGACCTTGTCACACAGCTCGTAGAGATATGATGTAACAATCAAATTTCATCAACCAGAAGGGTAGACAAAATTATACTAACAACATATTTTTAAAGGTCTCAATTGCGAAAGGAAACATTTTTCCTAAATAGAAAACTTACCAGTACTGGCCCTCTGGTACGATAAAAATCCATCAATTACAAATGTGCTATTACATTAGCTCTAGTTAATTAGCGCATGTTAATTGTTTCTTTTTTTATTTAAAAATTCGTAAAAAATATTATTTTATGCAAAACCTAACTTGTAAGACAACCTTTTCTCTCACAAAGATGTGTAAAATTTATCTTCGTAATGAAAAAACGTTTTTATGAAAACGGTAAGTATGTGAGGAATCAAAATTGAAGTTAACATTTTACAGAAAAACCTAACCAAACCAAAATAGGTTTGTTAGCACATATTTCTCAAGAAATAAAAAAAAATTTAAATATAATTGTGAATAAATGTTGATTAAAAAAATATAATTTGTAACCTTTTCATATATCAAAAAATGATTTTACGAAATTAGGTAAAATGTTAGGTCTAATTTGAAAAAAATCACCAAAAATAGTATTATTATGGAGAACACAACTTCTAATTATCATTTCTTTTAGAAAGGTGCATAGAATTTAACCTGTGAAATAAAAAAAAAAAAATTGATTTAAAGAATTTGGAGTTTGTAGGGTATGTCAGAAACCAAAAATTCTTACAAAAGCCGAAGTCAAAATTCCACATTAAAGAGTATATTTTACTAAAGAACAATTTAAAAAAAAAAAATCAGGTTGTAATTACAGGAGATTTGTAATATAGTTGTGGATAATAGTTTGGTAAAAGCAAAAATCAATATATCAAAATTAATTTTTTATGTAAAAAGTGAAAATTTGCTAAAAATATTGCCTAATTTGAAAAACCATAAAAATAGTAACATTATGCGTAACACAACTTGTAAAATATCATTTTTCTGATAAAGTTGCATGTCAGGTTTTATGAATATTTTTTCTGAACAGAGAGTCATCATTTTGGACTAAATGTTGGTATTATGCAGCATTTAAATTACCTTCTATAATGAAAGGATCCACCAGCTGGGTATCAACTTCATAATGTACTTTTGTAATATGACAGGCATAATGCAGTATTTATAACAGCATTCTTGTTTTGATTTATTAATGCGCTATGATTGTGGCTACTAATAAAATGTTTGTCTATAACTAGGTAAAACCTTTGAACATGTGCCATTTCGTACTGGATCAACCGTTTGAAGTACGGTTTGCTGCATTAAACTCTACCAGCAGAGCCCTTTAATATGATGTACAACTCGGCCTATCCTTTCATTAAAATTTTTCTTTGTTTGTACTCCTGATGGGACATCCCTCCCTGGTCCTCCGCTGTCACTCATGGTGTGGAACAATAGTTCTTTAGGTTCATAGTGTAAGTCCACGTTTTAAACATAGTGTCACGTCATAGTGTCATTTAAACAAAAAAATAATTCACCAGTGCGGGACTTTGTACACCCGATATATATTTAACGTTTAAATCCTTTTTATCTTTTTTTTTTTATTTACGTATTACGATATAACTTTGACAGTTTCCAATTTCTCTAAAACTTAGAAGCAATTATCTTCACGTGTAAGCTTTTAGTTGACTGCAAATCTAATTATTAAAAATGGATTAATACAATTACAGTTTCTGTGGCTGGAATAATTTTGCAGATCCGATAACTGTTTATTTGGGAGAATAAAATTTTATTTTTACAAGTATTTAAATCAATATTTTGCATTAGAATGTTTAGTGCATCTGGTACGATAAGAGACGAATTAGCTTCCCACAAATAAGTAGTATTGGGAAAGTTATATGATCGATCAAAAAAATCTATGTTAAGTATTTTTATGGATATATCAGTTTTGAGGTCTCCTTAGTATGACCTCTGTCTGACGTAGTGTTGTTCTCTACCCTACAAAGACGTTGGATTTTTATAATAAAACTTGGTATGTGGTCGTATTTTTGACATGTTACAAACCTTTGTTTTAATTTTTTCGATAACTAAAAATTAAGGGGACGAAGAGAAATATTTAGGATTTTGTAAAAATTGCCTCTAACGGTGTTCCTCGTATTGTTGCTCAAACCTATTGGTCGCCATACCAGTGCGCAAGTTATAGGTATAAAACATAAAAAAAACAGAAACAAAAGCCAATTACTATTAAAAGACCTAATTCTCAAAATCGGCTCTACCAATTTCGTCAAAATTTAGTGTTATATTAATATTAACCTATCTCCAAACTGCAAAATCGCAAGTAAAAACTTCTTTACATTTCAGGAATAATCAAAAATGATCCTTGACACTGCCATTATTTTATTGAATACAACTCATGCTAAGGACGTGTTTATGACGAAAGAAAGTGCTTATTTAAATATATAAATTTGTTCAATGATGGCGTCTAAGATTTATTATTTTTACTTTTTGATTGACAAATACGGTAAAAACATTTTTGGTGATTATTACTTTCGATTTATTTGTACTCGGTTTTGGAGATGGTTGCGTAGGAAAATTTGTGTAATGTCTAAATACCACAAGGAATTAACAACAAAATATTTTGACAAAGGTTGGAATAAATACAACAATAGTAGAAAATAAATACTTTATTCGACAAATAATATCTCTTAAAATGAAGAAATCATACGCTGGGTTACTATCAAACAAAAACAGAAAACATTGAATGAATCAAATACAAAACATTGATTGGTGTCGTTGCGACGTAAAAAACTAAATTTAAAATACAAAATCAGTTCAAAACATTTACAGTCACAAAACCAACTGGACATTAGTCCCGTCATTTAGCAACAAATTTACATTTATAAAACAAAATCTCCACAAGCATAGATATTTGACATTATTTATCCCTCTTATTACATGTAACTTGTTTATATCATAGCTATTGATTGGCGTGTCCAGTTTGCCTGATCGCTTAGGAGTGATAATACTATCAGATTTTCATTATAGACCTCTGACTTTGAAGCGTTGTTATAAACGAACGGAAAATAATGTAATAAATGTATTTACACGGTTAGATTAGTTGTTTTCTTCTGTACAATTACATATACACATTTATTAAAGAGATATATATGTTTAAAAAATACAATTCTTGTAGTCTTTTTGCTGTTATAAACTTTAAGATTTTACCAGCTTTAGTGTTTTGGAGATACAACATTTGTTTTTGCAGAGATTGATCACAGTACTGTTGTGAACAGTATACTGCAAATTGTAATCTGTATGTATAATATTTACCTAGTTATTAATTTTGTGTGGAAGTCTTTTAACGTTATTATTAATATTAAATTTATTAAATTATTCTTGATGTTTTTTTTACATGAAAATGATCGTTGTAATTTCGTTAATTTATATGTGCTAAAGATAAGTTATTTCAAAAAGTGGTTAATTATAATAAAAAAGTTAAAAGTTGCTCAGTGGCGGAGGTACAGTCTGGGACCTACTGGACGGATTATGGCCGCGCGTCACGACAGACATTGTACACAGTAAACTGACAACTAAATCAGCCATCTTATTAAATACAAACTAATACATAATTTTCACAACAATAATCTGTAGACATTTTAAAGGTTTGAACAGTCTGACTTAGCCCACTTTAAACACTATTGTTGTGTATATGAATAAAACTCTGGTTTACATTGCAACCACCCACTGAATCATTTTAAAATACATTAAGATTAAAATGGTCTTTCATTTCAAGTGGAAATGTTTAGTATCATTTGTTTAACACGTTGTTTGTGTAAACAAAAGTAATAAAACTTTTAATTAGATAGTATTTTTATATTTTTATTATATACAAGTACTTTATTTTAATTTAATTTAACTTGCATATAATTTTAATTTTGTTATAGTAGTTTTCTAGACTTAATTTTAATAAATAAATTATTATTCCTGGAAATTTGTTAAATTTTGTTCTCTATTTCCCTCCCTTTCCCTCCTACCCCCTCTCTCTTTCTCTCCCTCCCTCCCTCTCTCTCTCTCTCTCTCTCTTTCTCTCCCTCCATTCCCCCCTCTCCCTCCCCCCTCTCTCTCTCTCTCTCTCTCTCTCTCTCTCTCTCTCTCTCTCTCTCTCTCTCTCTCTCTCTCTCTCTCTCTCTCTCTCTCTCTCTCTCTCTCTCTCTCTCTCTCTCTCTCTCTCTCTCTCTCTCTCTCTCTCTCTCTCTCTCTCTCTCTCTCTCTCTCTCTCTCTCTCTCATACGTATTATTGTCTCCCTTATTATTATTGTTACATTGAATTGTTTCGCACATGTTTATACGTGGAAATTTGTTTATGTATTTATTATAATTGTGTTATTATTGTATATTAACTGAATTTATTTAAATTTGGTTTCATTGTATGTATACTGTTATTGTACTGTTTTATGGGGTTACGTGAGAGAGGGAGATGGTCCTAACTTCTCCCCTTAAATAAAGACATTTAACCATCTATTTAACTATAACCGTTGTCAGAAAATCTACTGAAAATATTATTTTTCTGTTTATTATATTTAACGCTGTTATGAACAAATATGCGACACACGAAATCTCTTTTAATTAAAAATATGTGCAAACATGATTAAAATAGGTTTCATATATTCACAGAGATTCTTCTACAAGTTAAATTATTACATGTAATGAATTGTAAAATTGTTAATTTAAAATAACAAATAACAAAGTTCACTTCTTGGTTCATCATAACAGCATAATGTACCGGGAGTTTTATGTAAATAGAGCTAATAAATATTTTCAAAATCTCTTGCTTGGGGTACGTTTTATAGAGTTCTTAAAATGACTAGAATACGGTGTTTTCCCCACACCACGTTCAAGTCAGACTGGTAAATTATTTTCTACCAATATCGTCGATGTTTCCACTTTAAAGTCAGGACTTACACTTAAACTTACGTTTAAAGGGAACGCGTAGATTTTCCCATTGAGTTCTGGACTTGATGGAGTTTCGGACACCAAACCTAAACCATAAATAGAATGTTTATGTTCATCCATAAAGCCCATCGGTGACTCTTCAGTACTCGTCACATCTTTAGAATCATGAGTAAACGTGCTTTCCAGACTATTTCTAATATCTAATATTTTATTTATAATTTTGGTTTCATCTAATCCAGTCACGTTAGTTTCTAATGTACAATCTAAATTCAAGTCGAAAATACGATGAGGTAGTTTCGGCGTCAATTCGTATTTATCTTCAGGATTATTGAATAAACAAGGTAACGCTGTTTCGTTTACTGAAAATGTTGGAGCTGTTTGACTTCTTCTTTGGTATTTAAAATTATTCTGCTGTTTGTAAAGATAGGCAGCTGAAGTGATGTTCCTTAACCTATCATTCCTTCTAGTCGACTCGGGAATGTATCCTGTGTTTTCACGACCGATCTGTTTGTCAGTAACCGGTCCGCAGAGGAGACTTCTTAAAGCTGCTCGGAAGTCTCTTAAATGATAAGCGTAAAGCAGAGGATTTCCGGCGGAATTCAAATGAGACAGGATAATGCAAGTGTCGGTCCAACCTATCGGAAGTTTTTTGTCGAAGAAGGCTTCGTAGAAGTTGATGGTGTAGAGGGGTATCCAACAGATCATGAAGAAGAGGACGATGATGGAGAGGTTCTGTGTGGCTTTCACTTCACGTTTCCGGGCGGCGCCAAGCACCCGCAGCATGGAACCCCCTCCGTTGATGGACGTGCCGTTCACTGTGACCATCTGTTTTAGCTGTAACAGAATATTTGTAATTAAAATAATGTAACACACGCTATAGTAAGTAAGTTAATAGATTAGAATGGCCATTGTACAAGAATGCATCTAATCAGACAAGCATTTATGGAATTGTTTATATTGATTTTGAACTTAATTTTGTTTTGAATCATCTTTAAGTTATATCCTTCTCTTTGTTTTTGCTTTAAAATCAATTCAAGTAAATGATGACAACCTCAAATCAGACAACACCTTCTGAGCTGACTAGTGTGTTTCATTTCCGAAAAAAAATGTGTGAGACAATTATGAGTGTCTGCTTGTTATTAGCCTACTTATGTTTTCAATTTGTTTTTAATTTATGCTTCAGAAAAATATGAATTCTATGTAGTTAACTTTAGAGATAAAATGTTCATAAATATGTGTATGTCTGTATACATATATTTATAAGTGTATAATATGGGGGGGTGTGTGTGTGTATGTACTCAATATCATTAGTTTCCTTTTTCTCTTATATTATTTAAAAGTTTACGTTTTAGTTTTGCTTAATTTAAAAGAAATTATAATTTAGTTTAGGTGATATTATTTATAACTTACTTTACACATAGATTTTATTGTTGGTTTAGTTGATGATTTATTTATTTTGTTTTATTTGCATGGTAATAACAAAATTAGTATCTACGTTTTCATCTGGATGGATTTAAATGAGTATCAAACCTTATAAAGTTTTATGAAATCATATCTATTTGGTCTAAATGTAAATTCTTTATTTTAAAATAATAAAATAAAGATAGTTTTGGCGTACCGAAATAACACTTTTTTAACATATATTTAACGGATCGAAATCAAATTTGCTTAAAAAATTATACCACCCTACCAATGAATGGCTAAGCAAACTAACTAAATAAATCAATTGACTAGAACTCATGCAAATTATTTTATATTATCATTTCTCTATTACATAAAATTACCTTTTTTTTCTACGTTTTTGACACCGTTTTGGAGAATTTGTTAACATGAATAGATTAAGATCGCACAATGTTCTTGAGATACGGCCCCACCCCACAAACCAACTTCGAAATTGACTGAATTTATTGAAATTTGCATGTTTTTAGACGTAAATTCAAATTTGACATCGGTTGTCCAGTAAGTTGGGTTACTATAAGAGAAAACAATTGTAATCTCTAATTGTGCTTGTTTTGCACAATTAATTGCACAACAAAAATAATAAACTGATATTGCTGTTCTATATTTACTTCTTCAGCGACTATCACTTTTAGTTTTTCTGTTATTTGGTGAGGTAAAGTGCACGTAATAGCATCTCATGGGCACCTTACAATTTCAATTTCTGTGATTTGTGGTGCACACTTTCACGTTGTTATCACTTTTCGTTTTACACCTTTCTGAAAACAAAACTCTAAATTAATAAAACGCAACTTCTCTTAGTATGTCAGCTTAAAACTCAAGAACAGCTTGTCTGATTTTCTTGCACTTTTTTCGTATGTAAGTACGTTATTTGTTCAGGTTTTATTTTATCTTTGATTGAACTTGGTTCCTTAGTTTATGATAAAATATTCTAGTCTTAATCGCTTGATTAAAAAAAGGAAGAAAAGAATATAAAACCTTCATATTGAATATATAACGTCAGGATCAGAATAGAACTAAAGTTGGCCAAGAGAAACCTGTTAGGAAAGAAAAAAGGAAGGGATCATACTTAGGACTACATGAAAATAAGTGGACATCCAGCTAAATCCCTCGGGATTGTCAAGCCCGTACCCACGAAAGTAAACCTCTGAGGGAAGTAGTAGTAGAGCATCACGATGTACAGCCCTATATACACTCCATGTGACGTAGCTGTGCCAGCGGCGTCATCACCCCCAACCGCTAAATTCACTGTATATAAAGTGTTAAAACTATTCTTACTCTTGGCTGAATTCCTAGAAATGACAAAATGTAACGTCTCGAGTTATGCTTTTGTTCAGTAAAAAGTTTTGGTTTAAACGTTAATGATAATGTTTCAGATAGTGAATATTTGATGTTTTCATGTGTGTGTTAGCATCGCCCGCTCAATTAATAATATTCTAAATTATGGTAAGAAATATTCGCTCTCACTGACTTGTTTATCTCTTACAGCTGTCGATCAAAATTAATTCAATACTACTCGCTCTTAGTTCAAACACAGCTGCTAATAAAATATACACAAGGCTTTCTAGTTTACAACCATTTTATGTTGACATGCATAACAAATTTGAACGAAAACGGACTAAAATTTTCTCTATTTTGGAATTGTTATTTGTTGTTGTTATTTCGTCACAACTTTATTTCTCATTTATACCTCACTTATTTACTGTTATAGATGGTAATTCGTGATATGAAGGTGGATGGAACGAGTGTAAGCCTGTAACTGAATTAGAGACAAGAAGTTATTCACGAAAACAATTTTGAAAGGGCTTGTAGCGAAAATTGTTTCACAATTATATGTTCCATTGAGTTTAGGAATATTAGCGTGATTTTTATCGAAAATAGATTCAGCAGTTTTTTAGAAAATGACAGACTGAAACATTTTAAGAGTTAATTTTTATCTACAGCTACAGCAAGTAATTTGCCGACATAATAATTTTTATTTTTTTCCAATTTAGAAGTTAGTTATTTAATGGTTCCTCTGTTACAACTTAAGCACTATGTGCAATTTCTTCAAGAACGCATTTCACCATTGTTTTGTTTTACTTAACTTCTTCGCTTTTGGACTAATGAATGAATAGCGTAACACATGTAAAAACGCAATGGCATCAACTGAGCTAGAACCTGCGTAACATTTATTTGTCGGTTCACTAGCCCGAATTGCATTCCAGCAACCAACTCAGCCACTCTACTCTCCCTAATAAATGAAACGGAATAACAAGACCGGAATAATTAAAAAATTACTGTTGCGGCTTTATTTTCCATTAGAAAAGTGGTGACGTAAACGATAAATATTTGTTCAGTATCTCATTATTACATAAAATAATACAAAATCGAGATTTGAATCTAATCTACAGATTTAAAGTGTCACGGGTCATCGCTCTACAGTACTAATATACGCTGCATTGGTACTATAATACATACTAACTCAATAATTACTACTCTAATAGTAATTGATCAGATAAAATTTCAATAAAAGTACTATACAATCTCTTGGTTAGTAGGAATGAATGCAAAGCTGTACAGTAATTAGTTTCAAATTTATAGTTCAGGGTCTGATTCTATATGGCAAAACCAAAGTTTTAATAAATGAAGAGAAAAACAATTTTATTTAAATTTCCGACCATTTTTTTTTCTCCACAGATTGTATTAGGCTCAAACTGTGGAAAAACGAAAATTCTCACTTTTAAAATGATGCCACTATCTAGACTATATTTGGCACGTGGATTTGGTATGCTTACCAATAATAGCTGACCAATTTTGGTACACTAAACTTACACTGTATCCAAAGCCAGCTTTAATGAGATCATTAATAACTAATTATTAAGTAAATTACTACTGAACTATGTATTATAATATAACCTAAATAAATTAACGTGTAATTACACACAAAATCATGAATCGGATCCGGCTCTACTAGACCTCAAGATGTACGTTATATTGTTCCAGTGAATTTACATTTCGACTAGCAATTAACAACCAATAACCCCACAAAGTATTGGTAGCCCCAGCAATAGTTAATTAGCCAGCAATAATAGATTTATATATAAAGTCAAAAACTCAAATATAAGAGACCGGTCAAACACAAAATATGATTTGTTGTTTGGTAGAATACACAATGCGTGGTTTCTTCGATTAGGTTATTGCAGTTCAGATCAGTGTCAACTTCCCGAATATTCTACCACTCCTTCAAAAAGCGAAAGAACCCGAAAGGTTCCGAGCTCTCCGACTACTCCAGTGAAACCGCGACTTGAGATTGTATTTATCTCGGATCATTACACATTCCAGTAGACCCAACAAGAAGTACCGGTACTCTGCAGTACCGGTCTCACAAACAGACAAACAATCAAGATTCTTTAAAGTAACTCCAACTGAACCAAATTACTTCTCCAGACCTGCAGAACCAACCCAGATCTATCAAGACCTTCATTAGCAGGTGAAAAATACACAACAAAATCTAGAGTGCATCCAAGCTGAATTTCCACTGGAAACCCAGTTCTTCTTATTTCAACTTCACACATTTCAATGTAGAGTAATTCCCTTTGAGGATATCACCCCCCCCCCCCTCCAAAAAAAAAGAAACCAGATTAATCGTCTAACGCCGACACACTTTGTGATAACAGACATTACCCTCGGAGACTGTAGACCTCCGGATGTCTATCATTTACCTTCAAAGACCAGGATTTATAGCGGAGTGCTGGTAACGGTCAATCCAGATATTCATTAATTGTTTCTACATAAAACAGTCAGACCATCGCATCTACTCTCCCAAACACACCCATGAAGCCCACAGCTATTCAGTTCAATCGTCCAGAATTTCTCACGACAGTCTCCCATTCACATCGTGGCACATTTTCCCTTTTCCCTCCAATGTAACATTTAAAAAACGGGTCATAAGGTGAAAACACTTTCTGCATCTAAAGACAGTGCTTGTTTCAGTTCAACAATATTAAAAGGTGTATTTATTGACGGATTTATTACATGTTTATTGTTGAATATTCAAATATCACCATGATATTTTGTCCTAAATGTGTTTTTAAGAAGCAAACGTAACATACAATTTGACTTGGAAAGGTTAACAAGAATATATGACAACATTAGTCCTTTGCCTTAATTAGCAATCTCTTGCACGCTCAAGAGTTGATATAACTTATTTTGTTGTTAGGGTGGCAATATATATCCCGTCTCATTAGACAATAGTTATTGCCACTCGTTTCAAAAAGTAAAGTCAAGGACTTCATTAATAACCCAGTATAAGATATTATTTTAATAAAATAACATTTTTAATAAGAGGCTTTTCTATGTTAGGAAATCTATTTAAAAACCATTTTCAATAGCGTCTAAAAGAATTATATATTGGTTTATTACAAGTCTACATTTGTCTTCTCTCTAATATTACTACACTTTCTTACATAACTAAATGTATCCAGACAAAATATTTACTGTCTTTAAATATATTACTTAAAAATTGTTCATAATCTTTCATAAAGGATACAACCCGGTTAAGTAATTTACAAATTTTGTACTGACTAATACTGTACGCCTTTATACACAGTGTAGATAGGGAAAAGTATTGGTAATGATGTACTTGAGATATGGCATCAATGCGGCAGAAGTGTAAAACTAAGGTGGGACACACCATGCCGAGGGCTGTGTGGCTTAGGTTGAACTTAGCCTTTAACATGACGATCAAGAGACCTCCAGTTTCAATTATTCTTACTTGTGCATTCGGGGCTCTGCATGGTTACTCGTGAGATTTCCATGAATAAAAAAGAACGATAAACAAAGCCGGCCTTAAGGAACTTGGAAAAGATAGCCCGGAGATTAACAACAAAATGGAGGTGGAGGAAACTGGGATTTTATCTAACCCCGTGTAATCCACTTCACAATCATTACAGTAAGACCAAGGGACTCTTGAAAGGCCGACCCAATCTGTTATTGAAAAAGTGAGAGATGGATCAAACATCTCATCATTAGTAGAAAGCGTCTTTAGGAACGCAAAAGCTCAAACTGAGAAGAAAGTGGAAAAGGGGGTTCCTATAAAACTCATAAGTAGACATTGAGACCAAACCTCTAGGAAAACACACAACCCTTGTGTTCCTTAATATCTGATGGGAGTACGCCCATAGCAGAGGCTAGAAAAACTTGCTACGATAGCACGGCGGACACTCATCTAGCCCTAGGTATGTGCTTTTCCGCCTCGGTTAAGAATAAATTGCGTCTTTCAATTCTGACGCATTCTAAAGAGTTTACTACCAATACGTTGCCACTCTAAATCGTGTAGAATCGTGTAAATCAGCACTTGAATCTGAACATCTCTCCAAAGAATTAATTATACAAGAAATCCACGTACAGACTCTTCGCAAAGAATCATCGAGTGTTATTTTGAAACTGAAAATGAAACTCATCACTCAAACGTTTGTCAGCCAATGATGCACTGAAAGCGTTCAAGAAGGCCATAGTAATGGTGAAATTTCCATAGGTGGTTATGGACACCGAAAAGACTGGAAAAATTTCCACCAGATCATGTAGCGGATGATGAAAACCCAGAACTATGGGCTAAAGACCCACGGTTGGACAGTCGACGATAAGAAGTTAGAGGATCAAAACACGACGTTTCGGGAATAAGAATCAATTCCCGTTATCAAGTGACTAAAAACTAAAGAAACATGAAACTAGAAACTATGCCTATGTTAGAAGTAAAATTAAATAATATTTAATTTTACTTCTTACATAGGCATAGTTTCTTTAGTTTTTAGTCACTTGATAACGGGAATTGATTCTTATTCCCGAAACGTCGTGTTTTGATTTTTAACACAAAAATGATGGCAAATGTCCGAAAAATGCATAATAATAAAATTGAACTTCCATCATTAACAAAAAATTTCAAACAGAGAAAATAAAGTTAGAGGCGTTTAACCAGACTTTAGTTATGGATATTTACGATACTTTACTGAACGTACTTCAGGCAGTAGGCTAGAGGGTTAATCTTAGCCCCTCGAAAACACCCTTCAGAGTCATCTCACTCCAAAGAAGGATAAGGGTAGTTAAACTCAACATTCACCACAGTAAGGGGCAATTGAGGAACAAGGGGTAAGTCCCTCTCTTATATTGTAGTATCTAATCTTTATATTTTTAATAAAGGTAATACAGCTACTTTTGTTACAAAAGCTAGAAGTGAGGTTTTGGATCTTAATTCGAAAATAATTCATAAACACAGTTTTAAGTAAATGGTATGTCTCGGGTGAACAGTTTATGTCAGATTACAGATACATAACATAAGTATTGAACTCCGAGTAGAAAACATATAATTTGATACTCTTCGTAATCCTAGGAATACTTTATAGGTCATATGAGGAAAATCTTAAAATTAACCTTCAGGTCTTAGGCTGATCGAATGGTAATACACATGAATTGTAATTTGCGACGAGTAGGTTGACGGCTGTGGACTCTTTTCATGAAACTGTCCGCTGAAAAGTTAAATACTAAAGGGTGGACTCAATCACTTTCTGTTGAATAAAGATAAATTAAGAGGGTTTTTAATCCAGTAGACAAGAGGTTTCCAGAAGTTGTCAGCAGGCAAATAACAGTGTAAGACTTTTGTTACAGTATTAAGTCCTGGAAGTTGACTCATTCCTGGATATTTTTTCGTCGGAGGGATACCATAACCAAGGATTTACAGATTATGTGGTAGTGCAAATGGATGTGGTTATCCAAAGATGGTATGGGAATACAGTCCCATCTTATTATGGGATCTCAAGAAGAGAGCTCTTTCGCGTTCATCTTTGGATTGCGACATTACTCATACAACACAGAGTAATTAACGCTTAGGGTATGACAAGGTCAATGTAAGGTTAGGGACTACCAACCTATTAGCCACTACACACAAATTATGACATAAAACATACCTCTCCGTGCACTGAATTATATTGAATGTTTGATTGTCTCCTTGTTGAAACACCCGGTTATAAACTGGCAAATACCGGCTGATTTAGAGGAAATAACAGTTATCTAAGACATGTTCAAACTGTTTAAATAAACAAAAGTTCTGAAAAATTCTTCGTTAGTCTGTCTGTTGTTCTTAAAACATAATTTTTGAGGAATAAATTTTAATACTGATTCAAAATTGGCCGCACATGTTTAAATCATACTGTTTTACACCTATACAAAACTAATATAGCGTTTATTCTGACAACCAAAGGTACTTAGACAACTCCATGTTAGATGAAGCACAAACACAATATTTTGTAAAATTTTACAATTTACAATTTAGAATTCTACAACAAAGGCAAGACTTAATAAATTGTAGAATTTTACCAAATATTTTGTTTGTGTTTCATTTAATACAGTATTATTATACAGTCAGTTTCAAATTGGAGTCTTTGTAAAATTTTAGATAATGAATATCACGATAACTGTTAACTTTGCAATAAATTAATAACGTACAAAGTTGAACACATCAGGCATCTGTGTTCTTAATGTAGGTAAAAAAATAATCGATAAATCGATCACATAATCACTTCTTGGTATTCACTACGATAAGCTAAAGTTTTCCGAGTGGTTTGTATGAATTATTTGAATATGTTATAAACGTAATCGAATATAACTTCATATTTCAATGATCGCAAAATGGAGGGGGGGAGATTGAAATAAAATTTAATGTTGTATAGTGATAAATTCACAATGATTGAATACAGTGCACAAGAATCTGAAGAAGTTATTATTAATTTATTAACTAACTTCTCTATTATCCTTAACTTAGAACAATAAGTGGTACAAAGACATTGCACAAACTTGCTCACTCACCCATCCCCAAAACAAATTAAATACTAATAGCCACCAAACGGAAAATCAGTAGTCATCAATAGAAAAGTGAAAACTATCTATTGGCGCCGTCTTTGAAATATATATATATATATATATATATATATATATATATATATATATATATATATTAAACTAAGGGCATAAACATGCTTCCCTTATGCCATAAAAAAGTTCTGATTGTCCTAAAAGTCGTATTTGAATCAAATCAAGCTTTTAACGTTCATTTTTGTTTTTTGTCAATTATTCCTGAACTTGTAATATTTATTTACTTACGATTTTGCACACTGATTGGAGTTATAATATTCACATTTCACTAGAAGTTGAACCAAATCGTGTGATTGGATTTTATGAAATTAAGAATTTTATAACAGATCCATTTTGAGTTTGGTTTCCGATAAATCATGAACGGAAATTTTTCGAGAGATGGCGACCAAAACGTTTTGTTTGGGTTCTTAGAAGCTACACATTGAATACAATTTCATCATAATCGTTAGAGCTAATTTAGAGAATATCGTAATTTTGTGTTCTTATCTTACGGTTTCTAACCCTAAATTTTGAGTTATGAAAAAATAAGTGCCAAGATATGACTAAAAACATGCCCACAAAACTTACAAATTTTTATTAAAATCGGTCCACGCGTTTCGGCTGTAGAGGAACTACACATACGAGAGACAGGATCATTCCAAAAACCATTTTTCAGGCATTTCAAAAAGGATTTATTCCTTCCCTACAAAATGACCTCAATCTTTTTACCCATCACATAAATTTCTTTCTATTATTATTATGTGAGAAAGTAGAAATAGAGAAACGAGGCTCAGTTGGTAAAGCTCGCGTCAAGCTCACTGCTATTCGGACAGTCAAATATTATGCAGCTTAAAGACCAGTGTTGGTTTTCTGTGTTATTCTCTTCCCTCTTCTTCAAAGATGAAAACGAAAAAAATTTTAAAAAAATAAAAGGAAGAAGAAGAAGAAACAACCTATTTCAAATTAAAAGAGTACTACAAAATAATGCTGTTAAAAACAAAACAATAATGTAACATACCAAACATTTTGCCATTGTACATTTTTTGTAAATGTCTTTCATGAATTTTTTCCATCAAAAATTCTAATGAGTGTAATTATGAAAGAATTTTAATCCATAATTCACCCCGGTACACATGATCAAAAATTGTATTTGGACTATACATCTAAATTAGTCTCCATAGAAACAGCTGACACCAATTTTTGCCAATTTTTCGTGAATATTATTTAATTTGTGTTCTCTTTAATTATTATGTTATAGTTAAATGTTTTATAATCTTTTAGAGATATTTTATCATTGTTTAATTTTTATTTTCTAATAATTAAATGTTTTATTATTAGTTAGGGATATTTTACCATTGTTTAATTATTACTATATAGTTAAATATTTTAATAGTTTTTAAAGGTATTTTATTATTATTCAATTAATATTTTACAATTAATTGTTTGAATAATCTTTGGAGATATTTTATTATTATTATTTCATTAATATTCTATAATAATGGTTTTAATAATTTTCAAAAATATTTTATCATTGTTAAATTATAATTTTATAGTGAAATGTTTTAATAAACTTTGGAGATATTTTATCATGATTAATTATTATTTTATAGTTAAATATTTTCATAATATTTTGGTTAATTATTACTTTATATTTAAATGTTATATTTTACCATTATAGATTTTTTTTATCATTGCTTAGTTATTATTTTTTCTACGTTAATTGTTTTTTTTTCTATCTATCTATTTGGTTAGGATTTTCAACAGTAATGGTTCGACTTTTTGATTGGTTATTTCCCAACGGAAGAGACATTGATTACAAAACTTTATCAATCAAATTCGTTCCACGTTTTCACTGAAATGACCTTAGAACTTAAAGCACAGTTGCAAATAAAATTAATAAAGCGTGAATGATCAAACAATAAAGGTTTCCTTATTAGGCGATAAACCCATGTTCAATAAACATTGCAGGGTGATTGTGGTTTTGGTTTTCCTTATAGTTATTAACATGCGGCTATAAATAATGTTCTGAATTACTTGAGTTCTTATTTTTGTGTGAAATAAGTTTTCATTTCGTATTTATAGCATGTTATTTGCAACTAGTGTTCTTTATTTTGATACTTTTTATATAAGAAACAATAAAAACATTAATTCATTTTAATTCATTATAAACATTTCTTGGGATATCTAATGTAAGAATATGTGTATGATGTTTGTGTTTGTGTGTGTTTTTTTTTTGACATATGTGAGTAAAGGAGAGCAATGTCCAATATATTTATGTGATACAGTCATATAACTTTTCACTTCAAGAAACCATAAGGTATAAAACAGGTGACATTTTCAAAGACAAACTTTACATAAATAATAAATACAAAACCAATATAGAGGGTGTTTCAAAATATCGTTTCAAAACTCAATAACTTCATAAATAAATATGAACATATTTCCTGAAATACTTAGTTATTTATCTAGCCGCAATTTTTGTTTTTGACAACAATAAAAAAAATCATATATTTTTAACGGTAATTGATATAGAGTTAAAATTTTGAACGGTGCTTACTTTTAAAAAGATCCCATTTATGAAAAAAAAAAAAAAATAAAATAATCCACAGATTTCCTTTACTCATTACAAAATGGCGGCTCTTTAAACTTTTTAACGTTGAATATCTGAAAAACCGCCAATTTTACAAAATATTTACGAGACGAAATATTTTTATTTTTAACGCCAAACAATTTATTTTATTTTTATTCTTTCTGTAGATGAAAGAATAACTCAGTTATCGACTAAAAATTGAAAACATTAAATCTTAGTAATCGTCTAAAAATCTAAAAATGACCTAGAACCAACTTTTGTGTTTGAATTCTGCAAATGTTTACTTCCAATTCTTACTCTCGTTTCCTGTAAAGTACAACTGAATTATCGACACACTCAATAATAGGGAGATGGAGATATGAAAGCTTTTAGTTTTAAAACTGTTCAAATGCGCAAATAACGTACATTAAATACATGTTCGCCATTTCTGAGTTTGACAATACGTGGTTATTTTTTATGCTATAGTGTGCACATTAATATGAATATAATAATTGTTTTAACAACACTTTTATTCCACTTATTCACTGTGATTAATAGCAGTAGATTAACTGGGAATAGGTTTTTTATTTTATTTACTAAACTCATAACAATACTTTCTTAACAATCATTGATTAATAAACTTCAATATATATTTTTAACAGCTGTTCAATTAAATGTGACTGAGCAATCGTTGTAATGTTTAGGATGTAATAAACAGCTGTTTCATTAAGATTGTTGTCTCTCATACACTGTAGGTCAATAGCTTTATTAAGCCTTACTACAAAACACAAAATTGTATGGTATTAGTTATTACATATTGTTATTGGATCTGTCGATAACTTACTCTTACTTGTTCTTTAAGTTATATGAAGATTTGGAGGTAAACATTTGCAGAATTTAAACAAAATTTTTTGTTCTATGCTAATCTTGTTTCTCGTTAAAAAGGAATATATTTGGTCTGTTGTAAATATTTTGTATATTTAATGATTTTCAGATATTCTACGTTAAAAAGTTTAAAAAGCCGACATTTTGAAATGAATAAAGTAAATTGGTTGATTATTTTTCTCAAATTGGTTGTTTAAACCAATAAATAGGATAACAAATTTCAACTCGATTTCATTTAACAATAAAAAGATATGAATGTTTTTGTTAATGACGGCAAGATTGAAATGCCTCTTAGGAAATACGTACATTTATATAAACTTTATCATTGCTTTTTATGTGAGGAGTGAGCTCCTTAAGTTTTGGAACGTTTTTTGGAAACTCCCTGTATACAACATAACTCCAGACGAGCAAATTCAATACACTATAATAAGGTTTTAATTTTACTTACAGCTAATTTACGAAAACAAGCTACATTTTGTCATTTATTTATTTCTTGTTCTTGTTGTTGAAAAGTTAATAACCTCTAAGACAACATTGCCTTTTTTTTAAAGCAAAAAATAAGAAGAAGAAAATAACATAAAATAAAATCTCTTACTGATATAGTCAGGATCAAAAAAAGAACAGGAGCTACTAAAGATAGATCTGGTAGGAAAGATGAAGGAGGAATCTAACCCAAGGCGTTGGTGTAGGTGAAGGGGACCTCAGCATTATCACGCCCGTAGTCACAATAGATCGCCCCTGAGGGACTTAATCATTTGAATATTCACTAGCACTATAATATGATTTTGAAACAAAAAAGTCTTCAGTGTTTTTTTTTTGGTTTTTTTTTTTTTTTAATTACAATGCTCCTAGTATTTTTAATGTAAAAATGAAGTTTATTAAACACCTCCCATCCCCCCCTATAGTCAAGAATTTTAGAAACTATGTTCAGGCAATGCTTTGGTAATTTAAAGTTATGTACATCTTTGAATTACACAGATGATTTTTCCTTTTTGTATAAATCAATATAATTACTTTTTATCAATAAAATGTACCGTAAAATGACATTTCCTTTAAAAATATTAATAAGCAGCTGTCGTGTTTAACTAAAACACAACTGATTGGTAGTATTGTAATGAATAATCTGTTAATAAATTTAAAAATTTGTTGCTATGATGTCATAATGGTTTAAAGATTCAAAAAGTATTCCTGTCATGTTCAGTTTAATTATGGGATTACTTCTAAATGATAAAGGATATCACATTATTGATGTTTTTCCCTGAGTATTTAGGTTTTCCGAAGAACAATTTGACGTTTAATAATTACTAGTTTCTACACAAATTATTCGTAGAAATAATTTACAAAGTATATATAAAAAGTACAAGATAAATAATAACAATAATATTTCGAAATGCAAAGCCGATGGAACACTCGTTCATGCGGTTGTCAAATTGTGTTAGTTCTCTTAGTTTATAATGAAGTCTCAATAAAACACACAAGCGCGCGCACGCACACATCTTCTCTAATATCTCTGGCATTAAGAAAGGGAAAGTTGTATAAGAACTCAAATTTTTAAATTTGCGTTCTTTGTTCTTATAGAAAAAAGCAATTTTTTTGTTGGGCCTACACACAAAACCGAAAAATCTGCAAAATGTATAAGAAACAAAATCCATTTCCCTGTATTGTTTGTCTGACGATTTAGCTTATCAAAGTTAGTGTTTTTTACAAAATTTGACGAAAATCAGAAAATAGGAGATCACTTTAGCAACAATCTGCTAAAATAGAATTTCGTATTATCTTATTTTTACGTTCCCACATATAGACAGAAGATAAGCAAAAATACACGTTGTATAAGAAAGTTAAGTGATGGGTCGAAAATTAACGTCGAGTTTTTTGGAGATGTTTTCGATTTGAGATCCCCTGAGATAAAAAAAGTAGTTTTGAAATAATGTATGTCTGTCTGTCTGTCTGTCTGCCTTATAAGCAGTGCTCTTCAGCCCAAACTTGAATCGATGTTGATAAATATATTTATCATATCCCAATACGTTGGAGAAGCTGTAAAAAACTAAAATAAAAAATTGACGATTGAGATGTAATAAAGTGATAATTTCTCAAAATCGGCTCTACAGATTTCATTCAAATGTTACTAAAATGTGAGGATTATTAACCCAAACCCGTGTGAAAAACAATTAAAAATTATTACAGTTTAGGAATAATTGGGAAAAAGCAAAAATAAACCTTGAGAGCTGTCATTAAATACTATATTTTAATTAAACATGACTTAAGATGTGTTTATGTCACAAGCAAAGAAAGTGTCTCTACTTATTTAAATATTTTTTTCAAAAATTATAATTTATTTTTCACTTTTTGGATGATAACTACCGAAATGAGAATTTGTGTTAAGATTAGTTTTGGTTAGTTTTTATTTGATTTTGGGGTGGTATGAGTAGGTAAGTTTATGCAGTATTTTTGCACTGTTTATTTATTACAGTTCTAGCTATTGTGAATAAAAAATATATTTATACCAAAAGCATAACGACAGCTGAAACCTAAAATCAATAAAAGGTTTCTAATAGACTTGCCAAATTGAAATTTCCTGGCTAACTAATTTGTTTAAACGTCACCAATTTTACAAATTAAAAATGTGGCCAAAATTCCACCGGATAAGAAAAATTTTATGTGTGCATTTACATTAACACGCAAATATGAATTTATAAAGCCTATAGTATATTGACGATATTATTTTAATATAAATATTTTAAATTTTATTTAAAAAAATTAATTACAAAAACGCACGTTGACAGCTAAATGTTCATGTCTAGATCTTATCAAAACGACAGCTATACTTTAATTTTAGAATTGTGGATTTATTTTGTTAAGTCTTAGAATATTTTTTCAACGTGTTAACATTAACGTATATTTAAAACAGAGTTTTAATATTTGAAATTCGATATGACGTGTTGTGTATGTATCAAAACAAATATAGCAATAATAAAACATTTTAATATCCAGTCTGTCTTTAACTGAATGGTGTTGTTTTGTAGGTCAGGAAGTAGATAAACATTGTTCGTAATAAAAATACAAGTGGAGGAGGGAGCAAGTGGAGAGTGAAGATAACGGACAAAAGTATACGAGGATAAATAAACTGAGAACAAAATACAATTTGTCTTCATTTTATTGGAAATAAAATTATCTGTAGTATAAACACTCATAATTTCACGGACACCGCTTCTGATCTTTCCACTGGCCAAACCTCTGCAGTAGATCCTTAGACCTTATCATTCGTGTTTTATTTATCTAAAATGATAGAGGACTTTTTTTATATACTACCCTTGTCCAGAAACTAAGTTCCGTTTTGGTATAAAAATTGAGTATTTGTTTTTAAATTTTAACTTATCTTTAAGTGACAATTTCAACCATTATTAAGACATTTGTCATTTCGAGTTACTATCTTTTCTATACCTTCTTTATAGAATAATACCGCCTGTAATAATAGCCAATATCACAAATCATCTTTGAAATTGTCATCATCACCATACATAGCTATGGCTAAAAATTGTTACATATGGCTTAATTCTATAGAGTATACACCAAGCTTGGGTTCTGGAGTGATGTGACACCTAGTTAAGAAAACATCACCTTCTCATTATTACTTACAAGTCTTTAGGTTTCGTGCAAAATAGACTCCATTATCGACACTCAAAGAGAACACAGATTTCGATGATCTAAACGGTCTGAAGAACTCTTCTTTAAATTTTAAGAAAATTTTGTTTCTTGTTGTTTAAAGGCGACAATCCTCTCGGTGATCACAGCCTAATACACAAGTTGATGGCGCATCATGGTACTTACCCAGTCTCATCATAAAAAGTAATACTAACAGATCCTCTAAATGTACGGACAAAAGTTGGTTTCTTTGGCTTCTAGGACATGTTTAATTGTAATTAGTAGTTCTAGGAGTCTTATCCAGAAGTTTGTTCAAGAAGTTAACAAACTAACGGCTCTCGTAGTTATATATATTAAAGATCTCTACTCGCTTCGCTCGTGTCAGTATCTAAGTCCTAGTGGGCCTCGAAGCTATACATATGTGAAGAAGTCTCAACTTGCTACGATCGTGTTGGTGACTTTACGAATATTACATTTTTTGGAAGGTCGTTGTTAAAAAAATATATTTTATTACAATAACTTCGCTATTTGAGAGGTAGAGTTGATACATGCAGAATTGAAATCTGCAAATTTGATGCGGTATAAGTTGAATAACACACGAGATATATATAAAAAAAAAAAAACTGTTTAAAATTACTATCATTTCGACATTATCAATTCCACTTTTTTGAATATCAATAGGGTTCTATATGAGCATACTATACATCCTTATTCCAAATATTACGTTCCTATCATTAGTTTTGTGGCCGCTACCATGGTTACTTACAGATAACAACGACGACGGACAGATGGTATCCTGATTTTTTGGTATCCCGAGATCATGAAATGTGAAGATCATTTAAAAAAACAGAGGTCGAAATTGTTGAGGATTACCAAACTTACCCTTTACTTCGTATACTGGGGTAAGTTAAAATTAAGAAAAGAACATAAAATAAAGTCACACCAATCTCTCGAATAATTCTTGGAGTAAAAGACCGTCATGAGACAAAGAATGTGGTTGAAAATAACTGAGGGGCTCATTTGCAATGAGAATAGGCGCAGTAATCCCAAGGAACCTAATTGAAACTACACCTTCTTTCGTCTAGTCTCGGGTTAGATCCCTTTCTTTCATCTCACCTGTTTAATCTCTCTTGATCTCTTCCGTTCCTGATGCTATTAGAGTATTCGAGGACTAGGGCCTTTATTTTATAAAAACTGTGACAACTGAGAGGTTTTCGCTTTTAAATAACAAGAAAAGTAATTGCTAAAATTATGTCATCTGGAAGTTACTAAATAATCATACGTCCCCCCCTCCCCCCACTTAAGCACAATTAGTAACACAAGAGTCTCTTCCTTGTAAGCAAGTTATGAATATTGTTCTTATTTCAACGATAAATAATGGCCCCACTTGGTTGTATGTAATATATTTTTATCATAAGTACAAAGAATTACAGAGAATCTAGCAATGGGAAAAAGTTTAGTAACCTTGAGCCCTAACAAAATTTAAAATTCGTGTGAGTAGTTAATAGTAAAGGGTGGGATCAGTTGTAAAGATGACCTTGTTACCTAGTAGTTAAAAGTCAATAGGACTTAAGATAAGATGCGTGTTTTCATGTATTGATAACAAATTGTATCTCGGTATTATTTTATATATAATATGGTGTCAGAAAAGACAGTTCATTCTCACTATGTGAAATAAAATATATTTTGCTTCATAATATTCAAAGTGAAACCATTATCAACCGTGAGTGGAGAAAATAGAGACCAAGCGATCCTTAAAAGCTGCGTTCAATTTAATTTTGTGATTAATCTGTAATAGTGGTAGAACCTTTTATTATATTAATGGTAGACTCACTTTCCTCACCTGCTTGAGTACGACTGTATATATATGAGCATAGAAGCCTGCCATGAGTATTGCGGGGAAGATAATAGTAGCAAAATACAAGAAGACGAGGAACTGGTGACTCATGACTTTGGTAAAGAGGCAGTCTTCTAGGTCACCACTAGGCGCTGAGTTCCATCCCATTAGAGGAAGAAATCCCACCAAGGAGCCTGCGACCCAACACACGCATATAATACCTGCAAATAATAAAAACAACAATAATTGGCAATTAAAAGTTACGTTGTGGAATATGAATGCATCATGTAAAGATACATATCTTTCTGTATAGAAAATCAAAGAGGAAAGCATTTATAAATAACAATATTATTATTGTTATGTCTGTGAGACTACTTTTGCGTTTCTATATTTATTTATGCGTTTCCAGACGGTAAGCTCAATAAAGCATTTTTCTTTTACTCGTTGTAGATCTTTAATAAAACATTAAAATTCACATACACATCACTGACACATGGAAGGTATAATTTAAGTAAAATTCTTTTACAAACCGTAACCGCGCAGACCGGAGCTGTTTCAAGGTTAGGCGCTCTCTACAGGTAAGTAGAAATTTGCGGTGCGTTTCAAGTGTCTACGTGTGTTAATTGTTTGTTTCTATTACATAGATCACTACTAACGGCAAGCATATGGGATGAAATGGTAAAGGTTAATACTTAAAGTTTACATAATAAGGCATAAACCAAGTGTAAAGAGCGTAGCGGAGTTCAGACAATAACCGGCCACGACTACTTGCAGATCCATCTCCACAGAGTAGCCACCATAAGTTCAAACGTCTGTCCACATTACAACAATGTACCACAGTCAGACCTACTAACACCCATTTTTATCATACATTAGAAAATCCTCTTGCCACACCCTAATGGAAAGAACGGCATTGGTTGGCAGAGATGTCAAGGATGGGCGTTGGCTAAAGTAAAGTAAAGTATTGTATTTAAGTTACATTGTGAAACAATATCTTGATCACCAACCCCATGAAGTACACTCAGTGATTAGCTTTTTGAACGCTAAAAATATTCCTCGTGCTGAAATTCATCGACAACTTGTGAAGTTGTATGGGGAAGGAGATAGTGCAAGGATCTATGACAAGACTGTTTAATGAAGGAAAAACAGATGTTCTTGATGAGTCACGATACAAACGGCTGTCATCACCGAGGACTTGGCAAACAATAATCAATAAATATTCTTGAATATCGGATATTCTCTATTGATGAAGAGCATGAACTACTCCTTACGTTTTAAAATTGTATATGTTAAGCTTAAAGACAAAGAGAAGAAAAATGTATCAGTTATGGACAGACGACGGACTTGTATGATGAAGTTATCAACACATTTCTATCGCATCTCAACAAGTGCTTTTCTCCACGAAGATTACGTAGAAAAATAAAGAAATGCTGTACTTTTTTTTGCCAATATAATTTTGTTAACATACCTTATTTCAAGTCGATAGTACTTCTTTATATTATAGTAATAGCTACATGCTTCGCTGCCATAGGCAGCATCACCAGGCCGGCTAATAACGTAACACTTTGTTCACATACACATCACAAACACATATAAAAATCTCGATCTAGCACAAATAATCGTGCAGAAACGGCACTCGTTAAAAGTTAAAAATTGGTTTTTTTTCAGACCTGGCCTGATGATACTGCCTATGGCAACGAAACATGTAGCCATTACTATAATATAAAGAAGTACTATCGACTTGAAATAAGGTATGTTAATTAGTTAAAGTAGTTCTAAGGCAAACAATGAATAAAGAATATAATTTTGTTCATTAATTGTTTTTTTGTGATCTGTAAAGATTTTTACTTTACAAAATGACCCTCGATATATACACAACAGAAAGTATAAAAGAGTGTGCATATTATGGCGTACGATTTGTGATTTATTCACCATAGTATATGTTAGTGAAGTATGCATCAACTTTTAATGTTTTGTTAATTACTAACTAGCAAAAGAAAAGTCCGATTATGGAATTACTGTCCCCAATAAGCCTAAATAGAGACAATAAACTGTGGGAAAATCACCCAAACCCATTAACAAAACAAAATAAAAACGAACTAAAACCAAGTTGTCATCAAAAGTGCTGAATATTTGTTTGCTTGAGATTTTGTACAAGGGTTGAAATCTTCATTTTCATGAACCAAATTTATACATGCATAAGGTTTTGAGATATATCTTTTTAAAACTAGATTACTGTTCTCATTTAATAACCAGCGTCTCTCTTTTAGCCGTAATCAATATGGGTTTGTACAGGTTAAAAGTACTGTAGATGTCTCATTACAGGTATCAACATTACTTCAAAGAGAGGTAAGTGAAAATAAAGCGAGATTATTTGTTAAATAATAAACGCTTTTGATTGTGTTGATCTTGAAATATTACTAAAAAAACTTTGGGATTCAGGGGTCCGTGAAACACTGGTTCTGTAGCTATCTCTCAGGAAGAGCACAGAGTGTTCGAGTTGGGGCACTTAAGTGCTCTATTGCCAATTACTCCCACAGGGATCTGTATTAGGAGTTATTCTTTTAGGGAAGATTTTATGGTAGCATAACTGTATTTGCTGATGGTACGGCTCTTACATACAGTATGCAACTAAGCTCACACCTACTTAATTGTCCTCAAAGTGACATGAACACATTGAGGTTCTGCGCGATGTAAATTTTATGCTACTAAGCAATAAAACGAAATTAGTCTTGTTTAGTAAACAAAAATTGGTTTTAAAAGATAAAAATATGTTATATAAATTCCATAAATATGCATTGAATGTGTGTAGTAATTGTATGTGTATTGAAACATGTCATAGTATTATGCGTGGCTCGAGGGTAATCTAAATTGGAAGCTTCATGTTAACAAATTACGAACGAAATTGATTTCGACTCTATGGAAATTATATTTTGTACGTCATATATGTCAGTTGTTGGTTTTAGAAACCATTTATTTTGCCCCTGACTAGGTTGCAGTATGGAATATCGCCCTACGTAGGGACCTTACAGCCCTTAATTATCACTCAAGATGTCATCACTATTTAAGGGATAACTTGAGTCATCCTTTCCGCTTATTGTTAGTTTTACTGTTACGTCAACTATTTATTTATAGAGTTTTATTATTTTTTCGTAAAGGGTGATAACGAAGGGGGGAATATGAATGTATATGCATCACGACTCCAAAATGTTGATAAACAAGAAACTCCATTGCTTTCGGAAGCATTAAAATATATATACCTGCCTCCTAAATTATGAAATAAATTGCTTTTCGAAGTCGATACTGGTAAATCGATTTTTTGTAGCAACTAAAATTCTTTTTGAGATACCTGAAGGAGTGGAGAACTGGTGCAACAATTCACAATAATTTTTATTTTATTTTTACTCTTTATGTGATTTAGGTTACAGTTACAAATTTTAAAAACTTAGTTTTCTGTATTCTGTTTCATGATTTTTTTTTTTTTTTGTATACAATTTTAATTTAGTTTTTTTAGTTAAGGAGGATTTTAATGTTTGCTTATTAACATTTATGGGTCTGGAAAATTCTAATGTACAACAAAATAAATTTATTTTAAAATTAAATTTCTACTTATAACAATACAACATGGCCGATTTTTTTTTTTATTATTTTTATTTTTTTAAGTGAACATCTATTGGCTCGTTGGGCACTTTCTGGGATTTGAGTAAAACGGCAAACTCACGTCACGATCACTGCGTACCATAAGAGCGGCATAATCATAAGTGTATACCTATATATGTTCATATGCGACGGTATGTTGAACATAATAATAACATACGTTTTTATTGTGTAGCACTGCGTATACGTTTGGACTATAAGCACTGCGTATACATTTGGGCTGTATAGCATTCCGCATACGTCTTCGTTGTATAGTACTGCGCATACGTTTGGGCTGTATAGCATTGCGTATACGTCTTCGTTGTATAGTACTGCGCATACGTTTGGGCTGATTATATTGCGCATACGTTTGTATTGCATTGCACTGCGCATACGTTTGGACTATATAGCACTGCGTATACATTTGGGCTGTATAGCATTCCGCATACGTCTTCGTTGTATAGTACTGCGCATACGTTTGGGCTGTATAGCATTGCGTATACGTCTTCGTTGTATAGTACTGCGCATACGTTTGGGCTGTATAGCATTGCGTATACGTCTTCGTTGTATAGTACTGCGCATACGTTTGGGCTGTATAGCATTGCGTATACGTCTTCGTTGTATAGTACTGCGCATACGTTTGGGCTGTATAGCACTGCGCATACTTTTGGGCTGTATTGTACTGCGCATACGTTTGGGCTGATTATATTGCGCATACGTTTGTGTTGTATAGTACTGCGCATACTTTTGAGCTATATAGCACTGCGAATACATTTGGGCTGTATAGCATTGCGTATACGTCTTCGTTTTATAGTACTGCGCATACGTTTGGGCTGATTATATTGCGCATACGTTTGTATTGCATTGCACTGCGCATACGTTTGGACTATATAGCACTGCGTATACATTTGGGCTGTATAGCATTCCGCATACGTCTTCGTTGTATAGTACTGCGCATACGTTTGGGCTGTATAGCATTGCGTATACGTCTTCGTTGTATAGTACTGCGCATACGTTTGGGCTGTATGTACAGCACTGCGCATACTTTTGGGCTGTATTGTACTGCGCATACGTTTGGGCTGATTATATTGCGCATACGTTTGTGTTGTATAGTACTGCGCGTACTTTTGAGCTATATAGCACTGCGAATACATTTGGGCTGTATAGTATTCCGTATACGTCTTCGTTTTATAGTACTGCGCATACGTTTGGGCTGTATAGCATTGCGTATACGTCTTCGTTGTATAGTACTGCGCATACGTTTGGGCTGTATAGCACTGCGCATACTTTTGGGCTGTATTGTACTGCGCATACGTTTGGGCTGGTTATATTGCGCATACGTTTGTGTTTTATAGTACTGCGCATACGTTTGAGCTATATAGCACTGGGCATACTTTTGGGCTGTATTGTACTGCGCATACGTTTGGGCTGTATAGCATTACGAATACGTTTATGTTGAATAACACTGCGCATACTTTTGTGCTGTATAGTACTGCGCAAACGTATGGGCTGTATAGCACTACGCATACGTTTAGGATGTATAGCACTACGCATACGTTTGGGCGATATAGCACTGCGCATAGTTGTCTGACTTCATTTGCAACAAAACAGGAATATATATTTTTTCAATCAATTGTCAAAGCATCATTACACACGCACTCGATCTCAATGACAGTATTTTGAATAATTATTCTTTCCATAACACATATAAAAGATGGAGAAATCATAGATATTCCTAATTTCTATTGCGTTACAAGTATATACGACCTGGGGTTTCTGCCGGTGGAGTAGCAATTTATCATAATGCAGGTGATAATGTGAATATAGTAACCTCGCATATTCATTCATTCAAACAAATCAGCTGGCCTTGGAGTATTCCAGTAGAAAATCGGAGAAATTTGTTTAAGTAGATGTGTAACAGAAACTGGACAGGTTATCATAACTATTGCTGTTTATATTTCTACAGGCAAAAATATTCAGGAGATTATTACATTTTTTAATAATAACATAAAATAATAACAATATCGGTAATGGTATACTCGTTGCAAAGTTTTCTTGAAGCATGTCCCCCCCCCCCCCCCCAGTATTGTTCAAAAGATATTGGAAATACTGACCGGCCATAGAAGTTATCACTTCCAACGTGTGGTCCTACGCACACCAGTTTTTTTTTTTTTTTTTTTTTTTTTATTAAAGATACATTTGAGCAATATTTGAATAAAAACATTACAACCATTATTAGAAGTAATCATAATTTTTTATGGCAACTACCTCCAAATTTTAAGATATCAAAAAAAATCCTATGTATGTTATATAATAAAGCAACGTACCAAATTTGACTAAAATTAATCCACGATTTTGGGCTGTAGAGCGCTGCTCAATCTATCGTCGTATCTTGTTTGGTAGAAACAAAACATCGGTAATGGGACTGTTATAAAATACTTAAGCAACTTTACCGATATTAAAATTTGTTGTAAAATGTTAAGATTAATTACCTATAAAATCTTAAATAAAAAAATACGGTTCAGGGATAATTGGCAAAAAAAATAGAAATGAAAGTCGACAGCCGTTATTAAATTCGATTTTCATCCAATACCTCTTACGATGAGCACAAGCTAAGCAAGTTAAATACATAAATATTTTTTCAACGATTTCCTTCATTTTCTCTTTTCGATTGACAACTACTGAAATTATATTTTTGGTGACGATTAGTTTTGGTTCATTTTTACTTCATTTTGAGGATTGGGGGGGGGGGTTGAAAAGTTTGTGAAATGTTTATTTTATTTGTTTTTATCGATAATGTACATAATTTTATAAAGTGCTTGCATTTAATCTCGAATTAACGGTGTAAGACAATGGCGAAAGTTTACAATGCTTGTCTGTCTACTTGATTAATTGATATAGATATTTTTACACCATTTTTACAACTCCGTCTATGAAGGTAAAAGGTTTAATAAATTGGAAGCATGTCTTTCATATAGGTAGAAGTTTCATGTAGGTGCAGTGTTTTGAGAAACTGTTCATGCTTGTATATCAATATTTTTTTAGTAGTCATATTAATTTTATTTATTTGATTATGTTATATTTTGCAAAACAACATACACCAAGACAGTATAACTGAAAACAAAACTAACATAAAAATAATTAACTCTTAAAATAACTTATAAATTAACAGATAAAACTAATATTAATAAATTCAATTTTAAAAAGACACGACAAAAATATTGTCCCAGGAAAAACATGGAAGTCCTGCAAAACTCCAGAGGTAATATCATGTAATTGATATTTTAAAAAGTTCACTTTTATTTGAATTATCAAAGAGAAATATTTGCAAAATGTTTCTGTATATTTTAGAGTTAATATCGCTAAACTAAATACTACACAATACATATCATGATTATATTATTCATGTATCTTGAAATACAAGTACATACATACAAACTGTGTTATGGAAATGCAAACTATTGCAAACTCTGAACACGTATTGCTGTTTCCAATTCAAAGCGTGTACGAATATTTAACACTCGGCACAACACTTTGCTTAAACAATTTATTTCTGTTTCTGAAAAGATTTTCTCTTCGTTTCAAGAAATGACTTAATTGTTAAGGTTATAATTCTTTAGAATGTTCACGTGACTAACATGCTGGTAGTTTATCAGAATTACGTAAACTTGCTAATTCTCATAAGGAAAACAGCTTTTGTTTTTCTGAAAAGATAACCAAGAACTAGAAATCACACCTTATAAAAAACAAGTGTTATGGCTCGTGCTAATTTATATTTTGTAAGGGTATACAAGATTATTTAATAGAATGAGAGAGTCTAAACTTAAACGCGTTTGGAGATATATTTTACTAATCAAGAAATTTAATCTCCAAAATGTTTTTACACCTGTATTTTTTTTTAATCTTAGAAACACATGAGCATTATTAATTTTTGTTGAACATCATCACACTGGACAAAATTAATTCTTGTGGGACATAGTAAGTGAAAAGGTATTATTTTTCAAATCGTCGCGTATTTTGATATTTATTTCTAAATATTTTTTTTCAAATTACAGAAGTGTCAAAATCCGCACGAGAGAATCGAGCAAAGTGGCCCGGAGCGCAGTCATCTCCTCAGTTCATCTATAATATTCTATACAAACAGTGTCTATAAGTAAACAACTTGTCAGAGAGTTTTGTCCAATTGAACCAAAGGTACCAACAGAGTTAATATAAAAAATTACACCAGTTTATTAACTCACCACATTTGAAGAGTTTAAACCCAGAGATAAAACTATCTTTGACTGAAATTCAATTGTCTATAACAATTTTACAAGTGGAACACAATTTCCTAAATTAGTACAATTAAATTCCTGCTTCCTTATTTTTTGCTTAAGAATAAACTCAAAATCTACCATTGATCAAAGGTTCTATTGGATATTGTGAATATTGTCTACCTCGCAATTGTAGATAAGAATATGAATATTCAGTTTGGATAGTTTAATTGTCAGAACATTGTCAATTTTATTTTAATTCAGGTCTCTCCAAGTCAACGATTTGAGCTACATGTTTATACTCGTATATATTCCTAAAATAGATAAAGTAATTAATTTTTAAATATAAAATTGGTGAAAATGTGCAGGATAATTAACTATAGCAACGATAACGTTCAATACCCTCCGATTAAATTATGTGGTTCTAATCGACATTATAAATGTTGCGTACAAACTTTCCGAAAATATAATATACTAACACCAAACGAAAAATCATACAAACTTCCACAACAAACGCGTTCTTTCAAACAATGTGACGTTTCATTGATCAAGTCATCATCTTCAGTTACTACATGTGCACAAACTGTATACCAATAGGCCTTGTCTCTTTTGATTTAGTAACACAGATTTTATGTAGTTGTAACAACTAAAGATCATGACTTATTTATTGATTGGTTTAAGTATAAATATTTGTCTGGGGAAATTTGTGTTTTCTTTCATTTGATAATTGAAGTATCCACAAGCGTTACTAATTTGAAGTGCTAAGATGGTAGCATATTGTTTTGTAAAAGCCGCTTCTAAAAGTAGGATAACACCTGGATTTCACACAATTTTTTAAATCCTTAAATTTAAAAAAAAAATGTGACCACGCCGCAGTTAAGAAGTATTGGATGACGTACAATATCAAGTAGACAAACAGACATTGTATAATTTTACCCAGTAGGTTAAGTTTGTTTTAACAATTGTTACACAAGTTTTCTGTACCTCGTAGTTGTGTACATCACCACTTTCTTGACGTTGGTTAGGTTCTAACGAGCCTCGTATATATTAAACAGTTTCCATTTACTCGTGTCGATGTTTCCCTACTGGCGGACATTAAAGCTGTATACCATGTGTCCAAAAAATCCCCCCCTCTTATTTTTTTATTAATGGAAATAGACAGATTTGCTTTGGGAAATTTTTCAACCCTTACCCCCAAAATGGGGTAGTTAAGGGGTAAGTCAAGAATTTTAAATAGCAACCCCTATTGAGTGATACCTCATTTTAAAGGTCTTTTTAAAATAAGAATAATGGCGCAAACCAGAGGTCTCTAAGTTCACCTTACCCAGCATAGCAACCAATCGAATAGTGAATGTTAACCTACAAACTCCGGTTGTTTTTATTACATTACAAACTGCTCTATGTTGGTAAAATGATGGTAAGAGCCTTACCTTGTTTTTTTAGATCATATCAAGTACTTGAAATGGCTACCATTTACTTTTTGGCAGAAATAGATTCCGGACTCAAAAGCTTGTTGTACATTTCGTAACATTTCCGGTCTAATTATTAACGTAAAATTCACAATTCGATTGGTTGCTATGTTGGGTAGGATGAACTTAGAGACCTCTGGTTTGCGCCATTATACTTATTTTGAAAAGACCTTTAAAATGAGGTATCACTCAATAGGGGTTGCTATTTAAAATTCTTGACATACCCCCAAACTACCCCATTTTGGGGGTTAGGATTGAAAATTTTGATACTTCAAAAAAACTCCTCCTTTGGTTATCTAAACTTTCCCCAAAGCAAATCTGTCTATTTCCATTAATAAAAAAAAATAATAAGAGGGGGTGGGACTTTATGGACACATGGTATAATGGAAATGAAGTTCCACTAGCTTCGCTCTAGTTTGGTGACTCGAATATCATATTTACGTGAGAGTCAGGATTAAAATACATTATTGAATTCGCTATCTCTCATCGACGAAAGGTGAGGTTTTTAAAACTTCCACCAATTTCACTTATATTTATTATGGTTCTACATGAGCACACTGTAGTCCTTTATACTAAATTCCGTGTTCCCGTGGTCGTTATCTTGCATACCTACAGACGACAAGGAAAAAAATCAGTTTTTGTTTTCCTGAAACAACGTCAAAACTAAGATCAGACAATAAACGGAGGTCGAATTTTTTTCCGTTTACAAAACTTATCCTATACTTCATATACTGGATAGGTATAAGATCCTTGGCACAACATCCCGTAAGCCAGTTTCACCGGGTTTTATGTGATCAGCATCTCGAATACTCATCGTTCTAATTATTTTTTTCGCTACAAATATAGTTCCCCACTTTTAATTCACGATGCTGAGTAAACACTAAATTTCTATCCCTACATAAATTGAACCCAGAACCTCTCGCACACATAGCTCTACTGGACTGACCGTGGGTTCGAACTGCACTCCAAAGTAGGCCCTACTATTAATTGTAAGTCATATTTACCAAAGCGAAATTTCAGTGGTTCCGACAACTCAGTGCTGTTGTTTATATAGATAGTAGAAGACTTGACTTGCAGTTGATACTTTGGCGTGATTCGACGTAGATTCTACTGGTCATTTTATCCCACTCATTTGTCGTCCTTGGCCTTGGAATTAATATACGAGTATGCAGAGAGTTAAGTTATACAAACGAGCTATTATTGGCTGTTATAGATTCAGAAGAAATTATTAAAATACCGATTCAAACGACAGCCATTTTAGAATTTACTTCAATTTTTTTATTGATAACAACGAATAATAAACGTACCTATCGTGCTGTATTTTATAAAAAAGCCAACTAAACTTCCAGCTGCTGGAAAACTTGCTAGATAATTTAAAATATGAGTTTATAATATTAAAAATTTTGTTTTACTTTTCAACATCTAATTAGTATGTATAGGGAAAGTTAAGTGATGGGTAAACAATTGATGTTGATTTTTGGCGGATATATCTGTTTTGAGTTCCCTTGAGTCCAAAAAGTGGTTTTTGTAATTATGTCCATTTGTTGTCGGTTTGGTGCCTATTTGTCGTTTATCGTATACGCAGTGCTCTGCCAATTTAAAACACGTTTATTGATAGCTCAACATTTAGAGGTTGATAACCAAATTTCGTTTCTCAAGATCGGCTTGAACGAATTTGATCAAATTTTGCTCAAGTGTAGCCTCTAAGGTCCTAAATAAAACGTTTTCGTAATAGATGAATGAGAAAGATTGTGTAATGATTTTGCAAAGTTTATTTTAATAACACCTCTCTTATAAATAAATATTGACCTTGACTTGTGGTGTAATTGTAGATGCAATAAAACTCGAACACAATATCTCACAAAAATTACGTTTACTCAAACAAACGCGTTTCAACGACAAAATCGCCATTCTCAATGATACATGATCTACAATAACTAAACTAAATATAGCTAACACTTAGTTATAGTTATAACCCTTATAAGTTAGTTATAGTTTAGTTATTGTAGCTCATGTATCACTGAGAATGGCGACTTTGTCGTTGAAACGCGTTTGATTAAGTAAACGTAATTTTTGTGGGATCTTGTGTTCGAGTTTTATTCTATTTAACACCTCTCTTATTTTGTATATATATGATAGCTTTTTTCGTGGAATATACAATAATTGGCACTATTTAGTTTATGAAGCTCAGGGTAACGTAAATAGAATCGATGTTTGCATTTAACTTTTGTCACTAGATTGATAAATACATTTTTTAGCTACTTTTGTATTTAGTAGGTAAGGCTAAATTGACTGATTTTATTTATATATATATATATATATATATATCTATATATATATATATATATTTTTTTTTATATGTATAAAATATATCGAATATTTTGGTTTTTGTACCATCCATGTAGACAAATTTTGTTATAACTTGGAAATTAATAGACTTAAGAAGATAACACAGGAAAGAAAACAGCTAGGAAATCTAATCAGCGGTTCTTGAGTTATAAGCTTAAAAACAGACGAAGAGACATTACCTTTTATACAAGTAAGAAACCAGTGAATCAAAAATAATACTAAATACCTCAGATGCATAGAATTAGGTGGTCATTTCAATGTTTCGGGCGTGAGAGAGTTTAAAACAGCTATAAGTGATATTTATTTTTTCATTAAATGGAATGTTTAAATGTAAATAAACGGTTTCAGATATGAATGTGGAGTTTTCACCATTGATTTTGTCTTAAAGTTCTACATTAAAATGATGTAGGCTATCACATTACCACTTTCCCTTTTAAAAAATAAAGTTAAAATCAAAGTAGCTGTATACAAGATGGACCAAATTTTTGAAATAACAATACAATAATATTTTTAAATGGATAAAGTTTCTTAATCACATCTCCCTTCAAATTTTCCTTATATACGAAATATAACCCCATACTTTTCACCCATCCTGTTTATTATAAATTAAATATTATTTCATTAAATGGTTAAATAACTTGCAGTATTCCGGGTTTACTTTGAAGTCAGCTGGTGCTTGTAATAAGTTGTACGATTAGTTAGTCAGCTGTGGTTATTTTGTTTTTGTTTTTTACAGCTGTTTTATTCTACAAGACATATTTGTAAGAAAATATCGTTATTTGTTTTCAATTGTTGTTATTTTCATTTCAGCGAATGGGAAGCTTTACAAGATGAACAGCGAGTGTTTTTACTCAAGCCTTGGTGGGAATACGACGGTAGTTATATTTGATTAATTTCTGCAGCGCTTTCCAGAACAACATCAAGGTAAGGTTTGAAGACAATTTTAAAGAGGTTTGAACAAACTGGATCAGTAGCCGATCTTCTTCGTTCAGGTAGAACTACAGAAGAAAACTTAGAAGTTGTATCTCTATGTTTTGTACACCTACAAAGTGCACAAGAAAAGAGAACCTGAAGTATGACATTTTAGAACAAACTTCCGATGAATCCAGAAAAAGAAAAAACCGAAATATACCTATTTTATGTAAAGACTTAAATCTAGATGATTACGATAGGCGCAAGTAATTCTGTGAGTGGTACATCATCTGCCAAGAAGCTAATCATAAATTTTATAAAAACATTCTGTGGACTGAAAAAGCTACATTTCAAATGAATGGATGTGTGAATAGACACAACTGTATATACTGAGCGTCTAATAATCCACATCTGGTGATGGAAGAAATTTTAAATGGTGTAACTGTTTAGGCCGGGTTTTTTTCTGGTGGGAGTATAGGTCCTTTTTTCTTTGATGGGACTGTCACTATGGAGAACTACTTTAAATTGATACATAATACTGTCATACCGCAACTGGAAAATTAGCCTCTCTTTGAATAACTCCGGATTCTTCAGGATAAATATGAGAGTAGAGTGGCACACCATCATATTATAGAACAACAATTAGAACTGTTTTAAAAATACTTCTGAACAAGGAATCGACAGAAGAGAAACAACCGAAGACCTCCTCGTTCCTCAGACCTCAAGCTGTTGGACTATTCAGTATGATGGTAAAAAAATTTAGTTACACTGTGATAACAGCATTGAACACTTAAAACAAAGAATACGAACTGAATTCGAGTGACTGTCTTTACTGAACTTACGTAATAATATTAATTTGTGTTTCTTGTTGAAGAAATGTCCCTTTGTGTTAAAAAAAAAAGAAACCATGCCACTTTGATAATGTATTTAATTCGTCTACAACATACTGTGTCTGTCTTTGTCAATACAGTATAAGTATTTACTGATATTATGTATTTTTCAACTGATTTATGGCCCACCCGATATAGCCTATACATTCCAGTGATAAAAGAAAATGATTGTTTCCCAACAATCGTCCACAGTGACGTCACTGGCAGATATGTGTTCGTGTGTTACGTAACTTCTTGTGTTTAAATTAGACTCATTATGGTAAATATAGAAACCAATTAGATGCAAATAAATTCTTGTTAAATACCAAGTTTTATATTTAGAATTGTAGAATAAATAAATGGTGTACAAACATTGCACAAACTTTTTTATACACACAAATGAATGCTTGTTTTAATGACTCCGGTCAAAAAAAAAATATTTTTTTCAAATAGTCCCGAAAAGTGGTTTTCTTTTTGCAATTGGGCACACTGATTTCAATTATTGATTTTCATATTTCATAAAAAAATGTGATCTAAATAGTTTAATTAGATTTTATTTGGAGAAATTAAATCGTTTATAACTGTTTAACACGCGGTTTTGTACACCAGCACCAAATCGCTATTAACAATTTGATAAGTATTTTTGAGCAAAAATGTATCACAATTCCTATAACTGATTTTGAGAACAGCACATTTTTGTATTTTCTTATGACAAGTACTTTTAAGAAATCGAAAACCCCAAGACTACATGTCGTTGACAAAGTGTAGATCCAGCTAGGTTACTTCTGGTCTCCACATCAGTAATCATTATAAATGAGCATCTGAGCCAATCAAAACTAAATTTGCTTTTATATATTAATATAAACATACAGGTAACTAGAAATGTTTGAAATTCCGCTTCAAGTAGACGTCATTTTGAAATTTGAAAACATTAATATCATTCTATTAACAAACATATTAAACTAATAATAAACCTAACCTGATAAATTTGACTAATGTGACTAAAATTTCGGCTACTAGTTGGGTTGTTACTGTTTTATTATTATTTTACGCTTATGCGATGACCATTTACTTTCTTAAACAATAATATTCCTAATGTTTATAGTACACAAAAATATCGATGTGCCTACTACTAAATTTGAGTTAGGATGATTATATTTTACACACATAATTATGAACGGGAAAACTTTGTTAAGTGTTAATTTTTAACAAAATAGGTACAATGGATTTTTAAAAAATACTCCTGATGGACATACAGAAAGAAATCATTTTGTTAAGGACACTTTTTTCGACTTGTGGGATTAATTGGAAATTTACGCTTATTTCTCAATATACAATAATAAGAAAACAGAAGATAATATTGTATCGTATATGTGTATGAACATATTTTGAAAAAACTGTAAACCGGTCAACTACATTTCCCCATCTTGAGCGTTAGACTATATAGCGTGCACAAATATTAATTCAAACTACCTCAAACTGATTTTACCTGAAGGTAAATATTTTCCTTATTATAATTGTGTATTGTATTATGTATACCGCATATTAAATAAATCCCGGGACAGCTTAATATTTTTTTTAACAATTACAGATAGAGTTACAACGCTTTGCACATTGTTAATGGACACTAAAACCTATTTTATTGTAGGTATTCAGTGGACCGTTTTCCATGGGGACGGCCCACAAGGAGTAAGTAGGATATCTTAAATAAAAGCACAGGTCGAAAAGTACATCAAATTAAAGGCCTTCATGAGTAGAACACAATGCCGCAAACCCGACCTCTATGGGTTCACCCTTGCTAAATAGCGTAGGTTTAAAGTTCATATTCAATCAAACAAGAAAAATAGATTAACCATGAGGATGTTGTTTGTGACTGATAATGGGTATTCCCGCAAACAAGAAACATACTTGCTTTAGGTAGTTGTTATTTGCGGCATTGTACTCTACTAATAAAGACTTCTAATTTTGATATACATAGCAACCTATGCTTATATTTAAGATTTCTTTTTGACTCCTTTAGGACCGTCCCCCATTGGAGGTAAAGAGCGAGTGAGCAGTCTAAAAAAAGTTTTTAAGCAGGATATTGATTTGCAAAGTTTTAATTTCATAACCTCTACCTAGTAAACATTATTAAACTATTTTCAACATACCAGACGTTGTAGCTAATATCAACTTTAAAACCCGCGCTATTTTAGCTAGAGTGAACCTTTTGAGGTCGGGTTTCCGGCATTTTGTTCTACTCATAATGGCCTTTAATTCGATTACAACTCGACCTATGCACTCATTTAAGATTTCCTACTTATTCCTTGATGGCCGCCACCCTCGAAAGGTAGCTGCCCACTGAATACGTACTAAAATAGGTTTTCATGTCCATTAACACTTACAAAGCTTTGTAGCTCTATCTGTAATGGTTAAAAAAAATATTAACCCATCCCGTGACTATTTAACACTCATTTTAATGTAATCATTTAATATGTCAATGAAGTATATTATGTAAACTCCAACCGTTACCTTAAGGATAATAATAATAAATTTTCATTTTCAATATTCCCCCCCCCCCACCATTGTATACTTTCTCTATAATATAAAGAGTGAGAAGGGGTTTTTTTTTAAGGCGAAAAACCTTGGAGTTATCATTGCCTAAAAAAAAAAAGAAAAAATTAACATAAAATAGACCCAATATAGTCCTCGAATACCCTAATAACATCAGGGTAGGAAGAGAACAAGAGAGACCTGAGAGGAAAGATGAAAGAGAGGGATCTAACCCAAGACTAGACAAAGACAGGTGTATATCCAGTTAGGAATAATTGGTATTTGCGCACCCATACTAACTTCAAGATATTTCCCCTCTGGTACAGATATTTTTCCATCTGAAAGCCTGATTATTAACGGCTAAAATGATTTTATTAAAATGTAGTTGTACTAATGAAGAAACAAAATTTCTCTCCGATTTTCGTTCAGTGGTTAAAGGAAATGATGAGAGAGTATTGTGCATGAGACTGCCACATTCTGTATTTTATAACGTAGGAGGTATTAAGTTGCAGATTTCTGATTTACATTTAAGTAAGGCGTACAGGACAGAAATGAGAATATTTTTGTCGAAATTCTCTCCGGGGGAAAATTTCAACCGATTCTGATAAAGCATGGTTTAAAATATTTGTAAGTTTTCCGCATCAACGAGTTACTCCAAATTTGTTTTACATCATGGGTGGTTCTTTTTATGAGATGTGATTACAAAACAATCATTAAAATAAAAACAAAAGTTTAATTAAAAGATTAGTGTTCATTATAAAATACATAACTTAATTACCATGAATAAAATCGTGAATATTTGATGTAAACATTATTCAAATATCAAGATTTTTTCAATAGTTTCCTTTTTTAATGTAATAAAAATATTTGATAGGCCCTACATAGTTTTTCCCCTAATAAAAAGAAATAGAAATAGAACAAATTATTTCTCACTCACAAATAGCGCTGTATCGGGGGATGAGGAAAATTTTTGTCTCAAATATTCACCCAACTATACTTTTTAATTAAGTAAGACATTTTATGATGAAACTAATCTTTTTTATTTTCATTTTTATTCAACTTATATTTTGATCAAATGTTCTGTATATATTAAAAAAAAAATTTTTTTCAACCATTCTTTACATCAACAAATTTCCATTAAGTGACCCGTTAAAGACCCTTTTAAATATTTGTTAAGTAGAAATAATTTTATCAAATAAATATTTTAATTTCCACACTTCACTATCCTCAGGGATCACTATAATGAGTATGGGCCTGAAGGATTTACTACTTTCTTCGTGTCATCTTGGGTTAGTTCCTGTCTATCGGGTCTCTCTTGACCAACTCTTGTTCTCTTACGACTATGACGCTATTCGAGTATTCGTGGGCTAGGAGTCTTTATTTCATCTCCTTTCTTCCTTTTTAAAGACGATGATAACAGAAAGGTTTTTCGCCTTTAAAGCAACAACACTGTGCCGCTTAGACGGTTCATATACTACAGATTCCTCCTGATATAACATGTTCAGAAAGATAGTGACAGTTATTGTTGTTGGTCATCCTTCCATGATTAGGTTAAGTGGCCAATGAATAGTCTCGAAGCCCCAAGGTTCCATAAGGAAATTATAATAGGTAGAATTTAAATCACAGACAAACGCTAATAAAGTTAATAAATCCCTACAAATAGCATGCGGCCTTCAACCGTGCAATCTCATACAGGAATGTGTAATCTACTAACAAAGGTAGGTCGACATTTATGTGATAATAATTTACTCAGACATATTATTACATTACTAAGTATGGGACATGTATTTACTCTCTCAACCCGGAGTAGATATACGAATATTTCCGTAGAAACTTTAACTACTTGGTCATCTAAAACATATTTTGCCGATTAAAATTGTTTGGAGCCCTCAAAAAATGAAATATAGTTTTAAAGCATCCCTTGTAGTATATCTTTATAAAGACAATTGTTTTAACGCAATCGCGAAACCGTTTTTTAAAAATATTTTGAAAGTCACAAAGTTATGTGCCTTTCTTTGAAATCAAAAAATACACTAATAATTTAGTATTTTTCTCATGACTAGTTACAGATAACCTAAATTTTGTATTTATCATAGATTTTGAGTTTATACTGCCACTTAATTTGTATTTGTTAACTCAAAATATTTGTGCACTCCCTAAATAATTAAGTTGTTCTTCAATATTGAAAAATTTTCGTACTATTTCACACACTATTAGTTCGAATTTGACAGTGGCAGCTTCAAAAAGTACATTACATTTTAACAATGCAAGATATACATAAATTGATTTTGACATTGACTTCAGAAGAAAATAAGCTACTTTTCAAATTACAAAAATTGAATTTCATGCTTTTGAAACGCCACAAAGAAAAAATTTGAATGGTAAAAATATGTTTTACATGAACAAGGAAATGCTGTAGCCTACCTTTTGCAGAAAAACCACATCTCGTGTATAGTGATTTTGCTATATCCTGTATATGATATTTAGGACACTTAGAAAAATAGAATTGTGTTTAGTAAGTTTTTATTAGATCACCAATTCATTCCATGTTTTTCTAATAGACATTAATTTTTTCATCTTGCCTTCAAAGCAAATTGGCCGACTGCACATATTGCTATTAAATATAGGTCGTCAATGATCAATAAATGACATTAAAAGACGTTCTCATCTTATCACGTTAGATGATCAGCTAAGTGTTACGTGCTGAGAGTGTTAAACAAACATATATTAACCATCATACTGAGATCGTAAAACCTAATTAAACGTAACTTGTATCAATGATAGTGCATGAAATATATAAATAGTTATAAAAACACGCTCAATAAGTTTTATAAATTTAATAATATTGTTTAATATCCGTATGATTAAATCTTTGTAACCATAATATCTCTAGGTCAAATACTATAACCTGTAATGGAAGGAATACGGGACGTTTGCGTGTCGAGGTCACATTATTATCCCTCTTGTAAATTTATATTGCACACCGATAACAGAAACACATTAACCAAGTTCAACAAGTAGGACACGCGAGCGAAGCGAATTTTCTTAAAACAGGTCGTGTTGTTAATTTATTATTCCCAAATAAACTAATTGTATCGCCCATTTTTCATGAGAGGAGTTTCCGACACGAATGGAAAACAAATTAGGATTTTAATGGGAAATGAATTTTACTTTCCTAGTAAGAAGGATGTATTCTGATAGGTGAGAAATCGATTTGGTAATTTCAAGATAATCTTAGTTTACACAATATCCGCTTTAAAAATAAAGATCCCAAAATGCAGTTTAAAAATGTTACAAATTAGTGAAAATGTTTCCGGACATATTCAGCAGTAAATCAGCTGTTTTTTAGCTGTTGTGTAAAATATACAAACTGTATACTACTCCAATTCTTCACCTGGTGTGGTCGAATATTGCGTTTTAACTATCCTCTACTAACAAAACCACACTTCAATCATTAACACTTAGTAAATATCGTATTAGCTCAAAAGTATAAAACACAACTTTTAAGTGTTTAAGTGATTTTCGACCTGCCGACAGCTCGGCGTCGTTGTCTCTATATTAGAACGATATAGATTACAAAATTAAAAGATAGAAACATGAAATTCAATAGAGGGGAAAATAATATGTTCGTTTAGAGCCTTACTGAAATTCATAAAAGAGCAACTAGTCCGATTAGCTAATTATTATAAAATCTTCTATAGATTAGTTATCACACGGTATGTTCCCAAAACCGCTTAAAGGTTAGGATGATAATAAAGATTGCTGAAAGTCACTCATGATATCAACAACAAGTATCTAGAATAACTCATGTATCTGTAATATACTGGTACAAATTATTGTTGTTACAGTTGGCAATAAAATGTCATGGCAACCGAGTTCCGGCTGATCCAAATTAATTGTCCTCTTCCTATCGATAACCTATTCCCGACTTAAGCTATGTTTTTCACCACTAATAGTGCTTTATTATTTATCCAAGTTCCCCCATTACTTGGGGTAATAGTTATATATTACCCATCCTAAGTTAAATGGTTAAATAATTATGGTTACGCGGACTCGGCAAGAACATCACAGTATCCCAAAAATTATTAAATATGGTCATAATCGCTAAATGTAAACATATGTAAACAAAAAATGTATACAAATTCGGAATAATTGCTAGTATTTTCAAAACGTATAATATAATTTCGCCGAGTCTGAATTTGTTGTTAGCTTATTATCTATTTGAACTGCAAAGTCTATAAAATACAAAACTATCGTACATTTTTTAAATCGTTATTTATTAACCACTGTGAATTAAATTTAGATTTTACATTTTTTTAAAAGGAGATGAGTTGAAATTTGACTTCGTTTCAACGTGTGAAATTGCAAAATTCTTTTTGGGTACATCAATTGTTTTTATTATGTCTTTGGACATATTCTGAGAACATTTATGATTATTTCTCAACTGATTTGATCGTGTAAATGTTAAAACAAAACTACTTTACTTAACCAAACCATATAAACGGCTCAAAAACATTGCAGAAACTTTCCCATTCGCTCATTCCTAAATACAAATAAAAACTAACCAAAACTAATCGTCACCAAAAATACAATTTTCCTAGTTGTTATTAAAAAAATTAAAATGAAACCATGAGCGCAGTCTTTTAAAAAAGATTTATATCTTTAAATAAGAGTCTAAACTTACTTCGGTTTAACACGTCCACAGAATTCATGTAGAGTTTTCCACGACGCCGGTCCCAGTTTTGTTTTGTTTGTTTTTTCTAGCCGATTATTTCTAAACTGTACAATTTTAAAGAATTCGGTAAAACGAATAAGTATTTATGAAAGCCGCATGGCCGATTTTATTTATTTTTATTTTATTTTTTTTACAGATGAATAAATATATGTGTATAAATAAATATGTATTAAAACGGTAATATTGGCATTTTCACATTTTATTTTTTGTAAATTTAACATTTGCTCATCTAAGCAACAGTAATACAGAAAATAATGTTTAAAACAGCAGAAAATTCTCTACTAGATTTAAAAATGTAACAAATATTTTTTTAAATGCAAAAATATAGATTTCAATTTATAAACATTGTGATAAGGTATCCATTAAATAAACATTTAGTACTATTTAAATATTATAAATAAAAACATTGTTGATTCTAATTCAGTAAATTAAAAGTTGTTTGATCTCCTTTTTCTTATAATTATGTGTTCAATAAAAATATGTTATTAACTTTATTTTCAAATATCAACCAAATAAATTAAAGGGGACTCATACGAGTGGCTTGGAGGTAGGTCACCGGACCCTAATCCTCTGCGCTTGTGCGAGTGAAGCGACCCTTCGTTCAGCCGCATTCCCAGTTTGATAATAGTAAAGTACGTTTTGTTTGACCATCATCATTTTAGCTAATTTTGAGAAAATTGTAATTTTTATATTTTCTTATTCCAGCTACCCTTCGTTTTAAGTTATTAAAAAATTGGAAGAAATATGCCTACACACCAAATTTGATTAAAATAGGTTCACGCATTTGCGCTCTACAGCACTGCACACACTATAGACGATCATCATTTTAAAATATACTTTTTTGGATCAGGAAACCTGACAATTGATTTTTCGGTCCATCGCATTACTTTCGCTGTGTGTGGGAAAGTACAAATTATGTCTTGCAATGTTCCTCAACATATACTGGGAAAATACAAATTATGCCTTGCAATGTTCCTCAACATATACTGGAAAAATACAAATTATGCCTTGCAATGTTCCTCAACATATACTGGGAAAGTACAAATTATGTCTCGCAATGTTCCTCAACATATACTGGGAAAGTACAAATTATGTCTCGCAATGTTCCTCAACATATACTGGGAAAGTACAAATTATGTCTCGCAATGTTCCTCAACATATACTGGGAAAGTACAAATTATGTCTCGCAATGTTCCTCAACATATACTGGGAAAGTACAAATTATGTCTTGCAATGTTCCTCAACATATACTGGGAAAGTACAAATTATGTCTTGCAATGTTCCTCAACATATACTGGGAAAGTACAAATTATGTCTCGCAATGTTCCTCAACATATACTGGGAAAGTACAAATTATGTCTTGCAATGTTCCTCAACATATACTGGGAAAGTACAAATTATGTCTCGCAATGTTCCTCAACATATACTGGGAAAGTACAAATTATGTCTTGCAATGTTCCTCAACATATACTGGAAAAGTACAAATTATGCCTTGCAATGTTCCTCAACATATACTGGGAAAATACAAATTATGTCTTGCAAGTTCCTCAACATATACAAGTTTTACATTTTATATTAAGAGCACACGTGTTTACCAAATAGACCGTGAATATCGCTATTGGATAAATTACAACTTAATTACACAAACTAATCGAATCAGAAACAATTAAACAAGGATGCTCAAGAAGGCGTGAATTCAATCACTTGAAGAACGTATCATTAAAATCAATTGTGCATTAGCTGATGCGTCAGTTAATAGAGCATGCGCAATCAACACCTACATGTGTCATAAGATTGACACTGGGCGTCATTTAAAGTGATACATACGTTAAGTGAAATTTATTATAATTGGTTAGGAATTACTATCATAGGTATACTTTGTAAAACGAACCGAAGATTGTTGGCGGAAGTGTCGCCTCACTCACACACGCAACTTACATTCACACAAAAACAGGATTTATACCTGGCGGTAATAAAGTTTGGTGCTAAATTGTTATGTGTTATGTAATTTGATAAAATTGACAAACACCTGATGATGGGATTTATCCTGAAAAATATGTAGTGCAAATAATAAAAAAGATCCACTATTGACTACAATAAAGTAAGTTTATTCTATTATAAACATTTTAGTTAATAGCCACCAGGATGTCTATAACAAATATATTAATGTCATCATAAAAATTACCTTATAGGTTATCCGTCTAACAATCCTTTTTGGTAAACACAGAATACTGGTTTCGGAGGTCTTTGACGCAATCATCAAATCTGTACTCACGTAAAATTCTTAAGAAACACAATCGAGAACCAAAATTAAAATTTCTCCACTTTGAAACAGTTAATGTGCATAAAATATGTTTTAACTTGTTCATAAAAAAACAAAAACATAAAATATGTTTTTACTTGTCATAGATTGAGTAAGAATGCAACACATAACATTAAAAAAAAAACATAATCTACAAAAAAATTTCAATTGTGTTTCTTAAGAATTTTACATAAGTACAGATCTGACAATGCAACCAATCCGGTAACCAAAAAGAATTGTTGGACGGACATAATTATTATGATTACATTAATATATTAATTTTATTTATTATCATTATAATTTTTTACAGACAACGGCATTATACTAACATCAAAACCTGAATCCAATTTACAATGAATAGAATGATTTTCAATATTTACATTTTCGTACCAATAATGTTTTGTAGCCTTAATTATATTTATCTGCGTCTAAACTTTTAGCACGTCATGGTAAAGGGCTTGTTGCGCTCCCAATTAAGATGAGATAATATAATATACCCTAGACATCACCCAGAAGTCCCATAAGCGCTATGAATCCTAGCGTCTTTCTAATAAGGTTGTCTCGAAGAGTACTCTATCCTTTTATCAACTACTCAAATCCTCAGTCCTTTGCTGATCAACATTTTCACATTCCAAGATGCAGTTTCCTCTTGTAGACCACATTTCTTGCTCAGTGTCTCCTCAATGAATACGCCTATCCTGTGCGTGTGTTTTTTCAGGTGTCTATGCCCTAACAAAAACACTATTGTCCATATATTACACCTGCTCAATGCAAGAAGGGTAGATACAACTTCTTAGAAGGAACAAGAAGTGAAAGTTTCTCATCCTTAATCCGGAGATGTTCCTCCAACTCCTCTAGTGCTGATGGCCTGCACATCCAGCCTCTTATATTATATCACTGAACGGCTCAGGTCCTATGAATTTTCAAGCTTGGCTTTTTGTTTAATTTTAAAGAATAATAACGTGTGTAAGTGTTGACCACCTGCGCTGTTTTATAATATTATTAAATAAATTACTCATTTAACTAAATCTGAAACCAATACAATTTTATCTTTATTAATTCTAAATTAATTTACAAAGAGATACAACATAAAAACATGCGTAGAAATGTAAAATGTATCACTTAATTTAAAACACAAAAAATTACACGACAACTGTATTAGAAAAGTTTTACTGCTGCAGCAAATCGACCCCTCAGGAAATCTGCAAGATACGTTCAGGAGTAACACGTTATCCCGAGTAATTCAAAAAGTAACAAATATAATATGTTGTTATACCACTAAAAGAGTTTTTAATGTTTTACTTTATATATTTTGTCTTGAATCATTTACAACTAGATGCTAATCACAACATGAAACTAAGTTAATACTTTTATGAGCACACTGTGGCGAACTTAAAGATTAAAATCAAACCCAATACAACAATTTAATAAAATAAACTTTATTTCCTGATGTACATTTCAGTAACATAGTTACCATCCTCAAAGGTTGAGTATTACACAAACACTCTAAAGTCATACACAAACACATACCACAAAGTGTTTGTGTAATACTCAACCTCTGAGGATGATAACTATGTTACTGAAATGTACATCAGGTAATAAAAGTTTGTTTTATTAAATTGTGGTATTGGGTTTGATTTTAATCACCATGAAACTAAGTGCTTAATATTTTTTTCGCAGAGTAAATAAGCATCGGAATAGGGATTTTGATCAATATTAATACTAAATGTCACTTTTTAAACCTCTGTACGTAAAACCAAGATTTTATTTATAATGTGCGGATATCAAATAAAACTAGAAGTTATTCTGATTACGAATAAGTATATTCATTTCATAAAGAAATAACGTTGACGCTACCCCCCCCCCAATTAACTTGACCTACAAATCGGAAAAAAAAATTTAGGTTTGAAATTAAATAGCAGTGTTTAATTATGTCCGTATGTTATAGCATTTTGTATGACGAATACAACTTACTTTAACCACACAATGAGAAATGCGTAGCGTATAAGTTTTAAAAATAGTTTTTGTGAGATGTGAAACAAACAATTCAATAGTCATTAAAAGATAGATTGCATTTTAATTGATTTCTCTTCATTAGGGTCCGTAGGTAAACCAAAAGAACCTTATAATTTCACGCACGTGTCTGTACAATTGAAACTGCCGCTTAGAAGACGTTAAACTGCCTACGTCCAGTGGTTTCAGCAAACGCTTGATTCTGTTATCAATTACATTTTTTCCATGTATGTAATTAGTAGAAAAATAGGTACAGAACGATATCTTGATAGATACTTTCTTTAAATTGATAATACAATACAAGAAACTAAACTAGTAAGGAACAGATTTACTACAGTGTTTATTTTAGAATACTAATAATTATAAAAATGTTATTGTTACAAACATTTAATACAAATAAATACAAAGCTTTTAACACTTAAAAAAATAGTATTTCACAACTGATGTTCAATAGGCCATCATTTTTAATTACATTCCTAATTAATAATTGCATTTTATTTTTAATTGCAATGCCGTCATTTAATGCATAGTTGAGCTCTTTTCTAATGATATTGATAATATTTGTTTTCCAGCTTATGAATTTGTTGTGGATTATTTTCAAACGAATTCCCTTTTAAAGAACCCCATAAAAATAAATCTAATGGGGAAATATCAAAAGATCTAGCTGGAAATAATCCTCTTTCGGTAATTCTTAAAAAAAATCTTTAAAACCGCAATTAATTGTTGTATTATTGCTTCGTCTTGTTAACAAACATTACCATTCATTTACTTCTCTAACCTTTCATTAATTCACTTCTAAACAAAAATAAACTTATACAGTGGAATAGCAACCATGTTGATACGAAACCAATTGAGGGAAACAAGAGTGTCAATTTTTTAACTAAACAGGTTTTAAATATTTGTTTGTCGCATGTTGGTTTCGGTTTACCTATAAAAATAAACACAATGTAAAACTTGCTTACAGTGAAAAATATCTAAAATATGTGTCAATTTGTACACAAATACGAATTGATTAGTTTTTAATAGTTTGTTAAACACGGTGTGTCCAATTTTTAGATCTGAGTTTGTGAGCCAAAAAAATCAACGTTAGTTCTTGACAAATCTGTATCAATTTTACGCTTTTGTGGTTGATTTTTTGGCCGATTTTTACCAAATTAGGTTTGAATATTGTCGATTACAAAAATTGATCAAACATGTAAGTCAAAATAAATTTTATATAGATATATAGAAAATTGAAAGTAGAATGTTTAACAGATTATAAAAGTAGATGTTTGAATATATAATCCCTTGTTTTTAAGATTTGATTGAAACATTGAAATAACTAGAATCCATAAGTAATAGGACACTTAAGTAATTTTCAACAGATTTTTTTTTACAAACATTTAAACGAATTATAAGTAATAAAACTGTAGTCTTTACAATTTATAAATGTACGTTATCAAGGAGAAGGTACCTTTGCTTTGCATTTTGTAAGCTCAACAGTATTTCGGGCATTGATTAAGCCTTTATAAACATGTGATATGAAACTCGGTTATTTCTGACATTTCTTGTCGTATATATGTACATAACTTTGAGACTGGTGACATTGCAGCAACATGATTATCCTTGAACTTGTAGACAAGTCGATATCTCATGTACTGTCACTGTCACACACTCACGCCCTCCCTCATTGTGTCTCTATTTACATCCTAATCAGAAACACGTAACAAGTGTCATTGAAAAATTATCAAAGCCGCTATATTTTACATTAGAACAAAAGAAATCGTGAAAGGAAGTGACAAAATATTTATGGGTGTGGAAATAATAAGTTTGATCAAAATGTAAAATGTACGGTGCACAAACATTGCACATACTTTCCCACTCACCCAATTTTAAAACCAAATAAAAACTAACCAAACCTAGTCATCATCGAAAATGTAATTCGATAATAATTGTCAAATCAACGAGTAAAAAGGTATCTAAAAAAATATTACATTTACATTTAAATCTTGCTTCTTTCTTAAGGTCTCAGATAACGATGTATATCTGGAATTTTTAAATTAGAAATAGTCTGAATATGTTAATAAAATAAATTTTAAAACATTATTTGCAAATAATGACAAATTGCAGACATCTCAAACGAGTTAAATATTTTAATATGTTACGATTAAACTAAATTTGTATTGAGGAGAAAGGAAAGTATTGTGACTACCCTAGCTTTCTGCAGCTAGTGGGCAGCTACATCTGCGTCACACTGACGTGCAAGAGTCACTGATGACATGCGTCTTATCAACAGACGTAAAGACTTTTTATATATCTCACGAATTAATGACGTTTGCTAACAGGAAAACTGCGTAATAAAGGCTGGTGGATTTGTGTAAATGACAATAAACTGTGAAAAAAAAACCACACAAGAACTCACACATCCGCAAAACCAAATTACAAGCGTCATCAAAAATGAGCCATAGGTAAATCCCCACTCCTTTTGGGTGTCTGGCGAAATCGGTAATTTCCTACCCCATGTATCCAAGTAAAAAAAGGGGGAGAAAATATAGGTAAATTCTCACCCCCTTGCCCCCGCGCCTCCGAGAATATCATGACTGGTCACCTCCTTAACAGGGACTGCAAGAGGAGATCAATGCAGTAAAAAATCCATGGAAACAATATTGTACCAATCCTTTATGGTTTTGTAAAACTACTATCAAACTCAAACATCTACATTTCATTGATAATAATAACACATGGTCCTTATACAGTATTTAAATATAGACATTTTCTCTATATCCCTTCAAGTTGATGGAATATCCTTCAGTTGTATATAATTATTGATAATGTTATAGCTAAGCTAATTATATTTGATAAGTAAAATTGTATGTGAATTATATTTATACTTAAGCTGTTATTAATTTTTAACCATATGCGGAACATAAAATTTAAAATCAAATCAAACAAATAAATGTTATAGGAGAAATAATATTTTACCAATAAGTGAAACTTCGTTATTAGAATTAAATATAAACGACATTCTAATGAACGTTGGAGACTTAAAAATAAATAATTAAAACCAAATTATGTACTTAAAATACTCTAATACATTGATCAAATACAAATTTGAAGATGCATATCTTCAATGTATCAGGTTTATCAGGATAGATACAACAAGTTAATATATACAGGTATATTATTATTAATTTTCATAATAGATGACTGTTATTATAAACATACTTAGATAAAACATTAGACAATACAAATAGCCTGCATATTGAAATCTACAAAAAAACACACCACACAGAACACATATGGATTGTATATAAAAATAACCTAACCTAACATACCACAGTCGAAACTAACAAATACCACTCGCCTGGTCAGCCATCTTCGTGCGCGAGCTAGGGGGTGGGAATTTACCTATATTTTCTGTCCCTTTTTCTACCTGTATAGCCTACATGGGGTAGGAAATTACCCATTTCGCTAGACACCCAAAAGGAGTGGGAAATTACCTACAGCCTCAAAAATGGTAGTCATGTTTTGTGATGACTTTAAATTGAAATGTTAACGTGATATGTGTATATTATTAAATGAGTTTAATGGATCTATGACGACTTCAACCTAGAGATCAAAGTACAGATCGCAAAGCTGAACAACATCTAAAGGATAACAACTAATGAATTATTTACGGTAAGAAATTGGCCTAACCTCCAAAACATCGTTTAAGACTGTGGTTTATTTTGAAATTTAAATACTTTTTTTATTGACTCCAAGCTTACTTACCAAATTTGACTACAATCTGACTAAAATTCCTACTACTAGATAAGTTATTACTGATTATTAGGTTGCAATGTAAATTTTACGTTTTGTTTTTTAATATACAATTCCGTACTTTCTATATTTGGCTATAAATTTTATTGGAAACAGATTTTCAAGTTGCACACAATTAGTTATTTTGAATCTATAGGTGAGACATTATTAAACGGTGAAATACCATTGCACACACTTTCACTCACACTTCCCCTCCCTTGAGCCATAAACTCGTCTTCGGGGTAAATCTTATTTCGTAAAACACAAATTCTTATTGACCCTTCCTTTTTGTTTGACTGTCAACTACTCCTGAACTCAAATACTTTTTTATTATTAACATATTCTTTGATATAAAAGGAGCTGTGTATTTACAGTGATGTTATTACGCTTTACATTAAACATCCTACATTTCTTCTTTCACCTTAAATAGTTTTGTGATTCTAAAAGAATTGAGGTGAATTGAATTTTCAATTCCAATATAAAATTTAATTACCATTATTAATTGCAACTTCATTTTGTTTTTTCTATTTCTTACACGACAGAAAAATCTCTTTTATAAAGCAAGATTAAATGTAACTTTATTCATCTTAATAAAAATAAATATTAATATTTTTATATCACACAAGGTAGTTTATTTAAAACTGTATTTTTTTTAATTACAGTAAACTTAAGTCTAGCATTTTTTTCAACAAAAAAAAACATTTTTCCAGATATGACTCTTACAAAATATTACAGTTTTAACGCAATTTATTTTCCAATCACCATAATTTTACATCGTTAATGTTTTATACGGTAACTTATTTTAAATGAACGTTGATTTTGTGAATTTTAAATTATCCTGGAGGTTATTTTGTTCAAATAAATAAATGTAAACTAAATTCAAATCAGTTCTTGCCTTTAGTTACTGTAAACCAAAATAATAAATTTGCGGCACATCTCTACAAAATGGTGAATAGTGATGTCAACAAATATTTAAATTGCTTTGCAATCTAGTGAAGTAAATATTGTTTCCATTCTAAACAATATTTGTGTTAAGAAATCAAATATTGATTGAATCTCACATATTGAACATGAAATCTTTCCCGATTGTTTTTGGAATTATACGGGTTTCGGCTTCATGACATCACCAGTAAACACAAAAAGAATTTAAAAACACGAGTCATCAAAAAGTTCACAAAGTCAAGTAGGCAGCATTTGTAGGAACCGAAAAACTGTTTCCAACATCCGCCATTTTGAAACCTTTCAACTCATTTTTCAACTCTATATTATGACGAACAGTTAGCATAGATTATATTCTAAATTTGACTAATATTTCATCGATATTACGATCACTAAAATAAATTTACATTTTTTGAAATTTGATATTATTTTTACTTTTTTTTAAATTTCCCAGATATATGTATTGTATGTATTATATAAAACACACATATAAGCCAGTTATGTATTAGGTAAAATAATCGATGTTGAGTTATTTCAATTCTTTGGTATACGTTTTGAAGTTTAAGAGTCTAAAAAGTGATTTATGAAATGATGTTTGACGATAATCTATCGTAAGTGCAGTGTTCTACAGCCCAAACACGATTTTAATAAAATTTGATATCAAGGCATATTTTGGCGACATCTCGACAGGTTTTTTTAATAATTCAAAACTAGGAGTAAGTTGCAATACAAAAACACAATATTATGATTTATTCAAAAGCTGCTCTAATGATTTTGTTCAAATTTTGCTCAAGTGTAAGCCTTAAACAAACCGTATTCGTTGCTATCTCTCCAAAAACACCGGTTTGTAAGTTATCGGTATAAACCTAAATATATGCCTAGGGACTGTTGGACAATACGTAATTTCACAAAATCGGCTCTACCGATTTCTTTCAAATTTTACTGAATTTTAAAAATTAATAACTATAACCATTTTGTAAAGAATCCAAGTATGGTTCAGAAATAATTGTCTGCACAATTTACATTAGTAATACAATATTTAACACATTTCTGTATCAATAGGTGCAAAGTTTAAAGCTACACAAAATGAAGTATTATGGAACGATCTTGTAAAATATTTTAATTCAAACAAGTTTTTTAAATTTTAAAAATAAACCAACACTTCAAAATCAATCAACCAACATTTCTGGTTAAGAAATGATGGTTGTACAACCGAGCCTATATGTGAAACGTGTGAAAAATCGTACTAAAATGGCTACCTTTAAAATACAAACTATATAATATATATCTTTTAAATGGTGTCAAGTTACACCTAAGAATTACATCAGTGGATTGCATGATCTCAGATATCGGAACTAGAATTTTACAAATAATAAATAGTCTAATAATGTTAATAAAATAAATTACAAAACATATTTTCATCAATAATTACAAAACTTGTAAATATTTTAATTAGGTTAGAATGAGGTGTTTCAGTTTTTCAGAAGAGATTAAATTTAATTAGAATTAGGTTGAGATTGAGGGGAAACATATAGTAGCGTGACTGCCGCTAGTGGGCAGCTACATCTGCGTCATGCTGACGTCACTAAAGACACCCCGACATATCAACAGAACACTTTTTGTATATGTCATAAATAATAAATTAATGACGTTTGCTAACAGGAACAACTGCGTAATAAAGGCAGGTGGATTTTTATAAATGACAATAAACTGTGAAAACTGGATAAACTTACTCACTCCACCATCACCAAGACTACATTAAAACCCATCAAAACTATTTGTCATCAAAAATGACAATTCTGTAGTTGTTTATCAAAGTGAAAATAAACCATGGACCGCGTCTTAGAATAAATAGAGCCTAATCTTGTCCCTTAAAGCCATAAACGCATCCTAAGGGTAAACGTAGAGGTCAAGTTTTATTTTTGTTTCTTGCCAATTATTCCTGAATCGTTATTTTTGTTTACTTGCGATTTTGCATGCCGATTTGGCTCATTAATCTTCATGTTTCATTAAAATTTACACGAAATCGGTGAAGCTGATTTTGAGAAATTTCGTCTTTTATAGCCGCTTTGGTGGATTGTTTATTTGTTTTTTGTTTTTTGTTTTTTTTTCAAACTGATGATCCAGCATTTTGGGAGACATAGCGACCAACACGTTTTGTTTAGAGACTAAGAGTCAAAGTTTGATCAAAATCGGTAGAGGCGATTTTGAGTATAACACAATTTTTTTCTGGTAGTTACCCACAAATTTTATAAGTTACAAAATAAAATTTGAGAGTCAGATGTGGTATGCCCACATACCCAATTTGATTAAATCCTGAACACGTGTTTGTGTTGAAAAGGACAGCAGACACTATCCCAAAAATCACTTTTTTGGACTTGGAGGACTCAACACAGTCCAAATAACAATTAAACTTTTATTTTTCATTTTCACTCAATATAATTTCTATGTTCTTGTAATTTTGTATTTTATATAAGAATTGTCCCACGAAGAGATAACAATTTTTTAATTAATATTTCGGACATAATGGAACACTCAACAAACCTTATACTTTACAGTTATGTTACATAGATATGTAAAAAAGTACCCTCAAATTTCATTTTTTTTATGATAAATCATAACAAAATAGCAGAATAACAAAAAGAACATTAATCTTCTGGATAGAAACATTTCCTCCCACAATAAAATTAAAATGTGCATTGCCATCAGATGAATCTCGACCAGTTGTTTTGTTAACACAACAATAAAACAATTTGGTAGTTATGGTCAATCAGATTATGTATAAAATCTAACCTCGAAACCATGAATTTTTCAATTGAACAAGTAGTGGAATGTTATTCTTGGGCTATTGCATTTGAAAATGAATAAGAAGCGATATTTTCAAAGAACCTACCCAAATGTGGATCTTAAAAAAAAGAAAATAAATTCACAAATGAAAAATTATGCCACTAGAAACTGGATCAGTTTCAAAGAAATACTATAGATTTTTTAACATAGAAAATTAAGTTCTTGTATATCCTAGTTTACTGAAATTTTCAAACCTGTTTACTTCTTACACAGTCTAATTCCCTTAGATAAGTTGCATCCGCTAAATCGTCAAAATCGTTAGATATCAAAATCGTCAATTTTAAGGTATGCGAAGAAAAACTATTTTAATTTTCAAGGGTTGCTGGAAGATGACCCAAATAGACGAGTGGAATTTTGTTCGAAGATAATTGAAAAACTTGACGAAGATGCCAATTGGTAAGAAGGAATTGTATTCTTGGATGAAGCTACATTTTATCGAACAGGATCTGTAAACAGACATAATTGTAATTATTATAACACAAAATTCACATATCTTACATGAAGAGGGCTTGAAATGAATGGGTATAACTGGCGTCATCAAGGATGTTGTTTTATCGTATGAAATATCCCATCAGACAATGACTGGAGACAGATACGCATCAATATTAACTAATCGCATAGTTCCTTATGTTACTCAGCCGGAAATGATGGAAGTTTTTTCCCAACAGGATGGAGCTCCTCATTATGCTAATGTGGCCAATGCAGTTTTAGATCGAGATCTTCCCAATCGTTGATAAGGTCACGGTAGCAATTTCATGGACTGACCACCAAGATTCCCGGACTTTGAGACCCTTTCCTATGCGCCTTTTTGATAGAAGAAGTTTATTCTCACTCTACAGCAAATGATGTATCTGATTTTTTTCAAAAGTGATTATGACTGTTTTTTGTTTCATTGGTATCAGTGCCATGGCTATATAACATCAATTCGAATAAATGTCGAATTTTGATCATTAGTAATTTTTACTGGTTTTTTTTTTTTTTTACTTTTTTTACTTTTCTTTGTTAAGTTTAACACATTTTTATGTTATCTCCGTATCAACAATTATAATGGTTATGCAAATAAAATCATTTTGGTGATAACGTACCAAAATTTGTATTTTGTTATACCGCCATTTTGTTTTTATTGACCGTACCGAAATAAAACTCAAGGATTTTCGTTTTTACATATCTACTTAATATATATCTGTGAAGTGTCAAGCTTGTAGAGTGTTCCATATGCCGGAATATTAGTTAAAAAATAACGACCTCTACGTGGGGCACCCTATGTAAATAATAGTAAAAAACAATTTTTTTTTCACAAAAACGTAAAATGAAAAAAAAAAAACATTTATTTCAAGAGATGCGTGCTTAATTAGGAAAGCGCTCAATTTACGTATTAACATGCGTTTTTTTACCACTTTACGCCCTCCATCTTAAAAAGTGACCCTACGCAGAACTAGAGACTCATCGATTTTTATAAAGGAAGTATTTTAACGCAACTAGCTTATTATGACACGTTGTTTTCCTTCTTAAAATCTATTTTAAGTGCACTACTAACCACATCAATGACGTACAGTTAGACAGTCTGATTTGGGGTATTATTTAAACGCAAGTTGTGGTTTTGTCTTCTTTTAATATTATGACTGTATAATAGTTGTGTACGAGATGAGGTTACGATTGTATAATTAAGTAGACTTAGAGCAGGAAACATGCATAACACTGGGAGACTGGAAATTAACTTATGACACATTAAAGTTCAACAACATCGGATCTACGGACAACTGAGATCAGCATAACAATGTAGGCGGTGAACATATCCACTCGCTACGTTCGTCTCTAAACCCCGTAGGTGTTTGGACTAATTGCTCTACATTCCTGTTTGTCCAAATTTAATCAAACAAACATTTATAATAAGCCTTGAAACCATTGACTATTACACGTTAGAGTAATGTTATTAAAATGTCCACTTAAAAATAAAATGTAACATACCCTCCCACTATTTAGGGCGTTTGGTTTTCTCCCTCTTAGATATTATGGGTTCAAGGTAGTTACAGACAAGCACTACTCTTAAATAATTACTACAGATCTTAAAAATAACTTCAATGAAAAAATGTTAAACAAAATTAACCGCGTTCAAAATTGTTTATCTTATTCAGAAGGGTTAAATAGATCAATCTTTTACTTAATACAAATGTTTCTCAAATTTTATAAAATGGTGGTTATTTTGGAGTTTCCGTGATTTTATTTTTTGGTAATTCATGCATCAATTTTTCTTTCCACATTCTGTTAAATTCCCTAGAAAGCGCAGTCCATAAAATTTTGTAAAACGAACTAATTTGTGAACAAATTTACTTTAATTTGAAAAATTAAAAACAAATACAAAGAGTAATGATTAACAAACGAAAATTCCTCGAAACTTTCTTCTTGCTTCTCTCATTAATATCCATGAATAAGATATAAAATAAATATAAATGGTTGGAAGACGGCAGCACTTGCTTTTATGCGAATTTTTTAGTGACTAGAGTGTTACTTTCTTGAGTCCAATAGTTCAATGTTCAATGCTTACTCAAAATTACCAAAGTTGATTTACATGGTTATAATATCTCGTTTAGGACTTTTCTAGACGTCTATTAACTAGTAAACCCGTTTTCACTGGAAAACAAACACCTTAAGTTTTCGACTTTTAACTGTTAGATTCCCGTTTCGTCCCACTGGGCGCAGTTGTCTTGGTCAAATTGTTTTTCTTATCCGCCTATCCTGATTTGCTTGACTTGGATTTAGTTTTCGAGTGATTAAATTACATCTATTAACTGCCATTTATGTAAATTCGTTGTTTAAGGACATTCGGTGATGGCCAGTTCAAGAACTACAGTGAAGCTGAGCAGTGTGATTCAGACATCATTTAACCTCCCACCTCCACGCGGGTTACAAAGATCATATACTTTTTTGTTAATGTAGGAAGACCTCACGGTAATCGTCGCCTTAAAAAATAACACTAAATATAGACCCCTAGCCCCCGAAAACTCTAATAGCGTCAGGTCGGAAGAGAACAAGAGTTGATCAAGAGAGACCTGATAGGGAAAACAAAAGAAAGGGAGAAAACTAAAGACCACATGAAAAAAGTGTAGATCCACCTAGGATCCTTCGGGATTACCCAGTCCGTACTCACAATAATGAGCCGAAGGAAAAAATAATTAAATCTGATTTGTATTTATTTTAATTAAATAGAGCTACTGTTCAATAGTTTGAAATAACACACAGATAATAAGGCCTACTAGAGATTGGCATGTAACAGATCACTTAATGAATGGTCCAATAATTGCTACTGTAATTATTTGTAACTAGAGACACACAATCAAGAGTTAATTTTGTTTTCCTGAAAAAAATCTATATAAGATTTAATTACTTTGAACACTATCTTGTTCGTTATATTTGTTTGTTATTTAGCTTTAATAAAAACCAGTCCAATAAATCCATTAGGAATCTATAGGGTATAGAAATATTTGACAGCAATATTGAATATGCCCTTAACCATATTGCCTTGTCAAACTAGAATTCTCTAAATTCAAACGATTTTCAAATTTTCTTGTTAAAAAATTGGTAAATCAGCTATTTCTATAATTTTGACTTCTAAGCCTATATTTACGATAAAATTGGAAGTTTCCCCGTATTTGTATAGAATACACAAACTGAAAATCTACCAATGAATCATAATAAAAAATTGGTAATTGTGCATTTAAGCTTCCCCCAGATTTTAGTTGCTAAAAAACATGCAAACTTACACTATTTATTTATTTAATTAGATATTTTTTAACAACGCGAAACAATTTTCAATTCTCATAATCCATTAATATTGAAGGAACAGACACTTTTTGACATAAGCAATAAAGGCTTATTTAGGTTATGACAAATGTGTACAATGACAACGTGAGTCAAGTTTGTGACCAGTCTATGTTTACAAAGGTCTGGAAAGATAATTTTTTTTTTTTTTTTGAAATTTAATCAAGGACTGGAATAACACTTTAGGTACGAGTTATGAACGATACTTTCATCATACTGTAAATAATAATAATAAAAGTATATTTTAAACTTCATTTATGTTTAGACAATTTATTTATGAATAAAAACTTATATGAATATTGCAGTTTTCATTGTTTCTTGTTTATTCCATTGTTGGGCAATTTATTCTGTAGGATCTGAAATGTTTGTGACTGTTGAGTTTCCATTGCATTACTTTCAGCTGATTTGTTCCTAGTACTTATAATTAATAAGAACAGCTGTGAATGAATATTATTAATTTCGATACGGTGTGATGAAAAATAAATAGTCTACAGTTTAATACGTAATTTGTAAAATTTGTGTATATAAAACCTAATACACGACGTTTCAAGAGTATAAATCAACTCTCGTTATCAAGTTTAAAACTTGGAGGATGAAAAAATACACAACAAATGGGAATCATGACGCGATCAAGGACTAAACTCTAAAAAGAGGGGAGGAGAGAGATTGTTTACCCCGATAAACAGTTGAGACAACTTTCTCTTGGTTCCATCCCTGTAACAATCAGTTGCTTGATGTCCTTTGTGCAGTGTAGGCCTATGTGTGGTGGTTTTATCAGATAACGTTTCAGTTTTGACTGTTCAGGCCAAATTTAAGCTTGAGCTCTTTCCTTATGTTATAGATTTAGATTTAGTTTCTAACGTAGCCTATACTGTTATTTTGTTAGGTTGTTATTAATAATATTAATTTTTTTAACATAAACCTTCCACTCGCTACGCTCTTGTCTGTTACTCGGCAATGGCGGATCTTATAATTAAACGAATATCAATTTAATTGGCTACGTCAGGATTCTAAATTACACTTTTAACAATAACTTCGTCATTTATTTTCGTAGAGATGTTTTCACCTCTCAGAATTGAACTCTGTACATATTTATATAATTTAGTGCGTTATAATTTTAACAACACGCGACAAACGTACAAAAATCTGTTTAAAATAGTCGTCATTTTGACATTTTCAATTCGATTTTCTGAATTTCGAAAGAGTTCTATATGACCACGCTATAGTCTCCCTAACACCAACTTTCATGGTCCTTTCTGTATTCTTATGCTCGCTATCGTGCTTACGTACAGACAACAACAATTTTTTAACCTCCAACTGAATTTATAACCTTCATTCAACATTTACCGCACAATGTGCGTGTTGTGACATATTTATACACATGCATATTATTACCGCACATCCATAGCGTGCAAATTCAAAACAAATCCCTTTCCAGCTTTATTGAAACCCTATAGCAGCGTGTAATATTAACAAGAGTGTCTGCTCAACTATGTAACCTCGTTTAAATAAACTTTGTACAACATTTCAACTTCTGTCCTCTTAAGCACTCTGTATCTACATTTATACATGCACAATTATGGCACCAAGCAAACTTGTAACTACCGTACTAGGCAGACAAGTTAAATTCGTAAACTAAACTTCCTTCACAAGCAGATGCAGAATTGTCTAATAAGTTTCCTTGTAGTATAAAAATTATGTAAAATTGTACGCCTTTTAAACACTGATAATGACTACTTCTATCTTTTGCGATACTTCTGCACCAAAGATTTGGTGCTTCGGTGTAGTTGCATGTGATCTCTTATTACCTGATTACATTTTTAGTTTATGTATAGTTTAAGTATTATTATTACTTTTACCATACCGTACATTTCGTTTTTTATGTTTTTAGATTTTTATTTGAAAATATTTCATAAATAATTTGACCAATTCTATGCCTTGAATGTGGTTAATGAATGATAAAAAAAATTTCATTAAACGAAAAGCTATAAACTGTGCCCCAAACTAAAATTTGTTTCACTTCAATATTTCATGTATCAATACCAAATTGGTTTCGACTACAAAAATTCAATTTTGTGGTAATTTCAATTGTTGACAATCAGCTTACTGGATTGAATATTAAAGTTTTAAATAATAATCTGGGTTTTTTACACGTGGCCTCATGTTTTTAATGTTTACAGTTTTTTATACGATACAAGAAATGTTGGTTTAAAATTAACTTTACACTAACTAATAGTTTGTAAAGTATTTTTTAAAGCAATTTTTTTTAAGTGGGTATATTACGTATATGTTTTAAAGTCCAAGTTCAACAATTTTGTTTTAAAATTAACGTGCGTGAAAATAATTTGTGTTTTTTTTCATAAAAAAACATAAAACACACATAAACATACTTGCTCAAAAAGAGAAGAAAAATCTGTTTTATTGTTTGTTCGCTAATTAATACTCTTGGATATTTTTCGTATGAATCCTTCTATTTCGATTCCCTATTAGACCACAAAAATGAGGTATAATTTTTTTTTTAATTATAAAATTTTAAAATGTAGCCTATACTATTGAGCACGTTTTAGTAACATATAAAATAATATTCATTCTGCTGGTAACTTCTATTTTTTTTAAATCGTCTACACCAATTTTAATCAAATGTAACCCCTACGAATCTGATCTGGAAACGTTTTGGTAACCAAATCACAGCAGGTTACGTATCTCAAAATCAACCCTATAGTGTGCTCACATAGAACCCCATTGAAATTCAGAAAATCTAATTTAAATGTAAAAATGGCGACCATTTTAAAGTTTTATGTTCTCATACCGTGTGTAACAATACGCTTATAACAAAGTAAAATAGGTATAAATTTGCAGGTTTTAATTCTGCATTTGTTCTAATTGTTCTAATCCCACCCCTTCATGAAGAGAGAGAGAGAGAGAGAGAGAGAGAGAGAGAGAGAGAGAGAGAGAGAGAGAGAGAGAGAGAGAGAGAGAGAGAGAGAGAGAGAGAGAGAGAGAGAGAGAGAGAGAGAGAGAGAGAGAGAGAGAGAGAGAGAGAGAGAGAGAGAGAGAGAGAGAGAGAGAGAGAGAGAGAGAATTACGAGGTTCATAAATACTGTGTAACAATTGTTTAAAACAAACTTACCCTAATGGATAACATCCAATACAATTTCACATTTCCTACAAGACCTAAGAAACCAACTTTCGGGCATTACATTTAAAATATCTGCTCGTACTACTTTGTATGATGAGACTAGGTAAGTACCATGATGTCCCGATATACTTGTTTTTATGACGATCGTTTTAAAATAACAAGGGAAACAAACTTAATTAAATTCAGGGAAAACAACACTTCAAATCACATAGTCACAATTTCCATTTTTGAGTTATTTACGTGCTCAATAATACAGTATAACAAACACACAGAACACAATTCTCACAAAAAATACGCCTAGGATCAGACCCGTTTCAACGACAAGGTCGTCCTCTTCAGTGATACACGAGCTACACCAATCAAACAAAATTCGAAATTTTGTTTCGATTGTAATAATAAAATAAAAATTAGATTACAAATGTTTGTATTATGTCATTTTTAGTCAAATGAATACTATTTAATTCACACACATCTATGAGGCCGTTAGGGCCAAGCCGACGTCAATAAATATATATACTGAAAAACAAACACAATATTTAGTAAATTCTACAATTTAATTGAGTCTTGCTGGCTCAGACTGAGTCTTTGTTAAGCTGCCTTGTAAATGCCGTTGCTGGCGAAACCATGGTCTGCAAGACTCATTCAATTGTAGAATTTACTAAATATTTTTTTGTTTTTTCATTAAAATGGAGTTCTACCAAGTACCTTCGGTCAATAGTGTAAATTGTATAAATATATATATATACAATTACGGGTTACATAAAACCTGTGTAACAACTGTTTTAAACAAATTACCTTTCTGGTTAAAACCCTTTCAATTAACATTTCCTACAAGGCCCAAGAGTTCAACGTCTATTACATTTCATATTCTGCTTGTATTACATTCTATGCTGGAATTAATCCCATGTAAGAAAACTACAAGAGTAAATTGTAAATTACCGAAAACACTAATGACTGGGTTAATTTTGATATTACCAAAAGTACTGGAAAACTATTATTTCCAGGATTTTGTACATATTTATAAATGCCGTGACAGTTTAAGGTTGTCCTAAAAACGGCTACAGGTCCCAAGTCCCAGGGCGTTTCCCGGGTCAAGGGAGGTTGCCTACTAAATATGAAATCAATAAATTAATTATAATCTTTGAGTGTCCATTTTGATGTAAATCGTTTCCGTGCCTAACTTCGCAGAAACCTTGACTTATGTAAATATAATATTAGTTAATGTCTGCCGTAATGACGTCACAACTGTCCCGCCCTATTAATTACTTTACGGGTCACCAAAGTGGTTCCTGGAATTGTGGGGATTAATTGTAGTTCATTGTGAAAAAAAAATGCTTCATGTAAATTATTCTGTACCACCAAAGAAAGCAAATAAATAGTCTATATTTCAAAATAGCAGTAATTTTATTTCTATCCAGTTATATAGTAACCAGTAAGTATATCTTTCTCCTTGTTGTATAAAGGGGAAATATCTACCGGTCATCTTCGCCTTATAAAAAGAGTTGGGCGTCATCACTGTACTTACCCGGCCCCATATAATACAATCGGATCCTCTAAATGTATCCCTAAAAGTTGATTTAGTGGCCTAGCAGGAAATGTAACGGATAGACCAAGTAATTTGTTTAAAACTATTGTTATAAACGTTTTCTATAAACTAGCACCTACCCTAACAGCTCTTGTAGATGTGTATATAGTACGCCTCTAAGCTTCACTAGCTACACTCGTGTCAGTGAATTGACCCTACTGGATCACGTAACTAAATGAATATCACATTTTTTTGGGAGGTCACTGTTCGAAATCACATTTTTGATCAAACTTCGTTATTTGTTATCGTAGAGAGGCGAGGTTAGTATGAACGACAAAAACCGTTTAAATTAAACAATTTATTCTATTTTCTTAATTTCAATAAGGTTCTAAATGAGTATAGCGAATTTCATGTTCCTATCTTATTTTTTGTGGCGGCTATTGCGCATGCTTAAAAACGACCATGAAGACGAACGGACAGCATTTCGAAATTAACTTTTTCGATTTCCTGAGGCCATAAAATGATCGATCACAAACTGTCTAATTACCAAATTTACCGTATAATTAGTTGATTGGGTAAGTAAAAAGAGATTTAAAAGAAAATTTATATTCTTAAAAAAATTATAAATAATAGTGGATGTTGAACATAATACAGGAATTCGAACGCAGGCCTTCAAAATATCTCCCCAATAGAACTACAACTTTACATCAAGTTACACAATTTTTTGGTGAAATTCTGTGGAAAAACCAATTCAGTAATTATTTTTGTTGAGTAGGTACTGCTAAAAAACGTGACTTATCTTAAATATACTCAACTATAAATATGCAACTAAATTATGTTATTTTTCTTGATTGTTTCAGAGAAAGAAAAGGGCCAACTAAATTGTCATCTATTGGTCGGCTTGGTTTGAACTGAAAATGAATTTCACAGGAAACAAAAACTCTTTGTAAATATACAACTGATAATTGCTATTTATGTTTTTTAACAAAAATAAATGCATGTAAAACCAAATTTATACAGATTTATTTACAATAAAACCTATATTTTAAAATGTATACAAAATTAAAATATTAAAAGTATCGACTTTCAAGAATGGCTACAAATAGACTATATTTAAAACTATTGAAAGTAACAAGTTTATTGGGTAATAAGATTTCTCGTCTAATATGGCAATATTTTAAATAAAATATACGACACATTTTTAAACTTTAAATTTCAAAAGTCGTGGTTACGTCTAAAATATTGAGATTTAATGTTGAGTCCGACATTTTGAATTTAGTTTCATAGAAAATGAATTGCTACAAAATTGAGTAGTTATGTGTTGAAACGGCTTTGGAAGACTTGATTCGTAAATAATTGTGGGGAAAATTTTAGTTGGGGGTATATTATAAATACACAGTACAGTGTACCTAAGAAGACAGATTATGAAATATTTGTGCAAAGTATATTTAAACCAGGTTGCTCAGAAACATAGTTTCCTGTTAATGGAAACACGTTCCATATGGCTCCAGTAAAGCTGCAAAGGGATCTGTAATGAATTTGCATGCCATGGATGTGCATGCATGTGTATAAATGTGCTAATCGCTTTTCCTCACAACACGCACAATCGACAGTTAATTTAAAATAAAGCAAGTTTATACATCCAATTAGAGGTTAAAAATTGGGTTCGATATATCCTCCTCAGAAAGATAGTTTTTGTATGTTATCAAATACAGAATAATTTAAAATACTAGGCTACATGTTTATAAAGAAAGATTAGTGATAGTAAAAAATCAGCTTTTTGTAGATAAAGTTTGTTTTTCGTTTTATTCTAAGCTCACTCCTAGTTCAGACGAACTCGCCAAGTATTTTAAAGAACACAGGAATGCTAAGTTTCATTAAAAGACAATACTGACTTAGATTGTATGCGAGAGGAGTGGATACATGAATCGAGGGGAATTATTGTTTTCCCTCGATAAGACTAGGCCTCATACTATAAGTGGATTACTTTCCTTACGCTGCGGTCGGCCTAAATTTAATCTCTCTTAACTCGAGTCTCCACTTCCTTCGCTTGCATCGGTAAACTCGGTCTATGTGGACCTCGTAATTAATCAAAAACAAAATTTGAAAGAGGCCGGATTATACAATACGTATAATAAACACATTGAAAACCGTTGTTTCTTCATTTATAAAATTAGGTGAACCTTAAAGTTCACTTGTAGTGAATACTCATACTGGGTACCCCAGCTGGATCTATCTTTATTCATGTAGTCTTCGGTTATATCCTTCCTTATCATGAAACAATTACATCTAATAGATACTAGATTATTTATTTTTAGTTCAATCTTCTACAAATCCTAGCATTGTCTTATTATTTATAGTTTACAACGCGTTTCGAAGTTCATAAATCCGATCTAAAGTACTAAAGTAACCCTCAAAGAAGGAGGAACTAAAAAACACAACAAATATAAATAATAAAACACTCCTAGGATTGGTTTCTGTTAGGCTGTACTCAAACTAACTTCACTATCATCCTCCCTATTTTTCCTAGAAGTAATCTTATTTTCTTCCGACCCAGAGGCGAGGGTTAGAGGGTTATTTATCTTCTTTTCCTCTGGTTAAGGTGATGATGACTGCGAGATTTACCTCCTTAAAAAAACAAGGAAAATAAAACTTTAATAAATTCAGTAAAAATACAAATGAAATGACTTCGGCTTTAACATTTTACACTTTTGTGTTAGACGAGCTCAATTAAAGTTAATTTTGTTTGAATTGTAATACGAAAATAACAATTAGACTGGAACAAGGATTTAATCAAAAATCGATTTTGGAAGCCGAAACGATCGACTCGAAAATAGAACTGAACATAACAACTACCAGGATACCATGACCGTGTTAGCGATACGAGTAAAGCAATCGAAACCATATTTAAATATAAAGTACTACAAGGAACAAGTTATTGACACGAAAGTAGCGTGTGAAAGCTGTGTTTATTAATAGATGAACTCATACATGTTTCCATTGTAACATACATCACGTGTACAGGTAGTCTTAAAGAAATGTTGACGTGTAAACAAATTTTATACAATAACATTCGACATGTAGCTAACGTGATTTCCTTTTTTAGGATAGATGGCTAGGCTCATGTGATAGGACAAGAATTTCGTTTTACAGACGATTTCAACTTAAAGGTAGATGTCTAGGCTAATGTGATAAGTCACGAATTTCGTTTTACTAAATAATTGACGATCTGATCCTTAGGATAGATGTCTAGGCTAAAATGGTTGACAAGAATTTCGTTTTACAGACGATTTCAACTTAAAGGTAGATGTCTAGGCTAATGTGATACGTCACGAATTTCGTTACTAAATAATTGACGATCTGATCCTTAGGATAGATGTCTAGGCTAAAATGATTGGACAAGAATTTCGTTTTACAGACGATTTCAACTTAAAGGTAGATGTCTAGGCTAATGTGATAAGTCACGAATTTCGTTTTACTAAATAATTGACGATCTGATCCTTAGGCTAGACAAATGAGATACGAAACAAATTTCGTTTTACTAAATTATTGACGAAATGAACCTTAGAGTAGATAGCTAGGCTAACGCGATAGCCTACGAATTGCGTTTTACTGAATTATTGACTACTTAAACCTTAGGGTAGATGGCTAGGCTAACGCAATAGGACACGTATTTCATTTTATTGCATTATTGACGATCGGAACCTCAAAGGAGATGGCTAGGCTAACGTGATGTGAAACAAATTTTGTTTCACTGGAATATTGACGAGCTGAACCTTAGGGCAGATGGCTAGGCTAACGTGATGTGAAACAAATTTTGTTTCACTGGAATATTGACGAGCTGAACCTTAGGGCAGATGGCTAGGCTAACGTGATAGTACACAAATTTTGTTTCGCTGGAATATTGACGAGCTGAAACTTAGGGCAGATGGCTAGGCTAACGTGATAGTACACAAATTTTGTTTCACTGGAATATTGACGAGCTGAACCTTAGGGCAGATGGCTAGGCTAACGTGATAGTACACAAATTTTGTTTCACTGGAATATTGACGAGCTGAAACTTAGGATAGATGGCTAGGCTAACGTGATAGTACACAAATTTTGTTTCACTGGAATATTGACGAGCTGAACCTTAGGGCAGATGGCTAGGCTAACGTGATAGTACACAAATTTTGTTTCACTGGAATATTGACGAGCTGAACCTTAGGATAGATGGCTAGGCTAACGTGATAGGACACAAATTTTGTTTCGCTGGAATATTGACGAGCTGAAACTTAGGATAGATGGCTAGGCTAACGTGATAGTACACAAATTTTGTTTCACTGGAATATTGACGAGCTGAACCTTAGGGCAGATGGCTAGGCTAACGTGATAGTACACAAATTTTGTTTCGCTGGAATATTGACGAGCTGAAACTTAGGGCAGATGGCTAGGCTAACGTGATAGTACACAAATTTTGTTTCGCTGGAATATTGACGAGCTGAACCTTAGGGCAGATGGCTAGGCTAACGTGATAGTACACAAATTTTGTTTCGCTGGAATATTGACGAGCTGAAACTTAGGGCAGATGGCTAGGCTAACGTGATAGTACACAAATTTTGTTTCGCTGGAATATTGACGAGCTGAACCTTAGGATAGATGGCTAGGCTAACGTGATAGGACACGAATTTTGTTTCGCTGGAATATTGACGAGCTGAAACTTAGGGCAGATGGCTAGGCTAACGTGATAGGACACGAATTTTGTTTCGCTGGAATATTGACGAGCTGAAACTTAGGGCAGATGGCTAGGCTAACGTGATAGTACACAAATTTTGTTTCACTGGAATATTGACGAGCTGAACCTTAGGGCAGATGGCTAGGCTAACGTGATAGTACACAAATTTTGTTTCACTGGAATATTGACGAGCTGAAACTTAGGGCAGATGGCTAGGCTAACGTGATAGTACACAAATTTTGTTTCGCTGGAATATTGACGAGCTGAAACTTAGGATAGATGGCTAGGCTAACGTGATAGTACACAAATTTTGTTTCACTGGAATATTGACGAGCTGAACCTTAGGGCAGATGGCTAGGCTAACGTGATAGTACACAAATTTTGTTTCACTGGAATATTGACGAGCTGAAACTTAGGATAGATGGCTAGGCTAACGTGATAGTACACAAATTTTGTTTCACTGGAATATTGACGAGCTGAACCTTAGGGCAGATGGCTAGGCTAACGTGATAGTACACAAATTTTGTTTCACTGGAATATTGACGAGCTGAACCTTAGGATAGATGGCTAGGCTAACGTGATAGGACACGAATTTTGTTTCGCTGGAATATTGACGAGCTGAAACTTAGGGCAGATGGCTAGGCTAACGTGATAGGACACGAATTTTGTTTCGCTGGAATATTGACGAGCAGAACCTTAGGGTAGATGGCTAGGCTAACGTGATAGGACACGAATTTTGTTTCACTGGAATATTGACGAGCTGAACCTTAGGGTAGATGGCTAGGCTAACGTGATAGGACACGAATTTTGTTTCACTGGAATATTGACGAGCTGAACCTTAGGGTAGATGGCTAGGCTTACATGATGTGAAACGAATTTCATTTTACTGGAATATTGACTACCGGTACCTGAAACTTAGTGTGGATGGCTAGGCTAACGTGTCAGGACACGAATATATTTTTACTGAATTGTTGACTACCTGAACGTTAGAGTAGACCACTAGGCTAACAAATTGCTCTGTTATAGTTCTAATATAAGATCTATAAATCAATGGAATCTTCAACAATAACAGCAATTTTGTAATTTAGAATTATTTTATACATCTAGTAACGAATAGTTAAAAGTAGATTGGTTATTTTTACTTATTTACGTTGTAAAGGAAAAAATAAATGTTTTGGGGGAATACGTCGTTTTGAGTTCCCCTGAGTTCAAAAAATGAATTTTTGAATTATTTCTCTCTATCGTCCGACATTTGTGTATTAGACTAAAAATGTGTGAATGATTTTAATCAAACTATGTGCGAATGTTTTGACCATTTTGTGGGACATTTTTTGATAACGCACAATTTAAGGGTAGCTGCAATATAAGGGAAAAAACGTAATGATTCCTTCTTCGTTAAAATTTGCTCCTACGATAATTATGATAATTTTTACTCGAATGTAGTTTATAATGACCTAAACATTGGTCAAGGTATTGGACATCAACCTTCCAAAAACGCCGTTCTTGAGTTACCCATGGCCGAGCGTATTCCTCTGGCATTTGAGGAATAATGTATATGAAATAAATTAAATAATGGTTTCTTTGTTAGAAAACTAACGTTATGCAATACATCATTATTACAACAGATATAAAATCAAAACAAAGACAAAATACAAACTGTAACAAAGAGATAAATTTTTTTTTACAAAAAGAAAAAATTGTTTAGTCTCTGGATGAGAATAAAATACAACTCTATGTGTATTTCTGACCCGAGATTGCATAAGACTTCCATGTTCATCTCATTAATGGAACCTGCTTTTCATTATAAACTTGTATTTATTTATGCCATTCAAGTTGATAATATTTATAAAAAATGATATTACATCTTAAACTTAATATTCATATTTCTTCTTGTTGTTTAAAGGCGAGAAATGGCTTGATCATCATCTCCTTGAGAAAGTGGCAAGAAGACAAGAGTTGGTCGAGAGAAAAACTGATGGGAAAGATGAAAGAAAAAGATCTAAGTCAAAACTACATAATGAAAAGTGTATATCCAGATAGGGTACGGCGGGACTACTCATACTCACCATAACTGAGCCCTTGACGAGTAATATTGTCAAAATGATTTCTTGTTGTAATAATGAAAAACACGTTTCACAACTGAGATAAAAATCAAAATATCGCACAGTATCATGAGCCACAAATAGCTCAAAATATTAAATGTGCCTTTGGTAGATCATAATAAAAGAAATATTTCACAAATTTCAGAAAGATTTTGTGAAAGGCTGGATATTGAGATAGATATAAAAACTCTTTTGGCACAGAACTCAGGGTTGAAAAAAAGTAACCATCTATCACACGACCTCGGTACAAATTTTAAAATTATAAATGCAGTTCGACGGACTACGTATGAACGTTTTTGGCCTTATAATGATGTGCGGAAAATTGTAGGAGAAAGTAGGAAAGGGGGGACACTTTTTAGCAATGCAGGATATATGACTTTAAATAAACACTCTTATCATTTTCTGGGAGGTGAGGAGAGTGTATGGAAGGGAGTGAGAAGAGGGGAGTGACTGTGAGGAGAGTGACAGCGATAGGTTATGTTGAATGGGATGGCTATAGTAAAGTTGTATTTATTTTAACCTAACCACAATATATGATAGACAACTCGCATTAATTTAAAGTACAGCCCCCATTCTCTTTTAAAAATTAATTACGAAACAAATTTAAGCTTCAAAATAATTTAAGATATGCCTAACGTCGAAAAAAAAATAGCTATTATACAGCATGTTTGTCCAGGACTTAATAAATGGGATAGTATAAAATAATTAAAATAAAATTTGAGCCAGAAAAGCTAAATATTCGCGTGACTGGGAAGTTCGCATCCTTTGGGAGCCGTTAATACGCGTCACCGTGACGGAAGCAGACTTCGGTTAATAACTGTGTTAATAACTTTAATAGAATCACTAAGGAGTTACGCTATTTAGTAATTGTGAATGAATTAGTAATTTAAGTTGGGGGCAACGTTGTTGATAGCTTCGATTTACCAGAAGTTTTATCGAGAAGTAAATCGCTTTGACCTTCAACCATAGGAACAGATAATTATTAACAAAGCTGTTCAGAGTTGCTTGTGTTTTCATCTTAAAGTAATTTTTTTTAAAGTTTACTATATCATGTAATATATATATATATAGGATGATTCAAAATATATTTTCCACTTTATAAGCATGTAGTAATTTATTCTGAAAATTTAAGGTTATCGGTTGAGGTGAATTTTAAAACAAAACACATTATATTTTTCATTAAACAGTCATTTTGGTTCGATGTGACTATTTTCACCTGAAGTCAGTTTCTTGTCAAAGTAGATCCCGTACTCGGTGTCACTTCTGCAGCTGCGGCGTCAATTCGATTTTTCACGGCAGGTAAAGGCAAAACATAAAATCGATCTTTAATGAAACTCCAAATGAAGAAATCGAGAGAAATCAAATTTGGTGAGCGAGACGGCCACGTAACCGACTTGGCAATCGGTTATCTAAGAATTCCTGAATTTCTGTGCCAAAGTAAAGTGTGGTCTTGCTGGTAATGAAGTTATCCATCCTGGTTGTCCACGTCTAAGTCTGGAATGAGAATTGTTTTAGCATATCCAGATATATGATACCATTTATGATTTTCTTCGTGAAAAATAACGAACCATACACTTTAAATTTGCTGAAGTCACAACAATTTTGCTTTTAGACTATCGCGAACATGCTCCAAAGATGTATAATGGTTTTTCGCTTCCACAGATTCTGCAGTTGGGTAAATTCACCTTACCACTGATATGAAAAGTTGACTCAACGCTAAAAATTATGTTGTCCAGGAAGGTTTCTTCTTTTCCTACATGATCCAAGATATCTGCACAGAATTCCTGAAGAGAGACTTTATCTGCATCGGAAATTTGTAATAGTATGGTCAAGTGCAAACATTGAAGAAAACGCGCCAAACAGTCGTGTGTGGTATCACGAGATATACAACGCGTTGGACGAGGAAAGATCGTTACAATGTGTGAACATTAAGATAGGAACATGTGCCCATAGTATAGACCCATTGAAATTCCGAAAAATCGTGTTAAAAATCGTTATAATGGCTGTCTTTCGTTCACATCTCGTGTGTTATTCAACTTATAACGTACTAAATTAAATATAAATTCAATTCTGCATGTAATGGTGCAACTACACCGCTCTAGGACGACAAAGACAAAGATATTTCCTAAAAAACGTAATTTCGAATCATGCCCTAACAAGCAAACTGATATTTGTACAGTTACGGGTCCGGCAGGGTCGGATCACCAACACGAGTAAAGCTACAAGGGTTACCAGTGTCGAGCCACTGACACCGGCGAAGCTAGTGGATACACAAATATATAGCCGACATCAAGAGAGTAGTGATACACGCAATTACGAGGTACCCTTTAGGTAAGATCTCTTGATACAATTAAACATTTCGTATAAGGCACGAGAAACCAACTTTTGGGCGTTACATTTGAAGGATCTATAATGAAGCTGTGCAAGTACCATCAACTCTGCTATTTTGCACAGTTTTAATACTGCCTCTGTGTTTTGTAATAGTGAGTAAATAATAGTATATTTCATCACTTGGACCAAAAGTGAAGCTTTTCAATACAAGCTCAAGTTTAACGGCCGAGGCCGGACAATGAACTAGGATCGAAAAGCTTCTTTTGGTCCAAGTGATAAACTATATTTTTCGTTATACTGCAAATAATACAAGAAAACAATTTGACAAAAACTAAAATGTTATAACCTATTTACCTTCAAATCGATGGTAACAGCTGTTTTAACGATAATTACAATCGAGAGTATCGGTTGTTTTTATAGATGTTTTACAATCGTTAATTAATTCGCATAAACGAAGTAACAGCTGATGACCTGAACCTCAGCTGATGTTTTTAGGTCCTAGGACTAAAAATAACAACTTTAGAATCTCAAAGAATGTATTGAAAACAGCTGTTTTTGAAGCAGTATGACGAAAACAATTTCATGACATCAACAAAGGCAGCTTATCAGCTGTTCATGTTTAACCAGAAGCCATAACACATGGCCTATCTTGTGGACATGATGCTGCATAATCACCGATTTATTACCATAAGGACAAGTATTCATCCCAGAAATAATATTGTTTAACATGTCAACACTTTATATATGTTGTTTAAAATAAATGTCTGCTATATAAAATAACTCGGGAGAAATTTATATCTAGTATTTGTTGGTATACATCCTTGGATTGATTGCGTTAGATCTAAAGTAAATTGCATTGTTAATATGATTACGAGTGTGTATGTAATCATGCAAACTTTTTTATACATGTAATAACTATACATGTAATTTTTTTACTTTGCCACTTAATATAACGTGCATACACTTTGTATAGGGTGAGTTATGTAATGGGTTAAAATCGATAGCGAAATTTTAACGAACTTATACGTTTTGAGGTTAACCGAATCCAAAATTGGGTTTGAAAAGATATCGGTGTATGGTACGCATGTGTGCAAGTACAGCCAAAACGCGTGGACCGATTTCAGCCAAATTTTGGACATATTCGAAACTTTAAACAAATGTGTTTGATAACTTTACTCACACTATAATGGTAGCTGTCATGAGAAAAAAATCAATTACGATTTTCTCAAAATCGGTTTTAACAGTTTTATTTAAGAGTAACCTCTAAGGACCCAAACAAAGCGAATTGGTCGTCATTTCTCCTGAAATTAAAAATTCATGAGTTATCTGTAAAAATTCAAAATCTACCGTACAAACTCGTGTGCAAAATCATTACTAAAAGAAATATTACGGTTTAAGAATAATTGACGAAAAATGAACCTCGATTAAAAAACTGGATTTTAATCAAATACGATTATACTTCATTTTCACTTTTTTAATGACATCGACTCTACTTCCATTTTTGATAATAATTATTTTTGTTTGGTTATTCTTTACATTGTGAATGGGTGTGTGAGAAAGTTTATGCAAAGTTGTGAACCTTTACTTTATCCAAGTTAAGATAGAGTGTAAGGTTGTGCACATAATACTCCAACGACAGCAATAGGCTACAACTTTGATCTACACCAAACAACTGTCTGAGAAGAATAAATCAACTTATTACTAATAGTTCTGCATATAAATAGACGTTTGTTACGCATTTAACAGAATAAACCCTAGTAACATTTATACAACCGTTATGGAATGTAAATATACTTGCAATGTTGCTGTACATCTCGTCAGTACGATGTAAACAGATCTTTGTGTTAAGTTAAACAGGGATATTTGCTTATTAAAATCAGCTGATTGACATAATAGAATAAATATATGTTGCACAACCAGTTTCCAAATTATATTCTAGGGAGAAATTCAAAAGCATACAATAATGTAAAGCTTATAGTAGTTTTGTAGGTTCAGATTCGGAATGTAGGCTACTAGTGTGAACGAATGTCTGAGCATTTGAAATTACCAGAAGTGGGCTGTTTGACTAGAGTCTCTAAATTTCAAGCTTACCGTGGAGATGGCTTGTATATTTAATATGTAAAATGTATTATGTTTGTCGTCTGTAACATGTGCACTGTTTTAACGCACAAACGCGAGGAACGATTTTAATCAAATTTGTTATATAAACATATTTGTCAATACGTCGGGTGGTTTTTACATTTTACGATAGTTGTCATATGAAAATTTTACAAAATTACAATTTTATCGAAATCGGCTCAGTGCAGCAAATAAAACGTATTGTTCACAATCTATTAAAGCGTTTGTGAGTTAGGGTCAAAATTAAAAAATCGGCTGTGATAAAATACGACATTTTTCAAAATCGACTACACAGATTTAGTTAAACTGTTATTAAAAGTAAAGATTAATTACCCAAATTTGCGTTCAAGTCAAATATTATTAAAGTTCAGGAAAAACGATCCTTAACTGCCGCCATTTACAAGTTTAATTTAATATAATATGATTTACTCTGTGGGCATGTTTATGGCACAAGCGAAGCAAGTTTAAGCCACTTATTTAATTTTTTTTTTCAAAGATGGTGTCCATTATTCATTTTAACTTTTTGATTGACCACTACCAAACTAACATTTTTAGTAACGATTAGTTTTGGTTCGTTTATATTTGTTTTTGAATATTGGCGCGTGAGAAAGATTGCGCAATGTTTTTGTACCATTTAATACGTGTACGTTTATGATTCAGTTTACACCTTCATAAAAGAGACAATGGGAATCTTCTGTCGTCATGGTGATTATAAACCCGTGTATATAATATAATGTTCACAGATCATGGTGCTTAGAACACGTTTCTCTATGAATAGTCTGTCTTTCAATTTTATATTTATAAACCATTTTAAAGAAAAAACTATACTAACAATTTATGATATACTATATATTTTTAAAGTCTTATATTTCAATTTTGCAAAGCTTCTTAATAAATAAAATATATACTAATATGCAAAATATATTGGTATATATTTTTAAAATAAAAATATTTGATGACATAAATTTGTCAATCAGCTGACTTTGTTACATAAAGATGTATACTTCTTTCAAAGAAATGTTCATTTTTAATTCTTAGTAATTGTTCTATATGCGGGACCTACATTACCTAATTACAAATTACAAGTCTCTAGGTCAAAGTCAGGTCACACTTTAAATCACACAGATAGACACCACGTGAAACATAATCCTTTTTGTCAGTCGAGCTAAAAGTTGAAAAAATAAGATGTTTTGAAAACGGTAAGACATTAAAAACAAATTAAAACGAATGTTGTTTAGTTAAGAAATCACTAGAATAACACAAAACTCGATTAGTCTACTATTTAATATTTGATAAATGACGATAGAACAATTAAAAAACCTCGACAAGTGAAATTATCATCAAAACTAACCATTTCCCAAGATTGTTTTTAACATTTTGTTCTTTCCTTTCAATATTTAAACAAGTATATCGTGGTAATTACTCAACCCCATTATATAATATAATACAAGCAGATCCTCTAAATGTAATGCCCAAAAGTTGGCCTCTAGGGATTTAAGAATATTTAAATTGTATTGGTAGATCAAAAGGTTTTACACAGTACAAGGAGTAGAAAAGGATATGTGTGTTTTAAAACCGTTGTTAGGCAGGTTTTCTGAACCTCGCACTATTTTCTTGGCGTTAGTTACGTCCTAACACACCTCGTAGATGTTAAACAGTCTCCATTCGCTCCATTCATGTTAGTGAACCTCAAAATTATACACATCTTAAGAAAACTCCTTAACGATCTCATAATCGTGTCTATGAGATCTCGTAGATAAAAACTTTATTGAATTTAAACAGTTAAATGCATTTTATGAGTTTTTTTTAATGAAAATACTTTGTAATGAAAATGTGTCCTTCAGGTATTTTGAGATTTTGATTTTTTTATTATATTCAAAAACATATTTATTTCGGTACATAAAATTGGGTGGGTCGTATAAAAGTAATTTAGTGGCCATAATGAAAATACAAAACAATTTTTTGGATTATTTTTGAGAAAATTTTGATTTGAAGACAGAAAAACACTTTCCACAATATATATAATTTGACCTCTTAGATATATACTTATGTTTAAAGTTTTTAAGAAAATTTTATTAAAAGCTGAAATAGAATTGCTTGTGTGAGCTACAAGATGGAACTCCGTAATTCAGGGGATCTTAAAGTACCCAAACCTTGCAGTACTTTCCATTCATAAACTTTTTCTTTTATCTGCTTCAAAATATTTAATGTATTACTTAAACATATAAAACAAGAAAGGAAACGTGTCGTATTTTTCTTAATCTAAACAATTGGTTCTTCTCATAGATGGATATTGAACATTTTATATGTTTATAAACTTGAGTATGTAATTTATTTTATTTTTTAATGTTTTTTATTATTTAAAAAGAATTATTATATTATTTATTTTATAAATTTGTTATTATGATTTATAATTACTGTTTCTGATAGTACAGTAATCTGAAATAAAATCTATTTTTGCTAGTGCAATTAAAATATGAGTGAGTTTCTACTAATTTTATTTTATTAATTAAACTAATATTATTATGAAGCAATTTTATAATTTCTGTCTATTATGTTTTTATTATGTAAATCGTTTGTGTAATGGTATTTCCACTTCAAGCTATGACTTTAGAAGTACCATGTTTTGTACGCATGAGTGCATGTATTTTCAGTACCCTTCTTCATGAAGTAATTTATTTATTTGTTGTTTTATTTTTTATTTTCAGGTCTATCAAATTATTACTATTTTGACAGTAAAGTCATATTAAAAATATTTTATTTGTTATTTAGGTATAGTATATTTTTTGGTATTTAATATCTGGAGCAACAGTTTGTTTTTTGTTTTTGTTTTTCTTACCCAACATACGAAGTATACAGTAAGTTTGGTAAACGCAAAAAATCTAACCAAATTTTTTTTAACCCAGTTAGAAAGTCTACAACTTGTGTGGGTAGGGAGGGGGGAGGGTTCTCAATAAACAAAATTAAGGTATTTATAATCTTACTGCGTATTTTTGTGTCACATATGAAATTGCAAAGTAAAATGAAACACATTATTTCCAAACTGTGTAAACCTTTTGAGTTTTCAGAGCGAAATGGTTTTGCAAGGCCGTTTCTGTACAGATTAACAAAAAATAAGTAGAAATATTTTAAGGCTTAAATTTAGACATTTGGGTATCTGACATAACATTTTTGTTAAATATGACCTTAGGATTTTCAACAAATTTGTGTAAAATCGTTAATGAAAAACTTGTGGCCCACTAGATATTTCAGATTCGGGAGGTTATCAGTAAAAAAGAACCTTTAACCCAAGTTTGGAATTTAGTTTGGCTCATTTGTTTTCCAACGAGATTTCGTATCAAAGTTTAGTAAAATATGATATTTAAATATAATATATAAAACAAGAATATGAAATATGAATACAAAAAATTTAAAATGAATATAAATTATGAAATATGAATATAAAATATAAAATATGAATATAAAAATGAAATATGAATACAAAAAACGAAATATGAATATAAAATATGAAATATGTACGTAATATATGAAATCTAAACATCAATATACCGGTATATATAAACTTGGAAGGAAATTGTTAAGTTTTATTGTAATGTTTTCCAAACCATTCGTGAACTTTATTCAAAAAAATAATTTTCTGGTGTATTACGGAGAATACAAATTAACAAATATAATTTTTATTTTGTGTGATAAAGTTTCTACAATTTGTTTAACTTTTATTTAATGATTGAATTAATATTATTTTCATTTGTGTGACAGTGTTTTGCAATTCCTAATGGTGTCTCCCAACCGTTGAAAAACAATGAAAACATTGTTCATGGCGGTAGAAGATAGATAATTGCCATTAATTATTCCGTCAGTGCACAACTTAAATAGTCGGCCTTGCATCAACAGCTGAAACAGCATTTTATATGAAACATTGTTAATTTTTAATATTATCTGAATATAAATATTCTTGAACACTTTTTAGTAATTTAAACTGCCGTTATTTTTAAACCGTAAGCAAGATTAGAAGTACATCAGCCTTAGATTAACCAATGTTAATGTATTACTAGTTTCTTAATTTTTATTAAAAATTAAAATTGAATTGGTGTAATTCAAAATATATTTTTTAAAATATGTTTAGCAATGAAATTAAGTTTTTAAATGTACATAACAACTGAGATACAATTATTTACAAAAATTTAAACTACACCTTTTGAAACATATGATCTAGCTCTTTAAAAATATAATTTTTCACCAAGTTAAAAGAAAATTAGGAAAATTTTCTATGACAGAGATAACACGAAATTTGGTAAATTAGTTACACCAGTGTTCAGTCAACCTTTGTTTTCAGTTTATCTTAAACGTGTTGGCTAATTAATACTTTCCTACTAAAGAAATTATATACACTTAAATTTTTACCGAATTTTATTTGCAAAATCTCTGCCGCATAAGTATCATAAACAGATAAATGCACAATTTTCCGTCTTGAGGAAAACTAACTTAACGTACTAACTTATATAATAAACTTTTTTTATGAAAATATAATAGTATATTTCATCACTAGGATCAAAAGTGAAGCTTTTCTATACAAGCTCAAGTTTAACTGCCGAGGCGGAGCCGAGGCCGGTAAATGAGCGAGGATCGAAAAGCTTCTTTTGGGTCCAAGTGATGAACTATAATTTTCGTTATACTACAAACAATAAAAGAAAATAATTCCACAAAAACTAAAATGTTATAACCTATTTACTTTCAAAATATTTCATAAGTTGCACAAGTTTGCAGTTATTACAGCTGATTAGTTTGTGTTAGTGGTACACTAACTATAACGATGGTAACAGCTGTTTTATCGGTTATTTACAATCGAGAGTATCGGTAGTTTTTATAGATTCATTACAAACGTTAATTAATTCGTATAAACGAAGTAACAGCTGATGACCTCGACCTCAGCTGATGTTTTTAGGTCCTAGGAAGAACAATCTTAGCATCTCAATGCATGTATTGAAAACAGCTGTTTTTGAAGTAGTATGACGAAAAAATAATTTAAACAAGTTGATGGACTCACTCAGCACCATCATACAATGTAATACAAACAGATACTCTAAATGTAAAGTCCGAAAGTTGGTTTCAGAGGCCTTATAGGAAATGTTAAATTTTAATGATGGATCAAGAGGTCTTATCCAATTAGGTAAGTTTGTTTAAAACCGTTGTTACACAAGTTTTCTGAACCTCGCATACACTACTTTCTTGAAGTCAACTGGGCAACGAAGGTATACATATGTAAAGAAACCTCTCTCACTACGCTCGTGTCGATGTCTCAGCTCTGCCGGATCTCGTAGCTTTACGAATATCACAATATTTTACTTGACACGTTATGGTTCTAAATTACATTTTTATAATTTTTACAAAACTGATTTCGAGATATTAAAGATCTTCGGACAAGAATAGTATAATCTATAATAGTAAAAAATCTCTACCGCATAGTAGGTATCGGCGGATCGGCGGACCATAGGTCAGTACGTTCAACTTGATTTGTCATTAATAATGAGTGGTTTCTTCAGTGGAGTAAATAGCACCCCCACTGCTCCTTTAATAAATATATACAGGAATTCGAAAAATAAAATGTAGTAAACACATTATCATCAAAATAAATTTTACAATGAACAATATTTTATTAAAATATCTTAATAAAACTTCCATAAATACAATAACCACTGATCATAAGTCTGAAACCGTAATCATTATGGTTGCGCAATCTGTTTACTAGCAGTTAACAATAATGTCGTCCCGCCCCAGGAATACGATGTCTAACCCCAGACTGAGTTCTATGCCAGTTTTGAACATTGAACGTGAACGGTCTCATACAATCGACCTTAACAAGTTATCCGACAAGTATTTTTACATTAAGAAAACAAGAGGTTTTAAATAATTGTAATTATAACAACTTACAAGATTTTATAAATAATAAACCTTGATGTTTAAAGTTGCAGTCTTTCTTTTCCTATAGATGAAAAATTAGTTTAAACTTATAGCTTGCATGTTCTTTTGAGTGTGATACTTCATAGCATTGTCATATTTAATTACAATGCTACCAACAGATAGTTTGGTTACGTAAAGAATGTCCTATACTTAAATTAATTTACTTTCATTTCAATTTAGAATAAAAATAATGTCTAATTATTACCATGTAGTAGTTACATTTAAGACCGTGGGGTGGGATTGCTTACGATTGAAGAGGAATCATCTAGAGTCGACAAAGTTGCGACTTCGTTTGGGGGGGGGGGGCAATGAATGTAGTTACACCACTGGGTTTCTTACTTAAAAAGGAATGTGAAACCATTTCGAAGTTGCTTTATGATGTAATATGAATGTTCCATTGAGGTGAAAATCAAAGTCTAGTGCAGTAATTTAATTGGGTCACACAATTAAAACATTCAATGTGCAGTATTAGAAAATAGTCAAATTTCATACATTTCCTATGGTTTTTCGTGACTAACTGAAGATAAGTGTAAAGGGGGAAATATTTATTCCACTGAACTCAGTGATGAAAAATGATGTTAAATTATGTATCAAAACAACATGTTGCTATTTTTAAATATGACTCAAATTCATGATGACGGCCAAAAATTTGAACTCACAAAATTTAATATAAGAATAGTTAGTAAAGTTAGTAATTACATAAAGTAATTATAGTTAGAATAATATAAAGTTAATTTACTCCAAAATCGATATAACGAAAACTGTGGATAAAGTTGAGGGGGGTGACAAACTTTACGGTCACTCCGTATACATTTTCATGTACCGTCTTATTTGCAATTAATTATAGAACTAATGAAGAAGATAATAAAACATTTGATAAAATATTATGTTTATCTCTGTCTGACTATTAAGATAAGAGAGGAAGCAGTCGTATGAATCATCTTAATCCGTTGTTGTTATCGCATTCCGATATCTTATAATTTATGTTTATTAATAAAAATGATTTAACATTGTAAGTTATGATTTTATAATTTGTGTACACCCGACACATGTCTGTCTGACCTTTAACACAAAATAAGATACAATAAAACTTGACACAGGGTTTAATACCGCTCATCCATCACTCAATCAATCCGGCAGCTGTCGATGATTTTACTAAATCCTAGCTTAGTAGGCGAGACTGCTATTTTTAAAATAAGTTATTAGCACCTCAAACATACGTGGTATAGGAAGAGTTGTGTGATTGGTCTAAAAACGATGTCCGTTTTGAGGTTTCATGAGTTCAAAAGTGTAGTTTTTGGAATGATGTCCGTTTATCGTCTGTAGCGTGTGCTACTCTACTAACAACTCAACGCATTGACCGATTTTAATCAAATTTATGTGGGCATATTTTGTCCATATATCTGGATATTTTTTCCAATAAATCAAAATATGGATAAAGTACCTGCATAAAGAACCATAACATTACTATTTCTATTAATTTTATTGATTGTTCGGACATTTGCCATCATTTGTTTATAAGAAACAATACACGACGTTTCGAGAGTATAAATCAACTCACGTTATCAAGTGCCTAACTTACAAACTAAAACATACAGACAGAACCCACGCCAAGATGTCTAGGCCTATGTTCGGAAACGGGCGTTGATTTATACTCTCGAAACGTCGTGTATTGTTTCTGATGGCAAATGTCCGAACAAACAATAATATCAATACAAATATTCCATCAATAAGTAATAACGTTAAAAATAGAATTTCTATTTCCTTAAGGGAAACTCCTTCAAGGACACAAACCAAACAGTTATTAGTCATCATCTCTCTGTAAATCCCGGTTCGTGAATAATCGGATTTAAAAAAAAAATCTTCCATAGAGCTGTTATAAAATATTTAATTTTTCAAAATTGCTTTTACCGATTTCGATCAAATTTTAGTAATTTTCGCACTTAATGTGTATGCAAAATGCAAATATATAAATTATAGAAATATTGTTTACACTGATGACCGACGGTATTTGATAGAATTCCATTTTAACAAATAAAACACAATTTTTCTTTTGAAAAAATTCTATAATTTATTTGGTCTAGCCGACCATGGTTTCCCCAGTTACGGCATTGACGAGGCTCTTACAAGACTAAATACAAAGCACAACATAACTATTATAAAAGGTTGAGAAAGGCAGGAAATTCCCGTTAACAAACAAAGCACAAAGACCCAGGGGGAAAACCCCACAGGTCATTCACACAGGTATTAACCAACCTTGAATAGAGGTTGAAGTAAAGGAGAAAATGACAAAAATTCCGTTTGTTCATTTAAAACTAGATTATCATCATTACACAAAAGTCTCTTAATTTCTAAAATTTCCAAAACATTTAATTTTCTACTTTTTACGTTAACACGTAAAATTTCAAAATTAACATTAGAATAAAAATCTGTCAATGCATGATTTTTTAAATGGTTAGAAAAACTAGAATCATTATAACCTAACCGCCAACTCCTTTCATGCTCACCTAACCTACACTTAAAACTACGGCCTGTTTGGCCAACATAAACAGCATTACAAATACTACATGTCAGTTTGTACACACCACTTTTTTGCATTTTTTCTATATTATCTTTGGAATTTACCAACATCTTTCCTAAATTTTGTTTACAATAATAAGCTCGTTTACAATGTTTTTTCTTTTCTAAAACTTTACCAACTGGTTCATTAAAGTTTTTGATTAACAACAACTGAAATGACATTTTTGGTGACGTCAAGTTTAAGTTCTGGAGATGGGTAAGTGAGAAAGTTTGTGTATTGTGCTTGCACCTACCAATCACATTAGGTTATTTTATAAACAATATTCAAAATACAGAAGTACAGAATGAACGACCTTGGTGAAGTATTTACATCAAGCATGTCCAACAAAGCGTCCAGGATTGCAACATTTCTCATTTATTGTTTCTGTTTCATTTAAACTGCTTCTTAACACTTCAAAAGCTAAGAATTTAATCTAAGATTACCCAGCATACAACTGTGAAGACGCGATTTTCTTTTGATGTTGCAGTTGTACAATCGTTTGGCATAAAGTTTAGTTTTAGGGCTAACATTTATACGGATAACAAAGTTGCACAAAATAATATGCTGCTATTGGTTAGGTAGGGTTTAGATAACAAACTATCAACTAATCCTTTCAAACAGTTATCATTTTGAAATTATATTATCTTTTTTCGATTATAATCAACTAATGATAATGCTTATTGATAAAAACATGAGAGTAAATATAAAAATGCTTAATTGTAAAAACTTAACGTAAAAATTAGAAAAACCAAATTTAAAAGAAACCAATTTTAATTGCCAAGAAGATTAGGGCCTATTTTGTGGTTTTGTTACGTATTTACTTAATCTCAAAACTAGTGGTATGTTTCTCTTGTGGCAGCCTGTTTTTATGTATTTAGTATACATTATTTATAAAATTCCTAATCCTTAAGGACTCACTTTAATGAGTACGGGATTGGTAATCCCGAGAAAACATTGCTGGATCTACACTTTTTAGTTTATCCTTCTCTTTCACCTTCCCATCAGGTCTCTTTTGACCAACACTTATTCTTTCCCCATTGTTCTCCTAATAGGGGCATTACTATTAGTATTCGAAAACTGAGAGGGGGGGTTAATTTTATGTTTTTCCTTATAATGCTATAATTACCGAGAAGTTCTTTTCCTATAAACAGCAAGAAAAAATCAAAAATTCATAAAAACGTGTAGGTTTAGAATAACTGTAACTTGTTATAAAGCATTTTGTTTGTATATTTATGTACTAAATAAACAACTGTAAAACTAAAAAGGGTGCGTAGCGGCACTCAGCGGTGGAATTGAATCCAAGTGCCAAAGTAGTTCGACACTAAAAAAAAAAAATGTTTGTCCTAGCTAAAACGTGGTTACGTTAATGTTTTTTTAAATATATATATTTTTTTAATTCGACTATCCTTTTATATCTGAAGGAATATGTCTAAAAATAGATGTAATTCATATCTAAATGAAAACAGTTAAACAAATATGTAAAAGTAAATATATTTCGTAATGTTAACATCTAAATTGGGTTGTAAATGTATTAAAAATGTAATCAATAAAAGGCAAAGTTGAATAATTTACTTAAGATATCTTTATACTTTTTTCAAAAATGGTGGTTGGGTGGTATCAAAAAAGATTTAAAACGGCTTAGGTTGGTTCAAAAGAGGGGGGAGGTAGTATTTTGTAATAGGTTAGAAAAAACTTTCAAGCTGTTTTTGAACAAAACATTTTACAAGTTTTCACATTATAACGATCTCAAACGATCACAATGGATAAATAATTAATTAGGCCTAGTATCAAATATTAAAATAATAATAATAATCAATCGAAAAGTTAACATTAATAAATAATTGTATGAATGTGTAAATGGAAACAAAACACATGTGAACAAGCAACCTTACCGAAAGAGCAGCTGCAAGGTTAAGTTTGGAAGATAACTGTACAAATTGACAAACGTGACAAGAACAAGGGAAAGAAGACATTCTGTTTTACTTAAGAGAAGAAAGTTCGCCGACACAAATAAAAAATAAGTAGAAAACATAACGGAGTTTTGCTATTCAACGCAGCTGCGTGTCATAAAAACTGGGAACCAAGAAAAAATGAGAAAGCGAATTCCTAACGGTATCTCCGAGGGCGAAGCCAGCGCGTGTAAGAAAAAATTAACGATTTTAGAAAGTTAGAGGTCCAATCAGAAGAGGCCTGAGTTTTAAAAAATGAGATTTTGACCAATAAGCGAAGAGGACGCTACACTTGAATTTCGGGAGAGGTGAAATCCAACGGTAAGGAGAGTCAGTCTAAAACTGGGGTTAAGAGCGTGTAGGTCTTGGCTTACAGCTAGGAATCAGAGTAGGAGGTGTTAAGTGTTAAGAATTAACCTGAGGGTTCAATTCAAAGTCATCGGGTAATTTAAAGGCAGAGCCGACACAAAATTTAGTAGTTTCTTTTGAAGTTTGTTAGAATCATAATTTAAATAGAGTCAAAGAGTATAAAATTCATAAAAGAAGAGGAGAGAATCATCGCGTCGAAATCCATAGTAGTCGAGAACGAGTAAGGAGACCAAACAGAGTTTAGCGGACGTATCACCAGAGATTCACCATCCGTCAATGAACCAGTGATAGCAGCATCCGACCTCCCAGGATAAGGATACGCCTTGTGTTTGTGCATCGTTAGTGATTGTGTTGTGTAAAAGTGCCAAAATTATAGCGGACGAGGAGAATTGTTTGATAAGTACAAAATTTCATAATAAATAATCATTAGAGTTAGTATTTCACTTTGATGAGTCATAAAAAGTTCCCATGCCCGAGATAAGAGTCAAGTTTTTTTTTATAATTAATTTAAAAGTAAAGTAATTGAGCTAGCCGGCAAAATAAAAGTAAATTTGGAAATATAAGTTAATTAAAGAAATTTGTCTTGTTTTTTGTTATAAAATTGATATAAATTTAATAAGAACATTTTGGACAAGATCTGTAGAAACATTTGTAGAGTTTTGTTTTTTATGTAAATTGAATAATCAATTTAGATTTTAAAATTTGTCGTCCATAATATTGTGTATTAGAGTAAATTAGTTTTAAAGAATGCAAGTGTGAGAGAATGAAGTAGTCTTAAGATATTCAATGAATAGTTAATCGAATTGATACTTGTTTGTTATAAATAATTGTTTGATAATAAATCCTGAAGATAGTTAAGGGGTAAAAACTTGTTTTGTGGAACTAATTTAAATAAACCACCCTAGTTTTCAAGATAATTAAAATAAATTAACTTTAGTGTAATCAAAGATAAAATATATATACATAAAGTCTTTTATGTTATATTTGGTCGCACAACGTGTGGCAAGATAAAAAAAACATATAACAAAGTTTCAAAAGTTATAACATACAGCTCAGGATCATAATTAAGACATTATAATCTTAAACATACAAAAGAAGCAATTTGTATGTTGTTTCAAAAAATTATAGTTTTAGTAATCAATATCTATCTACACATAGTTTTCAAAAGAAAGAAAAATGGAGTAGTTACAGTGGTACGAAAATTCTAATTTTTATATTTTGATGTAGATCAAGCAAACACGACCATTATTCATATAAGAATTATTTTCTGTGAGTCACTTTTCGCAATATATATATATATATATATATATATATATATATATATATATATATATATATATATATATATATATATTTAAAAAACACAATAAACTACCATAAAGTAAATTCTTAAAAGTTAATAAGGAACGAAAAACTTTGTAAACGATAACTACAGAAATCATTGCACTTGTCCTGGTACATTTTTGCACAATTAAACACTACATTATTTCATACATTGAAATGATTACATCAGTTTAAATTCATTTACATGTAAAGTCCAGTTCATCTTATAAATGCTTATAAAACTGTGGCCTATTTGAACAAATCAGCTGATTTATTTCAGCTTGCAGAATTGAAGTCATTTGTTCACTAATTATAGAATTATAAAATAAATCACACATGAAAACGTGATAAGTTTTCCACTACTACCAACCTCGATAGAATTGAACGAGAAATAGTGGTTGAAAAATCTATTTTTATTGCACAATTCCCTAACTGTCATTTTTCCAACACCTATACTTTAGGAAACAAAACTAATCTTTAGGAAAAACGACAGCTGCCAGTTCTAGGATTAAAGTCTCATTGTATGCTCCAAAATTATTAGATATATTTTACTAGTTTTCGTTTTGAAGCTTGTGTAATTTTCATTCATATCATTTGTTTGAAATAAAAAATACCTAGAAAAATTATGAATTTTATTATAATCATTATAGTTTGTATCATCTAAAACATATTCCTAACTGATATCTACCTGTAAGCTTAATTGAATTGGTAATTGTAATTGAGTGGTTCATTATCACTAAATACAGTATGAACTATTAATCCTATGCCGATCTCCGAAAATTGGAAAAATATATCGAGATGTTAATGGTACAAAAGGGTCGGGGTGGTCTTCTCTGAGCGAATCTTCTGTAATCGAAATCTTCTCTGACCGAATCTTCTTAGACCGAAAATAATGGTTATATTCGAAACTTTGACAGAAACTTTTGTGACCAAATTCTTCTCTCTAATTTTTGAGTCAGAGAACACTTTTAGTGTCTTTCCTGAACGAAAAACAATAAAATTGTCTTCTTCAACCGAATCTTCTGTGATCGCTTTATTCTCTAACCGAAACATACGCGTACGTTCGTCTTCTCTGATCGAAACAGCTGTTTGTATTTTGAAATCGTCTTCTTCATTTTCTTCAACCATATCTTCTGTGACCGAATTCTTTTCTGACCGAAATACGCCATAACTGTCTTCTCTGATCGAAACAGCTGTTTCATTATTTAAATCGTTTTTTCCAACTGAATCTTCTGTGACCGAAATTTTCTCTAACCGAAAATTCGTTACGGCTTTCTTCTCTCACTGAAAGAACTGCTCTGCTTAAAGTCAGCCTATAGGAATGAAGACGTATGTTATTTAATTAATATCCAAAACGAATTTTTAACTGCCATTATCCCATGTTCCCTGTTAACACAACTTTTGGAAAATTAATGGAAACTCAACTGTTTTAACGTTTAGTTGACTTTTATATTTTGATTAAATTTGGTATACTACTTAAGCTCGGTTTTAAAAATAACGTTAAATTGAAGTTTAATGACAAAAATAGCCTAATCTTTTGGTAAATTGTAAAATAAAGGCCGTTTTTCAAACTTTTATTTATTTTATTATTTTTTTTTTAGATAGCTTAATTGTTTAGTCTTAGTTCAGTTCGTAAAACAACAAAACAATGAATATAAAATCTCCAACCAAAGATGTTCAAACGTGTTTTATAAGACAAAACTGGGAGAATTAATTAAAAAATAAATTTTTTAAATATTACATCACTAATAGACTAACTATTAAGTCAAATTTAACTTCTAAACTAATATTTAATATTTCTTGAATATGATCACAACATTTCAATAAAGCCACACTTTCAACATATGGCAAATTTTAATGAAAAACAAAACAAAATAAGTCAAGTAGGAAAATGTCGACCAAGCTAGGATTTGACCCGGAATCTACAACTTGCTCTACCATCTGGGCTTCATATTGATTTCCTGCAAAACTTTTCAATTGTATTAGTAAAGCTATATAAAGTTGGGAAAACTGGTGATTAAACGTAAAAATGTGTTCACTTTAAGTGAGTTTTATACAAAATTAGTGTTTTTCGATCTCCTTAATGGAAATACTGACACCAAAAATGTCACATGACACTTGAAAAGTCCACCAATCCCACTCATTGTTGTAATTTGTTACCATTGTATGTGCGCGCGCGCGCGCGTATGTGTGTGTGTGTCAGTGTATGCTCTAGATGTTGTCATTTTACTCCGATATTGGTTGAAATGTAGGTTTAGTTTTTAATCGAATTAAATACTAAGACTTATACAGAATGATTCAAGAGTTAAAAATATATTTGCATTTCAACTCATATTTAGTATTTAAAACACCAGTAGCCATTTTGAAACTATTAAGTGAATCATTTTCATTTTGGTACATTTTTTTAATGGATTATATTATTACTATTACAACTTCATATTATATTTCTTAGTTTAGGTTTATATCTTGGTTGCTGTAGGCAATCATCATGAAATTATGTTTTTAGTTTTTTGTCGATATCTCTTTTATCCTTTAACCTACAGAAAACATTTAAAATAACATTTTATTTTTCGGAAAAGAGGAAATTCGTTGTATATATTTTGTAATGTTAATGGTTTTCCAAATATTTTCATTATAAATTTTAATCGGCCGCCATTTTTAAAAAGTAAAAAATAAAATATTGGTTTTCTGATACACTGTCACGTATACGAAATTTTCACTCAATATCATCAGATATAACAACTTTCAAAAAATATATACATTATTTTTTTCTGTAAAAACACAAAACTAAACGTTTCCGGACTTATGTTTATATAAAATTTATTTAAAAATTGTGAACTCTAGGACCATATTTAAACACTTTGTAAGACATCAAAGGAAAATTTTAATTATAAATACGACAGTGGATTATGTTTTTAAAAGTAAAACAAAAGAGTCGCCAAGGCTTGATGTTTGTGAGATGTAAACATGCTGATCGAATCCTTTACAACCAACCTTTGAAACAAAGTGATTGGTTCATTAATTTCACTGATCTTTCATTTTGGCGATAGACCATTCGATCCTATTTCTGACTTGACCACATACAAAACATTAATTAACAATGTAAATATAACAACAAGGTCCGTCGTTCATCAAACCTGTGTAACAAGTGTTTTGAATAAAATTACATTATACTCTGTACATTGGGTAAGACACCTACCATGGTCTAACAATAAAATCTAACATTTCCTAAAAGGCTCAAGAGAACAACTTTTGGTCAACACAAGTATGTAGTTATATTGGTTATATTACATTGTACGATGAGCTGCGTAAATATTAAATTAATCGTACAATCGTAATAATTAACGGCGCTCTATCAACTTGCTCCTTTCGTATACTGTTACGGCGCTCTAAGCACTTGTTTCATTCGTATACAGTGACGGCGCTCTATCAACTTGTTACTTTCGTATACTGTTACGGCGCTCTATCAACTTGTTTCTTTCATATACAGTGACGGCGCTCTGTCACTTGCTCCTTTCGTATACTGTTACGGCGCTCTATCAACTTGTTTCTTTCCTATACTATGACGGCGCTCTATCAACTTGTTACTTTCGTATACTATGACGGCGCTCTATCACTTGCTCCTTTCGTATACTGTTACGGCGCTCTATCAACTTGTTTCTTTCTTATACTCTGACGGCGCTCTATCAACTTGTTTCTTTCGTATACTATTACGGCGCTCTATCACTTGCTCCTTTCGTATATAATGACGGCGCTCTATCAACTTGTTTCTTTCGTATACTGTGACGGCAATCTATAAACTTATTGCTTTTCTTTCCTATACTGTGACGGCACTCTATCAACTTATTTCTTTCCTATACTGTGACGGAACTCTATCAACTTATTTCTTTGATATACTATGACGGCACTCTCTCAACTATTTTCTTTCCTATACTGTGACAGCACTCCATCAACTTGTTTCTATCCTATACTGTGACGGCACTCTATCAACTTGTTTCTTTCGTATACTGTGACGGCGTTCTATCAACTTGTTTCTTTCGTATACTGTGACTGCACTCTATCAACTTGTTTCTTTCCTATACTGTGACGGGGCTCTGCAACTTGTTTCTTTCGTATACTGTGACGGCACTCTATCAACTTGTTTCTTTCGTATACTCTGACGGCGTTCTATCAACTTGTTTCTTTCGTATACTGTGACGGCACTCTATCAACTTGTTTCTTTCGTATACTGTGACGTGACGGCGTTCTATCAACTTGTTTCTTTCGTATACTGTGACGGCACTCTATCGACTTGTTTCTTTCCTATACTGTGACGGCACTCTATCAACTTGTTTCTTTCGTATATTCTGACGGCGTTCTATCAACTTCTTTCTTTCGTATACTGTGACGGCACTCTATAATCTTGTTTCTTTCGTATACTGTGACGGCGTTCTATCAACTTGTTTCTTTCGTATACTGTGACGGCACTCTTTAATCTTGTATCTTCGTATACTGTGACGGCGTTCTATCAACTCGTTTCTTTCGTATACTGTGACTGCACTCTATCAACTTGTTTCTTTCCTATAGTGTGACGGCGCTCTATCAACTTGTATCTTTCGTATACTGTGACGGCGTTCTATAAACTTGTTTCTTTCGTATACTCTTACGTGACGGCGTTCTATCAACTTGTTTCTTTCGTATACTGTGACGGCACTCTATCGACTTGTTTCTTTCGTATAGTGTGACGGCACTCTATCAACTTGTTTCTTTCGTATACTCTGACGTGACGGCGTTCTATCAACTTGTTTCTTTCGTATAGTGTGACGGCACTCTATCAACTTGTTTCTTACGTATGCTGTGACGGCACTCTATCAACTTGTTTCTTTCGTATACTGTGACGGCACTCTATCAACTTGTTTCTTTCCTATACTGTGACGGCGATCTATCAACTTGTTTCTTTCATATATTGTGACGGCGTTCTATCAACTTGTTTCTTTCCTATACTGTGACATCACTCTATCAACTTATTTCTTTCCTATACTGTGACGGAACTCTATCAACTTATTTCTTTGATATACTATGACGGCACTCTCTCAACTATTTTCTTTCCTATACTGTGACAGCACTCCATCAACTTGTTTCTATCCTATACTGTGACGGCACTCTATCAACTTGTTTCTTTCGTATACTGTGACGGCGTTCTATCAACTTGTTTCTTTCGTATACTGTGACTGCACTCTATCAACTTGTTTCTTTCCTATACTGTGACGGGGCTCTGCAACTTGTTTCTTTCGTATACTGTGACGGCACTCTATCAACTTGTTTCTTTCGTATACTCTGACGGCGTTCTATCAACTTGTTTCTTTCGTATACTGTGACGGCACTCTATCAACTTGTTTCTTTCGTATACTGTGACGTGACGGCGTTCTATCAACTTGTTTCTTTCGTATACTGTGACGGCACTCTATCGACTTGTTTCTTTCCTATACTGTGACGGCACTCTATCAACTTGTTTCTTTCGTATATTCTGACGGCGTTCTATCAACTTCTTTCTTTCGTATACTGTGACGGCACTCTATAATCTTGTTTCTTTCGTATACTGTGACGGCGTTCTATCAACTTGTTTCTTTCGTATACTGTGACGGCACTCTTTAATCTTGTATCTTCGTATACTGTGACGGCGTTCTATCAACTCGTTTCTTTCGTATACTGTGACTGCACTCTATCAACTTGTTTCTTTCCTATAGTGTGACGGCGCTCTATCAACTTGTTTCTTTCGTATACTGTGACGGCGTTCTATAAACTTGTTTCTTTCGTATACTCTTACGTGACGGCGTTCTATCAACTTGTTTCTTTCGTATACTGTGACGGCACTCTATCGACTTGTTTCTTTCGTATAGTGTGACGGCACTCTATCAACTTGTTTCTTTCGTATACTCTGACGTGACGGCGTTCTATCAACTTGTTTCTTTCGTATAGTGTGACGGCACTCTATCAACTTGTTTCTTACGTATGCTGTGACGGCACTCTATCAACTTGTTTCTTTCGTATACTGTGACGGCACTCTATCAACTTGTTTCTTTCCTATACTGTGACGGCGATCTATCAACTTGTTTCTTTCATATATTGTGACGGCGTTCTATCAACTTGTTTCTTTCCTATACTGTGACGGCGCTCTATCAACTTGTTTCTTTCCTATACTTTGACGGCGTTCTATCAACTTGTTTCTTTCGTATACTGTGACGGCACTTTATCAACTTGTTTCTTTCCTATACTGTGACGTCGCTCTATCAACTTGTTTCTTTCCTATACTGTGACGGCACTCTATCAACATGTTTCTTTCCTATACTGTGACGGCGCTCTATCAACTTGTTTCTTTCGTATACTGTGACGGCACTCTATCAACTTGTTTCTTTCGTATACTGTGACGGCGTTCTATCAACTTGTTTCTTTCGTATACTCTGACGGCGTTCTATCAACTTGTTTCTTTCGTATACTGTGACGGCACTCTATAATCTTGTTTCTTTCGTATACTGTAACGGCGTTCTATCAACTTGTTTCTTTCGTATACTGTGACGGCACTCTTTAATCTTGTATCTTCGTATACTGTGACGGCGTTCTATCAACTCGTTTCTTTTGTATACTGTGACTGCACTCTATCAACTTGTTTCTTTCCTATACTGTGACGGCGCTCTATCAACTTGTTTCTTTCGTATACTGTGAGGGCGCTCTATCAACTTGTTTACTGTATAATAAATAATGTATTTCTGAAAATAATCACTATTCATTAGATTTAAAAGTGAAAAGCAAAATTAATTTTACATATGTTTGGCACAGCCTGTACCTTGCAATTTCAACACAGTGCTTCAATGTTATATCGTAAAATACCTAGACGAAGTTCATAAAAATACAATAAAAAGATGTTGCATATTTTATATCCTCCAAGGACCCTAACAAAACGTATTCATTGCCATCTCTCCATAAAGTCTAGTTGGTGATTCATCGGTAAAAAAAAAACCAAAAAATCTGCCATGAAATGGTTATAAAATACTTTATTTCTCAAAATTTACTATACAGATTCCGACACACATCAGAATGTAAAGTGAAGAAGATTAATGACCCAAACCCGTGCAAAAATCGTAAGTACAAGAAATAGTACGATTCAGGAATAATTTAAAATAATAACATTTAATAAAATACGATTTACGTTGAGGAACTGTTTATAATATAACCAGGTTTAAATATTATATTTTAAACAAGCCAATGGTTTATTTTTAGGTTTATTGACAACTACCGAAATGATATTTTTGCAACGATTAGTTTTGGTACGTTTATATTTTTGGTTTTGGGGATGGATGATTGAGAAAATATGTGCAATGTTTTTTCAAAGTTTAAATTAGATTATAGGCAAACAGGACACAGACGACAATATAGGGCGCTGCATATACGGGTGGTTAAGCCACGCCTCTTATTAGAATCAAATCCTTGAGGTTATAATAATTGACCTTGAGGTTATTCACTGGAACCAATTATTCCAATTTACATAACACGTTTTGCCGAAAAACAATGTTGCGTAACCACTGCGAAAAAACCTTTTTCATTCACTTTGATCAACTTTAGTTTTGTATTTGTTCATATTTAATTTAAAAATAGGAAGTAGTTTATTTTAGGTACTGCCACGTTTCGAAGTAGATGCGTCACTTGTTTCACTCAGATAGGCAATTCGTTTTTTGCAATCTGTTTTAGTGGGGTTTTACATAAGGATCTTAGAGGCTCAACTATCTTCAATGGTAGAGTCAAGTCAGTCCTAGTGGTTTTTATATGTTCATATATACATATATATGGATATGCATTGAAACAAAGTCTCTCCCTCCCCTACTTTTTCCATAATTTTCTTCATATTGTATCGGCCTAAATTAAGTATATGTATAATGACTTCGTGTTGTGAAGTGTTAAAATTTTCAGCCGCCATCTTGAATCCGCCATATTGATGTTGAGTCATTTTTTCAATACCAACATGGTGTTTTGATACAAGATACAATATCGTTTTTCACCCCTGAATTCAGTGGCATAAATATTTTTTAGTATGTCTTAACTATCTCCAGTTATTCACGTAAAACCATAGGAAATGTATCAAATTTGACTTTTTTATAAATGCTGCAAATTTAACGTTTTAATCGTGTGATACTCATGTTACTGTACTAGATTGATTTTCACCTCAATGGATGTTTACAGGAATAGGTCAGCATATGGTACAACTTGATATTATTACTAAGTGTCTTAGTTTCTTATTTTAAAAAGCAGTTTAAAACAATTTTGAAGTTTAGTTTATTTATAATGTAAAATAAGTTTTAGTGATCCACTGAGGTAAAAAACAAACTCTAGTGCAGTAATTCATTTGGGTCTTGCACAATTAAAACATTAAATATGCAGTATTCGAAAAAAGTCAAATTTCATAAGTTTCCAATGTTTTTTGCTGGATAACTGGAGATAAGTGAGATATATACAGAAAATATAATATACCACTGAACTCAAAGTTGGAAATAGGATTTTATTAATGTGTCGAACACCATGTTACAATTAAATAAAATTATTCAAATCAAATATGGCAGATTCAAGATGGAGACACACCACAAAACGTAATATAAGTAATGATACGCAAACTTCTTTAGTTCCGAAATCGATGACGAAAATTGTGGACAAAAATAGAGGAATGGGGAGACACTATACCAGCTTCGGCTGTAAGTGGGTAACGAACGCCGCCTCGGTGTGTGATGTTGTGGGGGAGGATAACGCGTGAGCGACCCGACGATGACTCATCAAACGTTACTTGGGGAACCTTGCCGACATGAGTACCATGTCTCAGGCTGTATGCTCCGCCAGTAAAGAAGTTTCGGAGTCTGGGAGCATGAGCTGTTTAGTTTCGTGGTGCTAGTGGTGGATTCTCCCTGCACCTATCTTACCCAGTGGGAATCTGGTGTTTTCCGAGTGGCTCTAGGTTCGCAGACCCTCCTAGTTCTTCGGAGCTAGTTAGCTTTTAACTTTAAACTCGTGTACACATGTGGAAAAAGTAGAGGAAGGTGAGACTTTTTGTTCACTCTGTAGAGCCTACACAGGCATCGCTTGTGCCTGAAACTCAGGTTAAGATGACCTCTTAAACATCGATTTAAATGACGGCAGTGATTGTTCATTTACTTTTATGAAAGCTTTTAAAACGTTATTTTTTGTACTTAACTTTTAGGACACAGGTTATATTAAAATATATAAATATGTTTTAAAATAGTGTAAAAGTATCTTCTATAAGACATGTTTCGGCGTCTCGGAGTATGTGCTGAGGCAGGTTTCGTGGTGATAGCGGTGTGCTATTGGTTTGTTCCCTGCACCTATCTTATGAGTGGGGTCTGATGTATCAAAAGGCTGCAGGTGTATCGGCCCTCCTGGTTAATGCACGACGAAACTGCAGACCACCTGATCTTAGACTGCAGTAGTTTTGAGCAGGAGAGGATAGGCATCTTCCAGGCCTATCTGGAGAAAGGCCTAACAATTCCCCAAGAAAACCTCATAGGAAAGATCCTCAAGTTCGCAGAGCTTGTGGATCTATAGAATGATGACTTGGGCGCAATAAACCTTAATGGCTAAAAGGGCCTTGTGTAACAAGGACTGCTCGAAGTGAATTGAAGGTTATTAATTTTATTAATGATAACTCAAGAATCGATGTTTTTAGGGAGAAGGAGACACACATTTTTTTGAGGTAAATTTTGTAAAACTAGATAAAACTTTTTTTTTAATTGAATTTTTATCTTAAATCGGATAGCCTACTTTAAATTTTTAAACCAACGGTGATTTTATTATATATGATAATACTTATTATCTAAAAATCCTAGGTAAAAATTTGATTCAAAATTAATCAAACACTCTTTAGCGTTCGTAGGTAAAATCAAAGCGAACCTTTATAATTTTACCTGTCCGTCTGTTTGTGTAAAGTCGCAACCTTATTTTTTAATATGCATAATTTCACGCGCGCCTGTCTGTATATACAATTTAAACTGCTACTTAAGACTTCGACTTTATAAAAATAACTGTCCATATATCCTATATGCCTACACACTTCATTCTTTTATTTGCAAAATGACCACTAATTTACTTAATTCAGGTAACATTTAAGGAAGTGTGTACTTTATAAACGAACGACAATTCAAATTAAATGTCTTAAAACAATAACAATTTGTTGCCTATATTTTGATTGATTTTGTTGAACTCTACACAATATCTTAAGGCATGGTAGTCCAGTAATGTATGAAGTAAATCTCCACCACAGTCTCATCCTTCTTCCTTAGTACTGTCCGACGCATCCGTTCTTCAACAATTTATGTCTCCTTTTTAGATTTAGTATTTAATGCACGTACTATACTAAAAAGTGAACAGCTAAGGCAGTATCATTAGCTCTTACCCCCTTCAGACAATTTCTCTCTCTCTCTCTCTCTCTCTCCTCTCTCTCTCACTCACTCACTCACTCACTAACTCACTCACTCACTCACTCACTCACTCACTCACTCACTCACTCACTCACTCACTCACTCACTCACTCACTCACTCACTCACTCACTCTCTCTCTCTCTCTCTCTCTCTCTCTCTCTTTCTCTTTCTCTCTCTCTCTATTAATTTCGTTACTATTTTATTCTAAAAAATATCGACATCAATATTTGTTTTACTGCTCATTTTTTAAATTGTTTTTATTTCATGCTTTTCTTGTTCTTTTAAATTTTCAATATACTTATGTTTGTTTTTCGGTTAAAGTTTTTATTATATTTTAAATTATGTATTTATTTCGAAGGGGTTAAGTGAACGACAGGTACTAACTTGGCCCCATAGTAAAATCATTATTCAATCATTCTCTACCTATTGTGTCTCTTCTGCTCTGTTGTAATTGGCTCCTTTACCCGTTTCCCATTCTCTCTTTTCTTTCTTTCTCGGTCTATATCTCTTTCCTCCAACTCCTGTCTCACTCTCATCATTCTCACTTCTCTGTCTGTTTCGCTTCATTAGTACGTCCTTTTCTTTATCTTCACCTCCTTTCATTTACCTCACCACACTGCCTATCTTTATATTTCTCTCTCCTTCTTCTGTCTTCATTTATCTGTCTCTCAAAAAGTATGTGATTGTATATTTCAAAAATACACAGAAAACACACAATACATACCCTCACACTCACAATATAACATAAACTTATCTTGTATCCCTAATAGATACCACACTTTCATTTTTAAGAAACCTGAAATCAGAAATGTAAACCCCAAAACTCCATACACAACTTCTTGAAATGCCAAAATAATAATCATACTCCTGCTCCTTTACTACTTTATATACATAAAAATAATAATCCTTTATTGATTATGCCTTACTAATAATTTAAAGAATTAAAACTTACCCCATTAGTAGTAAATACGTATTCACATGACACAACAGTCCGTTTCATTCTGTGTAGTAGAATATAAACAGAGTTCCGACTTATTTCACGCCAAGTAATGGAAAAGAAGCAATTGTATGCCATGAAAGTTTGAATAGCTTCATTCCGAGCCGCGCGAACGTTTATCTAAAAATGCCACCCACCCCTCCCTGAACTTTACCCTATATTGTGTCATCTTTCATACTTCATTATGTTCTACCTATCTGGCATACACGGTAAGGAGTAAATGAGGTGAGAGGTGATGTAAACAAATATCAACTTTCTTGACTGATCTTCATATTTTTTTGACCTTGGAAATGATTTCTGTTTGAATTAAAAACGTTACCACCGAAGTATAAGGCTTAGAGGGTGTGCGATAATTTGATATCGTGTTTCTTCTCGTGATAAAATAAACAGTATGTTTGTTTAATAAATTATATTTTTTCTGGTTTTTAATTTATTTGATAATTATACGTGTTCATATTATTAACACGGCTTAATCGGACATTTATAACTTTTGAGTATAAAAACTAATGCACGTCATTTCGAAAATATAAATCAACTCACATCATAAAAGGAAAGATGTAGGGACGTTGAATTTAGGTGAAGGTGAATTTGAAGGCATCAAATGTGAAAGGAAAAATTTAATTATAAATAATATGACAATTAATTATGTTTTTAAAAGTGAAACAAAAGAGTTATCACAGACAAAAGAGTTTTGAAGTCTGTGAAATGTAACATACTGATTGAACTCTTTTACAACCAACCTTTGAAAGAGACGAGTTCATTAATTTTACTGGTCTTTTATTTGGTGCGAAAAGCCATTATATCCTCTTTTTTTTACTTAACCACATATAAAACATTACCAATTAATTACAACGAGTTTCACTTGTTTTTATATTCTATTTCTATCACTTGATAACGGGAATTGATTTATACTCTCGAAACCTTGTGTAGTAGTTTTCAATAATGGTGATTATTCAATTAAAACTATATTATTAACTTTTATTTGTTCCAATAAGCAATTAAGTAAAAAATATATTGAATAAATATTTGGTACATGATTTGTTCTACGTATTTATCTTGAAACTTGAGTGTTTGAAATAATAATTTAACAAAATAGGTTTTTATAGCAGACATAAATGTGATAACAATACATATTAATACAATGGTTTCTTTATTTTTAAGGTGTGAAAAATAATAAATTCTATATTAAAAAGGAATAACTGATATCAGTTAATATTTTGTGTGTGAAATGAATGATTTTCCAGTTATTCGAGGTTACAAATCTTAAAAGGCTGTCATTTTTAAAATGTTAAAAATAAAGTTTTGGTTTTATGTATACTGAAAATGAATATGTATTTAGAAAAACATGAACAGAACGATAGAAATAAACAAACCGTTTCCGGACATAAGCTTTATAGGAACTTTTTTTCCTTAAATAAAGAACAAAGAACAGTCTGACAAAATACTGGACATCATTTACGACACAGCCTGTATATATAAGTACAGTAATGAAAACCAAATCTTTACCTTTAAATGAGTGAGATTATCTCCAGTGATCAGAGACATTTTAAGAGGTAGTATAAACATAAATCACCACACAATGAAAACAAAAACCTTGAAAGAAAAATGAAATGGATACAAAATATTCACAAACTAGCTAGAAACAAAACCACAATTTACACCCAGCGTTACCAGATCATTTCTCAACCAAATGAACATCGCCGGACGCAAGACTGAATTTAGTTGCACTTTGAAAAGAACGTCATCACATACAGATGAATAAAAGAATCACATTACAGGAGGCTCCGATGAGAGGCTCTTTGATAAGACATCATCAAATCCAAACTATTCCATTCAATAGATTATAATTATATTATTAATCTATAAGCTATCCAAACACATGTGGGAAACTTCATAAAATCGTCATTCATTTAAAGAATGATAAAAGAACGCCCACACTTGTTTACATTTCTTAGCTATAAATAATGAAGAAGACGTCTCATAGCATACGATAATCTGAAGCTTAACATGTGCGTTGAACATCTGTAGTTTTATGGATACATTTTCAGAATATACACGTGTGCGAGGAGTCGAAGAATGCTGTCTTTAATGTTGATCGTTAGATGGCAGCACTAGAGCCTCTTATTTTCTGAGCTTCATACCATACCATGGGGATGTGCAACATATTCAGAATGTAAAATCAATGTTATAACACTGGCTGAAAGGAAACAAACTATTTCTTAGTATAAGAATAGTAAATAATTCGTAAAATGTAAAAAATTAAAGAGTAATATTTAACTTTATAATAAATAATAGGATACATTAGCAATGTTTAATAAACATTATACCTTAGCATAAGCTGATTGATAATAATTTTATAAACACGTTTCAGAATTTAATTCAAATATAAGAATATGCGCGGTTTTAAAGTTATTTGATACTGATGGATTGTTAATATTATTTGAAATATCATCTTATGGGTATTGTGTACCGATAAACCGTTAGTACAATTGTCTTGTTAAGTCTACCACACTCACTACCAATCAGTTATTTAGCGTTCTTTGTGGAGAGTAGTCCTGTGTCTTTCCTGATCACATTGTATTTAATCTTAGTTGACTGCTCAGGTTTAGCTTTAGACCTTGGTTACTTTCTTAGTTCTAGTCTTAGTTTTGGCTACTCAGGTGTTGCTTTAGACCTGGGTTCCTTTATTAGTTCTAGTCCTAGTTTTGGCTACTTAGGTGTAGCTTTATACCTTGGTTACTTTCTTAGTTCTAGTCTTAGTTTTGGCTACTCAGGTGTTGCTTTAGACCAGGGTTCCTTTATTAGTTCTAGTCTTAGTTTTGGCTACTCAGGTGTTGCTTTAGCCCTGGGTTCCTTTATTAGTTCTAGTCTTAGTTTAGGCTACTCAGGTGTTGCTTTAGACCTGGGTTCCTTTATTAGTTCTAGTCTTAGTTTTGGCTACTTAGGTGTTGCTTTAGACCTGGGTTCCTTTATTAGTTCTAGTCCTAGTTTTGGCTACTTAGGTGTTGCTTTAGACCTGGGTTCCTTTATTAGTTCTAGTCTTAGTTTTGGCTACTCAGGTGTTGCTTTAGACCTGGGTTCCTTTATTAGTTCTAGTCCTAGTTTTGGCTACTTAGGTGTTGCTTTAGACCTGGGTTCCTTTATTAGTTCTAGTCTTAGTTTAGGCTACTCAGGTGTTGCTTTAGACCTGGGTTCCTTTATTAGTTCTAGTCTTAGTTTTGGCTACTTAGGTGTTGCTTTAGACCTGGGTTCCTTTATTAGTTCTAGTCCTAGTTTTGGCTACTTAGGTGTTGCTTTAGACCTGGGTTCCTTTATTAGTTCTAGTCTTAGTTTAGGCTACTCAGGTGTTGCTTTAGACCTGGGTTCCTTTATTAGTTCTAATCCTAGTTTTGGCTACTTAGGTGTTGCTTTAGACCTGGGTTCCTTTATTAGTTCTAGTCTTAGTTTAGGCTACTCAGGTGTTGCTTTAGACCTGGGTTCCTTTATTAGTTCTAGTCTTAGTTTTGGCTACTTAGGTGTTGCTTTAGACCTGGGTTCCTTTATTAGTTCTAGTCCTAGTTTTGGCTACTTAGGTGTTGCTTTAGACCTGGGTTATTTTATTAGTTCTAGTCTTAGTTTAGGCTACTCAGGTGTTGCTTTAGACCTGGGTTCCTTTATTAGTTCTAGTCCTAGTTTTGGCTACTTAGGTGTTGCTTTAGACCTGGGTTCCTTTATTAGTTCTAGTCTTAGTTTTGGCTACTTAGGTGTTGCTTTAGACCTGGGTTCCTTTATTAGTTCTAGTCTTAGTTTTGGCTACTTAGGTGTTGCTTTAGACCTGGGTTCCTTTCTTAGTTCTAGTCTTAGTTTTGGCTACTCAGGTGTTGCTTTAGACCTGGGTTCCCTTATTAGTTCTAGTCTTAGTTTTGGCTGCTCAGGTGTTGCTTTAGACCTCGGTTCCTTTATTAGTTCTAGTCTTAGTTTTGGCTGCTCAGGTGTTGCTTTAGACCTGGGTTCCTTTATTAGTTCTAGTCTTAGTTTTGGCTGCTCAGGTGTGACTTTAGCCCTGGGTTCCTTTATTTGTTCTAGTCTTAGTTTTGACTGCTCAGGTGTAACTTTAGACCTTGGTTCCTTTATTAGTTCTAGTCCTAGTTTTGGCTACTCAGGTGTGACTTTAGACCTTGGTTCCCTTATTAGTTCAAGTCTTAGTTTTGACTGTTCAGGTGTTGCTTTAGACCTTGGTTCCTTTATTAGTTCTAGTCTTAGTTTTGGCTGCTCAGGTGTTGCTCTAGACCTGGGTTCCTTTGTTAGTTCTAGTCTTAGTTTTGGCTGCTCAGGTGTTTCTTTAGACCTGGGTTCCTTTATTAGTTCTAGTCTTAGTTTTAGCTACTCATGTGTTGCTTTAGACCTGGGTTCCTTTGTTAGTTCTAGTCTTAGTTTTGGGTACTCAGGTGTTTCTTTAGACCTGGGTTCCTTTATTAGTTCTAGTCTTAGTTTTGGCTGCTCAGGTGTTGCTTTAGATCTGGGTTCCTTTATTAGTTCTAGTCTTAGTTTTGGCTACTCAGGTGTTGCTTTAGACCTGGGTTCCTTTATTAGTTCTAGTCTTAGTTTTGGCTACTCAGGTGTTGCTTTAGACCTGAGTTCCTTTATTAGTTCTAGTCTTAGTTTTGGCTACTCAGGTGTTGCTTTAGACCTGAGTTCCTTTATTAGTTCTAGTCTTAGTTTTGGCTACTCAGGTGTTTCTTTAGACCTGAGTTCCTTTATTAGTTCTAGTCTTAGTTTTGGATGCTCAGGTGTTGCTTTAGACCTTGGTTCCTTTATTAGTTCTAGTCTTAGTTTTGGCTACTCAGGTGTTTCTTTAGACCTGGGTTCCTTTATTAGTTCTAGTCTTAGTTTTGGCTGCTCATGTGTTGCTTTAGACCTGGGTTCCTTTATTAGTTCTAGTCTTAGTTTTGGCTGCTCAGGTGTTGCTTTAGACCTGGATTCCTTTATTAGGTTATTAGTTTTAGTTTCCAACATGTATTCCACCAATATCATAGCATTATTTCATACGAAATAACAATATCACGTATGTGGATTCTACCTCATAATATCCAAAAATTCCCTAAATGTAAATAGTCTGTCTTTAAAAAATTGTCCATTTAATGCTACAAAACAAGAATTCTATCTAAATATTCAAAATTATATCTATGAGATATGTTAATTACAAAATAAACATATACAAAATATGATTTTTGCATGTGTCTTATGTTGGATCCATCTCTATTATCCTTTCTACCTGGTTTCTTTTGACCAATTCTTGTTCTCTTCCGACCCCCTGACTTTTTTAGAGCATCCGAGGTCTAAGTGTCTTTAGTTTATGTTCTATATATATATATATATATATATATATATATATATATATATAAGGCGATGATGTGTGAGAGAATTTTCGCCTTGAAACAACAAGGGTGGGGTGTTATTTCATATAGGCATAACTACGAGTTTTAACATAAAAATACCAGTTGGTTTGTATAGCTGGGATGGGTAGGTACTGCGATGGTATAAGTGGTAGATAACAATTATGTACACAGTACAATTGCTCTTTAAATTCCAACAGTAATTAAAATAAACACAATAGGCTGTCAATTAGATGTTACATCAGACACTCCATCAGTCACTGCGCAATCCAGTGTTGGCCTTGAAACTTGAGGAAGTGGCTGAAATCCGCAGTAAATATAGCTTCGACCTTGCTCAACTCTGGATTTTTTAAATTAATACATTCTTAAGACAATATTCGTCCCTCGTAGAATTTTGTATGACCAACGATCCTATTTTGTTTTAAATGAGTGGATATTAAAAAGAGGACCAATGAACCAATTAGGTGATTGTTTTACATTTGAAGTATTTACACTGTAGTTTCTTCAAAAAACCTAAATTTGAATAACTTGTAATACTTTTCGTTAATTAGAATTTATAGTTTCCTGTGCAAGAAATAACATAGAATATGCAAAGACATTTTACCACTTTTCTGTGAAATCTAGCGGGGTGATTTTAATAATATGTATTTATATTTGTAATATACTATGAAATTCGACAGTATTTTCAATAAACGGTACAAAAACATTGCACAAACAAAACCAAATGAAAACGAACCAAAACTAATCGTCAATAAAAATGTCATTTCGGTAGTTATCAATCAAAAATTGAAAATTAATCAGACGCCGTTTATGAGAAAATATTTATATAATATATTTAAATAAGTATCTAAACTTGTGCGTAAACACGTCCTAATTATTCTTAAGCCATAATATTTTTTTACTTACTATTTTCTACACATGTTAAAGTTTTCAAATTTCAATAATATTTGAACGAAATCTGTAAAGACGATTTTGAGAAATTGTGTATTTAATAACAGCCTCGTGGCGGATTTTTTTCTTTCTGATAACACAGGAACCTGTATTTTGAAGCTATCACATTTTGTTTGGATTCATAGAGACTACATTTAAGCAAAATAATCAAAATCGTTAGAGTTGTTTTTAAAAAATTGTGATTTTGTATTTCTTCTTATGGCAGCTACCTAATAATTTTGAGTTATTAAAACACTGAAGACAAACATTCCAGAGATATGGGGAAAATATGCCCAAATTTGTTTAAAATTGATTCACGCACTTGAGCTGTAAAGCACTGTATGCACTACAGATAGACATTATACCAAAAACTTTTTTTTGACGCAGGGGACCTCAATACTGATATAATCGATATACCCAATCACTGATATAAAAAAGACATCGATTTTTTTGTCCCACTTTTATGTAAATTTTCCTTTACTACGTATATAACTACAAAATACTTAAATTATTTAAAATGACATTTGCAAAATGTTAACAAGTGACAAGTTTATGCCAAGTCGTACGTTGGGAAGTAAAAGTTGGGAGTGTGTAAATTGCAACTTCTTGAATCCCTTCGGGTTTTCAATGCGGACAACTGCAAAAGCTTTTTCTTCTTTTAAGGAAATAGGATTTTAAACAAAACAGATAGTAATAAGCTGTCTTTATTTGAATTTAGCGTTTTTATTCTTCTAAACTCAAAAGTTTTAGGCTACTTGAGTGTTTCTATTATAGAAATGTTTTACTGTAAAGAAACAGATTACAATAAGTAGTCTTTAATTTAGTGAATTTATTTTTATATACTCAAAAGTTAACACTTCTTGAGTGTTGCTGTCAACTACGTTAAATTGTAGCCATATTTATATTAATAAACATACTAAATAACAACAAATAAATAACACAATTGAAACATTATTTTTATTTAATTTTTAACCCACAACTGAATATATTTTGAAATTTTTTGTAATAATTATTAATTTGTATAATTGTATAAACACAGTTCGTAATAATCGAAGTAATGACATGGAAAACCCGAGATCTGGATTTACATACTTTTCTTCGTATAGTTTTGGGTTAAAATCCTCACTTCCATCTTTTTTCCAACCCTGTCGATATTTCTCTTTTCTTTCTTTAATTTATAAGGCGACGCTGACCGAGAGATTTTTCGCCTTTAAACAACAAGAAAAAAGATAAAAATCGGGAATACTGCACACTGTTGGAGTGTCCTACTTGAACACCTACTTTTTTTAACAAGTTTGTTTAAGAAACATTCCAAATTCTGAATAAACCAGAAAAAATGTTGCTACAACTGGAAGAGCAATATTTATTTACATCTGACTAAACTTGCTATGGGTGCCATCACCTAACAATATCACATTTCATGGCTCACTGTATATGTTCTCCTTGACCCTACGTTATATTAGATGTATTACCATATTATCAAAAGATCTTATTATCTGCTTTATTTTCTAAAGTGATAATCATATGTTTGGAAACTTTTAATGTGCTAATCAAGAGGTAACCAAGAAAGCGACACATTGCTTGTAGGAATTTCCCTATAAAACAAACCTACTAAAAGGAATTTTGTAAACTTAAGATAAAGTGAGATGTTGTTTTTGTCGGAAGGAAAGTTATTTACATTCGAAGTATGCACAATCTCCGGAGTACAACTAATTTGCATACTTACTTGTTCTGGCATACTTAAAAGCCCTTCGCCATCTTACTGTCTGGAATTTAATCACAATTTATTTATTTCGTTTGATTTCTAATTAAATAGTTTGAGAAGTGTCTAAACTATACAAAGTAGTAAATCAGAGCTATTAAATCTGCACTGATCTAGACCCTAAACACAGTTCAAGTCTCGGTTCATTTTCATACATGAACATGTGAGGTATGTATGCGATAATTACTTTTGAACAAGAAGGCATATTTTGGCAAACTCACTTTTTTCCAGATTTATGAAGCTAAGATTGATACTCAAAACTGCTGCGCGCAAATATAGCACAACCTTTCTCTAAATCCTGTCCTTTCCTGTCTCTGGCGTTACAACCCAAAGTGGGTCCTTGGTCCATTCTAAGAGATTTCACCATTTCTTTCTATCTTGGATGACCCTTCTCATTATCTCACTTCTTCACCCTACGTCCTCAAGTCCTAACATAAATCGTATCCTAGCCTGTTGACATAAATATGATTAACAAAGTTCCCTTTCTTTATTTTCTCTACATCGCCTAACAACATAATTCGCACATTTTGTTTCTCCTACACCTATGTAATAAAATGAAACACTAATCTACTACAAAATTAAAACCTTCAATAAGATCAAAACTCAATATTACGTTTTATCAAAGTGACTTAAACATTTTGTATAAAGTTTTTAAAATGTAGAACTAGAATTACATATTGGTTACATATTGGATTAACATATCATCTCCCTTAAAAGGAATATCTATCAAAAGGGATAATTAAAACACAAGCGTATACGTCTGAATATATCACAATCGGCGCTTGTTTATTCGATCAATTTTTTAGTTATGCACTAATTTTCTAACAGACATTAGTCTATTCAATTACAGAAATACTATGCTTTCCGATATTTAAACCAATTTCCGTTTATTAATTTAAACATGCAATATACTCATTCTTAATAGACACCTTATCTTCGATATTTTGTAGAGGACGCGACTATACCGAGTGATGGATCATCAATAGCATATTTACAACCTCATAAAACAACGCAGTAGACTACGTGAATCAAAGTCATAAATTACGCGTTATCTTAATGCATTTTACATTGCTACTTGAAATCCATTCATTTCCTTAATGGGTTAACGATGTAGGCTACAGTAATAATTGATTTATAGTAAATCGATCTACGTATGCATGGGAAATATACAAGCTAATCCCAGTGATGTGAAATAACGCGGCCTACGGCATCTGTTTTACATTGCTACTTGAAATCCATCCATTTCCTTAATGGGTTAACGATGTAGGCTACAATAATAATTGATTTATAGTAAATCGATCTACGTATGCATGGGAAATATACAAGCTAATCCCAGTGATGTGAAATAACGCGGCCTACGGCATCTGTTTTACATTGCTACTTGAAATCCATCCATTTCCTTAATGGGTTAACGATGTAGGCTACAGTAATAATTGATTTATAGTAAATCGATCTACGTATCCGTGGGAAATATACAAGCTAATCCAGTGGTGTGAAATAACGCGGCCTACGGCATCTGTTTTACATTGCTACTTGAAATCCATCCATTTCCTTAATGGGTTAACGATGTAGGCTACAGTAATAATTGATTTATAGTAAATCGATCTACGTATGCATGGGAAATATACAAGCTAATCCCAGTGATGTGAAATAACGCGGCCTACGGCATCTGTTTTACATTGCTACTTGAAATCCATCCATTTCCTTAATGGGTTAACGATGTAGGCTACAGTAATAATTGATTTATAGTAAATCGATCTACGTATCCGTGGGAAATATACAAGCTAATCCAGTGGTGTGAAATAACGCGGCCTACGGCATCTGTTTTACATTGCTACTTGAAATCCATCATTTCCTTAATGGGTTAACGATGTAGGCTACAGTAATAATTGATTTATAGTAAATCGATCTACGTATCCGTGGGAAATATACAAGCTAATCCCAGTGATGTGAAATAACGCGGCCTACGGCATCTGTTTTACATTGCTACTTGAAATCCATCCATTTCCTTAATGGGTTAACGATGTAGGCTACAGTAATAATTGATTTATAGTAAATCGATCTACGTATCCATGGGAAATATACAAGCTAATCCCAGTGAAGTGAAATAACGCGGCCTACGGCATCTGTTTTACATTGCTACTTGAAATCCATCATTTCCTTAATGGGTTAACGATGTAGGCTACAGTAATAATTGATTTATAGTAAATCGATCTACGTATCCGTGGGAAATATACAAGCTAATCCCAGTGATGTGAAATAACGCGGCCTACGGCATCTGTTTTACATTGCTACTTGAAATCCATCCATTTCCTTAATGGGTTAACGATGTAGGCTACAGTAATAATTGATTTATAGTAAATCGATCTACGTATCCGTGGGAAATATACAAGCTAATCCAGTGAAGTGAAATAACGCGGCCTACGGCATCTGTTTTACATTGCTACTTGAAATCCATCATTTCCTTAATGGGTTAACGATGTAGGCTACAGTAATAATTGATTTATAGTAAATCGATCTACGTATGCATGGGAAATATACAAGCTAATCCCAGTGATGTGAAATAACGCGGCCTACGGCATCTGTTTTACATTGCTACTTGAAATCCATCAATTTCCTTAATGGGTCAATGATGTAGGTTACAGTAATGATGGATTTATAGTAATTAGAAAATATAAAAGATAATACACTGATTTGAAGTAACGCTGCGGCCTTTATTACATTACGGTACCTCAATCAGCTCGAAAATCACTAATTGAAGACAACATAAAATATTTTTTTAGCAAAAAAAAACAACAACTCAATAACCAAGTTGTTGCCTGTTTCACTATCACCAAGAGACCTTCTTTTAAATTTTAAACTTGAGGGACATTTATTATTTCAGTGACTCTTTTCGTTTGTTTATCTCAAACTCTCCTTTCAATTTCAGCTGTAATGCAACGTATTTAAATAAAGAGACTTGCTTATACAGTTCACGGTTTACGTTTTTCGTTACTTGCTATTTTCAAGAAAAACTGTGACCTTGGCATCCGTTGTTTTGTTGAGTAATGTAACGCCAAAGGCCTACTATCTCGGCTTTACTTTTTGTGGCAACTCGCTTGACTTCGATGTTGGTTGCGGGATTTAAAATCCAAGTTTTATACTTGGAAATTCATAGCATCAGTCGAGGAAAGTTTTAAAGATGTTTCTTAATTAAGTAATAAACAGTATGTTTTGGTTTGAACATGTATCTAAAAGCATATAAAATGTATGAATATAAAAAATGTATTTGTACTACAATTAATTGAGGTTAAATTTTAAATCAACACTTATCATTACGACTGATGAAAAGAGACTGGAAACAAGTTGCCAATTTTATATAAATTCCAGCTTACGAAATTAGTCACTTTCACATCTTTGATGAAAATCTAGCAAAGAAATGCAAGACGTAGAATGGCCCCCATACACAACACATCTTATTTTATTTATTTACATTATTTTTATCGAAAGCAGAACAAAAGAAGTGTAGCTTGGAATGTAAATAGTCCAATCAAAAAGTGCTGCAATCTGATATGTAAACATTTTGATACCAACTTAAACTTTTTTATCATCTACGGACACCCTCTTGGATTAATGGGACGTCAGACTACCTTTTACTTAATATTAAGTATCGCAAAAGAATCACCCTCACAGTTTTTGTATCGATCTTCATGTTGCATGCCCTCAAGAAACCGAATAAGTTTTTTCAACAAAACGTCCTTCCTTGGTAATTGTCGTCTGTACGTAAACACGATATCGGCCTCAAATATGATAGGAATATGAAAATTGGTGTATGGGGAGTATAGTATGCTCATATTGAAATTCGGAATAAATTAATTTATCAAAATGGCAGCTTTTTAAATAGTTTTTTGTTCATATTTCATGTGTTATTCAACTTTTAACACACTAAGCTAAATAAAAATTTACAGATTTCAATTCTCCATGTCGTAATGGTACCAACTATCTACGATGAGATTTAAATTAGTTATTTTCAAAAATATATTTTACACTGACCTATCAAGAAAATGTTACAAGATCCAGGAGGGCCGAGTCACCATTACGAGCGTTACGAGTGGAGGCTCTTCCATATATCTACAGCTACGAGGCCCACTAGGGCCGAGACATTGGACACGAGCAAAGCGAGTGAAGACTTTCTAATATATTTGTACACTTGATATATATATATTATTTTACGAGGCCCGTTAGGGCCTAGCTGTCGACCAGAAAATATTGATATAAACAATTACGAGATTCAGAAAAGCTGTGTAACAACCGTTTAAACATACGTTTGTAATACTGGTTGAGACCATTTTCCACAAGGAACAAAAGACCAACTTTTAAAATTTTAAGGATTTACATTATATGATTTGGGCTGGTACCATAATGGCTTCCATTAAGTTGCTTATTCTATAAAAATGTAGGTCTTATTTTATAATATCAAAACGGCCAGCAAAATGTTCAAATGCCTACTAGAAGTTACATATCTTATGTTAGGAGGGCCTATAGTAAATGTGCCATATATTATTAAATTAAAATTCACTTCTTCATTTTAATGATTATGGTAATTATAACGGTTTTTTACAAATTAAAGTATTTGCAACTCAGGATAAATTAACAAAAATTTGATATTTTAATTTTTTACTTTCTTTTCAAAACTTTAACTATTTATTTGTTCTACTGATATGCTTACAGTAAGATTTAGGCAGTGTTGGTAACACATTAGTTTTTAAAACTAATTATTTTTAGTTATTAGTGACTATAACCAACAGATATACAAGATTTGGGTGTAGACAAAAACTTTATTTATTAAGAGTATTTTATTTTTATTTTTAGCTATTTTCAATGTTTGATATTTATTAAATTTATTCTTGTGTTTTACAATAAAGTTATTAATTTGTGAATGAGAGTTAGTGTGACAGATAAAATTTTACTGTTATGAACAAGTGGATAGTAATTTATAAATCTGAGTGTTTGTAACGGTCCCCTTTGGGCTTTTTAATTGTTATATTTAAATCGTTTGTAGGGAGCTTACAATGTAATTAGCGGATAGAATATTTCCTTTTGTGTCATTTATTATTTTCTAAAATTATGGTTACCCCTCAACAAGATTAACCTTCAGGAGTACTTAATTTATTTCACAGTTTAATTGTTTTAGTATAAAATGTTAATTCAATTTAATAATTTCTAACGTTTAGAAATATTTTTTTGGCTGTAGAAAAAAGAAATAGGCTATAAATAAACACATTGTAAAAATATAGACTAATCTTTTTCTCAAGATAATTAATAACATATTACCATTACATTATTAGTCTACAACATAATCACTCTAATTCTTCAGTTTTCGTGCAAATAATAATTAGCCAGAGACATTTGATTCCCTGCAGATCTACCAATCGCATGTCTGCAGTTGGGTGATTTAGAAAAATAGGTCTACTATACACTTTTAATGAAGTCTCATTATTACCGTGGTTAATCGTATATTCATCTGTGTCTACAGGGTGTTTCAAAAAACATTTTACAACTTTGTAAATTCATATAAATTTTTTCAGACTATTTACAGATCTGGTTTTGGTGTCATTTTGTAGCAATAGAGAAGTGTTTTAACTTAAAGTTTGTGAGTACTGTATACTTTTTGGAAACATCCCATCTGAAGTCGATTTCCTGCCAAACTCGCAGCAACATCTCAGGCGTAACTTTTTCAACTGCGACATAGAGTCTTACTCTGAGCTCAGCGAGATAAACCCATCCTTGATAAATTCCCAGAAGTAAAAATCGAGAAGTATTAGATCCGGTGAACAAAGTGTCATACAATCAGCCCATCTTGAGCTATCCATGTACCCGGAAAACAGTTATTGAGGAAATCCCGGACTTCAATGAAGTTGTTATCGATCAGTAAAAGCGATTCGTGTTGTGTAGGACGTCGAAAGGTGTCCTCGTTTAATCGTTACGGTTACACCACTTAGGGGCTTACTTATAGTGAATATGAGTGTGCAATTCCGACAATAAAGCTATTTCTACACTTTTTTTCTTCAAGTTTTACCTAATAAAGAGATCCAACCTATCTTTTAATGGCTATTGAGTTGATTGTCTCACATCTTACAAAAATTACTTTTACAAGTTATACGCTACGCATTTCTCATGTGTGGTTAAATTAGGTTGTGTTTTCATCGTACAAAAATATGATATATGATTTCGCACTGTAATTTAATTTCAAATCAAATTATTTTTTTCAGATTTGTAAGTTACGCCATGTTCAAATTAGAGAGGGGGTGGGTGATATCTGACACTTTAAATTTGTCCTAGAACCAGCATATGAATGTTTTGTCAAATAAAACATACGTAATCAGAATCAAAATAATTTCTAGATTTATTTGATAACCCACACATAATATTTCAAAAAATAATATATTTGTAATCGATAGTGTCTGCCCCTTAACCATCCGAAGGTTATTTATTATGTTTTTAATACTGCTATATTTTTAGCCTACTACATGAGAGACAATAAAAAGACAAACTGCAAAGTTTGAATTATATAGGATTTATCGTCTTGTATGTATAGACGAGTTGCTACTTACATACAGACGGACAGACAAGTGCGTGATATTATAAGGGTCCTTCGTTTTACCTACTTACCCTAAAAAAGAGATATGGTCAAAATATGTCCACATACAAAATTTGATTAAAACATTGCGTATGCAACAAACAAACTTATTATACAAACCAGGTTTTTAAACTCCCGAGACTTCAAAACGGATATATTTATCCAAATACCTCCAACATTGATTTTATGACCTATCACATAACTTTTCCTATACAACTTATATGTCAAAAGTAAATACTAGAACTTTATTGCAAAGGAGAAATGAACTTTTAAAACCCACCAATCAAAACTGATATAAAAGAAATATTAAAATGTAATCAGCTTAAAGCAAAACTTCTATATAATTCAAAACAAAAGTCAGAGTTTACACCTGGTGGAAGTTATTTTTCAAAGTATTCCGTTCAAATTGTTGATAATTCTTAAAGTTCCCATATTTAAGTAGAGTTGAAAAGAAACAGATATTACGAAGAAACTCAGTTCATTTAAAATCTCCCGTTTTTTAATAATAGGCTTAATTTTGGCGTTGAGAATAATGTTCAAGGTAATTGTATATTATAGAGTTGTTAGGCCAACAGACAAATATAATAGTATATTTCATCACTAGGACCAAGAGCGAAGCTTTAACTTATAAGAAAATGAGTGAGAATCGAAAAGCTTCTTTTGGTCCAAGTGATGAACTATTATTTTCGTTATACTGCAAATAATATTTTTAAAATAATAAACAAAAACTAAAATGTTATAAACTATTTACTTTCAAATCGTTGGTAACAGCTGTTTTAATGGTTATTTACAATCGAGAGTAACGGTTGTTTTTAAAGATCAATCGTTAATTAATTCGTATAAATGAAGTAACAGCTGATCACCTCGACCTCAGCTGATGTTTTTAAGTCCTAGGACTCGGCTCCACTTGAGGCTTGTATTGATAAAGATTCACTTTTGATCATAGTGATGAAATATACTATTTACCATGACAAATAGTTTTAATAATAAACATCAAAAGATTAACTTGACTAATGTAATCCTACATATTAACGTACTTTCGTAATCAGAGCTTGGATTTAACCTAACAACGGCTGGATTACATTGTTTTCTATTTGTTATTTGACAACGAAGAAATGCATTTTGGGACTTGAAACGTGTCTTCTGACAAATAATACGATCTGATTGTTTGAATACAAGGTAATTGGTTATTGATTTCGTAATTTTTAATAACGAAATCCGATAATAATGTACAATGTAATACTTCTAAATGTAATTTCTTGGGCCTTGTAGAAAACGTTAAATTTTATTGGTGTAGATAAATGGATATTGCCCAGCACGCGTAGTAAATTTGTGTTAAAACAGTTGTTACACAGATTTTGGGATCCTCGTAATTATGTGCGACCTTCTTGACGTCGCCAAGCCATAACGACCATCGTAGATGTGTATTAAACAATCTCCACTCACTTCTCTCGTGTCAATGTCATGACAGCCCTCAACATTGTACGTACAGTAGCCTCAGACTAGGAGTATGTCTGGTGTAATGAGCGTGTCCTCCCTTCTACGTATTTCCCTAACCTGACTTGACAGTACAACCCATTCCAAGAAAACTAGATACACAAATTACTGCTTAGTTACAATTAATTCTTAAAGTTTAGGTACAAGTTAATTTAATTTAATGTTACAACAGTCGGTACATAATGGAATTCCATGATAATGGTTCAATAATAAGACGATTATTCAATTCCACAAAACAGCTTTAATTGCGACATAGTTTCGCCGTTAGGCATTTTCAAGCAACTAAATTAATTGAAAACAAAACAAGTCTAAACTATAAATGTGAGACAAAAGGAAAGGTTAGAGTAAAGGGGTTGAGAAATGACAAAAACCTGTGGGATGGAAGTGGGGGTGTTTTAGAAAACAAACTTACACAATAGGTCTCAATAGAGGTGATGAGTTAAGATATATTTGTTCATTTAAGTTGGAAGTACAGTATGGTTTTTTAAAATTGATCTATTGATTTCTAAACATTCCAGGTTATTGAGTTTCCTACTTTTTTGTTCCATATGCAGAAGTTTAACGTTTAACTTAGGATCAAAATTATGTCCTATGTCTAATAAATGATTTGCAAAATTTGAATTAGATTTGCCATACTTCCAACTGTGTACATGTTCTTTGACTTTATTCTTAACTGACCTACCGGATAAACCTATGTATTCACAATTGCAATTATTACAAGAAATTTTATATACACCACTATTTTCTAAACTATCTCTCTTATCCTTATTGTTAATAATTAATTTTCATATATTTCTAGAGCAATAAAACGCAGGTATATAATGATATCTATTAGATATTAAATTTCCAACTTTATAACTAGTGTTTCCAATGAAATTAACCTTACAATATTTGATGTTTTCTTTTTCATTGTACTTAGAATTATATAGAGAATCACATAAATGCCTAACGGCGAAACATATGTCGCAATTAAAGCTGTTTTGTGGAATTGAATAATCGTCTCGTTATTTCCATTACAAGTTAGTTCTTAAAAGTTTAATTTTTTTAACGTTTTATTCTTATTTACACCGATAAAAGAAACGAAAGTAGAGTAGGGTGTAAACACACAGAAGCATTCGATATCTATATTTTTATTGGGGTTGTACCGCTGAAAACAAACGCAACAAAAAAATTGTGGGGCCCCTCTTTTCCTCTCCACCCCAGACACATTCCTACCTTCAGGATACTGTACTGAATGTGAAGGAGCCTGACGAATCTTGTAATTATACGAATATCAGGAGGTCAGAGTCCCAAATTACACTTTTTACAATAACTTTGCTAATGTGGTCCTTAAAAAAATTATTTTTTTTAAAAATAACATTCTTATGTTAGGTACTTTTAACGTTTTACAAGTTACCAAACACATCGATTTTATTTTTATAATTTTCAAATGGCTGCCGTTTAAAACTTTTAACGTCAAATATCTTCAAAACCGTTAACTTAAAAAAAAAATTAACGGCGGCCATTTTGAAAATTATAAAAATAAAGCCTTTATGTTTGGTACAATTATTGTAAAACGTAAAACACAAAATGCATATAAGATACCGAATCTGAACTCAATATCTATTTCAGGACTTATAATAGTTTTTGTAAAAAAAAAAAAAAAAAAAAAAAAAAAAAAAAAAAAAAAATGGCGGATAGGCGGATAGGCGGAAGCGGAAATCGACTATATGTTGTTTGACGTTTCTTATTCGTTTTGATGAATAACCAGTACACCATTTTCAGGGTACCTTGTATAATATAATACATAATAGGCCTATGAGTGAATGGTTGCCATGCAGCCCATGTAAACGCTATAGAAATCACAATTGATTTTGAACCGATTTTTACCGTTTTATTTTAAAGGTTAAGTTTTACGAATTGTTGAACTAGTTCGTTAACCAGAAAAATCTGTTAATAAATTTCAAAATGGTAACTGTAACTATTATATGACTGTGTAAGTGGACTAGGTTAATGTTTCCCGATTACACGCTTACCAGAGTATAATAAACCGTTTGCTGTATAGAGGGGCTATAGTATAATAGATGGGTCTGATCTCAAATTTCACAATTCCTTCTTATCTAAAACTTGCATGACCTAACTCATTTTGTATACCTTGACAATATACATGAACACAGAAAATAGATATAAACATAACCATAAAATTTACAATAATCTGAAATAAATGCACAGGCAGTTGCAATTATAGTTTCATTTTCTTAAAATTTGACTCGCAAAATAGGTTTTACTATTCATAAAATGTAATTGAACAAGTTGATGGTACTTATCCAACCCCATCCTATAAAGTATACCATAAGTTTGTTTAAAACAGTTGTGAAATTTTGAAAACGTGTTCTATTTGTGAAGAGTTCATGACTAGGACTTGACGTAAACTATGCGAATATCACATTTTGTTAGCAGGTCAGAGTTCCAAATTATATTTTTGACAATAACTTTGCTATTTTCCATCGTAGAGACGTGAGATTTGGTAAAATTACGTGAAAAAAAATTTATCTAACTGAGTGTGTGAAAAACAGATGAGATATGAACACTACTGAAACACTAATTACAATGGCCGCCATTTTTACATTTTTCAGTAGATTATTCTGAATTTCAGTAGACTTCTATACCAAATTTTATGTTCCTATCAGAGTTTTTGTGCCGTCTTACGTACAGACGACAACGGCGAACAGTCGTGCAGTAGGCCTATGTCGAAAATCATTTTTTCGGTTACCCGAGGCCATGAAATGTGACGTTCGGTCAAAAGAACGGTGGGCAATGTTTTGCCTTTTACCAAACTTACCCCAATACTAACAACTATAATGAGTAAAGGCCATTTATAATATTTTTAATGTCGGCCATTTTGAATGTCACAATTCCTTCTTATCTAAAACCTACTTGGCTCATTTTGTGCAGCTTGATAATCTGCATAAATACAGACCAAAGGCGAGGTTGATATAACTGCAAAAAAAACACTTATAGATAACTGCATAGAGAGAGTATTTTTAGTGATTTTAATTGGAAGAGTGTTTCTAAATAGATAACGGAATGTCTAAATCAAAACCGTCCCTCAGTTTGGACGTCTGTCACGTTTCAATCAAACAATCAATCGACCAGCGTGGAGTCTCGATTACGTCTGTAATTGTAACTTGATTGTGTGCCACAAAGCTCAACCCTGGTCATTTGTAAACTAAAAGTTATTTTCATACCACTTTCTTGTTTATTTAAATGTCTATTCCTGCCAAAATATTGTTCTGCTCCTTTTCTTTCACGTAGGCTATATTATATGATTACACCAAATGGTTAACATAGAAATAACACGCAATAGATAAGAAATATAAATATTGGTATATTTCGTCTCCTATCATTGTAGGAACCATCATGGTACTTACCCACCCCGATCATAAAATGTAATATAAACAGATCCTCTAAATGCAACCCCCAAGAAGTTGGTTTCTTGGATAGATAGGTTTCTCAAAGCGATTCCAGTATAATAATTCCAAGAAATATATAATGTTTATTTTCTTTCGTTTTAATTCGTGTAAAGTTCTGGGTATTGTAGTTGATTAACATAAAATTATTTATCTATCGTTTTATAGATAAATCGTTTATTCTTTGACACACAATAAAAACTGTACAAGAACACTGCACAAACGTTTTCACTCGTCCATCCCTAAAACCAAATAAAAATGGACCTATCGTGTCCAAAAATGTTTTATCAAAAAGAAACTAACCATGGAGCCCGTCTATGAAATAATTTAATAAACGAAGGGTCTAAACGTGCTTCGTCGTTCTTGTCCTCAACGAAATTCGTATTTACATAAAATCTAGCTTTGAATGACAATAATCAGGTTCATTTAAATTTCGTCAATTATTCCTGAACCATAATATTTTTGTACTTTTATTTTTCCTTTGGATATTTAATCTTCACATTTCACTAAAATTTGAACGAAATCAGTAAGCCAATTTTTAGTAATTAAGTCGTTTGTTTTTAACAATCAAAAAGTTAAAAAAAGTCACCATTTTGAAAATGTACACAAACTGACCGACAGACGGAAAAAAACATTTTAAAACTTATGTTTACTGGAAATTTTATGTAATGTTTTTAAAGATAATTTGATGGACACTTACTTATTTTAAATACATTCTAATTCCATTACACTCTTTACAATTCTTTGAAATTACTGACAATGAATAACATTCTTTTCATTGTCCATTGTCCATTTCCAGTAAAATGAAGGTGTAGAGAGTATCATCATTAGGACGTATTGTACTTCAACATAAATACAATGGTGTGTATGACTGAATGAAAGATAAATAGATAACAATTTGTAGGTGAGGTTTTTACAAAATAATGCACGTTTTAACATCCATAGAAGATACCGATTTTCAAGCATCGCAAACAATCAAACACTATTTTCAATATACTACAAAACCATATATTATCTAGCTATATATAAAAGTCCAAACCCATAGACTGATCACGAAATCTCAGGATCCAAGAAGCCTAGAGCTATCAATTGTTTCAACATGGTTTGGGATAGGTCTGTTCCACTCCAAGGGTATTTTTTACCCCTAAAACAAGTATCATATCTTTCTTATTTATGGGTCGATTTTGATTAAAATTGTGTTGCTGTATTTGGGGATAATTTATTTCCATAGCACCACCATTAGGGTTGTTCTAAAAAAACATATTTCTTTATAAAACTATCTCAACTATCCCCAAGTGAAACGTAGGCAATCAGCTAATATTAATATAAATTTTAAAAAATATTGTTTCGTGTTTATCACTTTTTCAACAGTTACTATTATCATTTAATATCTTTTATTTATTTATTTTAATACTATTAATTTATTAATCGAATTGTGAATTTTACGTTAATAATTAGACCGGAAATGTTACGAAATGTACAACAAGCTTTTGTGTCCAGAATCTATTTCTGCCAAAAAGTAAATGGTAGCCATTTCAAGAACTTAGTATGAGCTAAAAAAACAAGGTAAAGCTCTTACCATCATTTAACCAACATAGAGCAGTTTGTAATGTAATAAAAACAACCGGAGTTTGTAGGTTAACATTCACAATTCGATTGGTCGCTATGTTGGGTAAGATGAACTTAGAGACCTCTGGTTTGCGACATTATTCTTATTTTGATAATACCTTTAAAATGAGGTATCACTCAATAGGGGTTGCTGTTTAAAATTCTTGACTTACCCCCAAACCACCCCATTTTGGGGGTAAGGGTTGAAAATTTTGATACTTCAATAAACTCCTCCTTTGGTTATCTAAACTTTCCCCAAAGCAAATCTGTCTATTTCCATTAATAAAAAAAATAGGAAGGGGTGGGACTTTTTGGACACATGGTATAATATAAGTGCGAATAAACCTTTTGGCCATCGCTTTTAAGAAAAAGAGGAAGAAAAGAAGATAAAATAAAGACCCTTGGCCCACGAATACTCTAATAGCGTCAGGCAAGACCTGATGGGATATACAGTAGGCCTACATATAAGTGAGGGATCCAACCCCTGAACAGATTGAGTTAGGTATTTTCGGGATTGCCAAGTAGCCTACGTACTCACTATGAGCCACTGAGGGTTTACTAAGTTCGTGTTGTAACTAACGATGATTCTCGTCTGAAGCCTTCACTCTCTTTGTTTTTATTGACGACTATACGCTTAGTTTGAATTTCATTCAATCTAGTTCATAATTTGAAGTGAGAAATCTTAAGATCAAATTGATATATTTTTGAATTTTTAGTTTGTATTCTTATTTTGTAGCATTAAATGGACAAATTTTCCGGAACATCCATTTTTTAAATTAATAATTTACCGTTATTTATATTTTTTTTCACTTATAATTCTTTTTTAAATATAGGCCTAATTTGTCTTAAAACGAAAGTTAATCCTTTAAAATTTATCGAATCTTTAAGAATTGACAGCAAAGACACATACAAAGTCTGGGGCGTTATTTATTGAAAAATAAAATGTTTTAAATGCTTAAAAGTCATATATAGTTTTTAACTACGAGGAATCTTTAGCCATTTCTGCACCTACTTAAAAAGTAAACGCAAGCCTGTGCAGTGACCTGATGTTTTCATAATGACTAGTACTGCTGAAAATTCCATTAGATTGACAATGTCAACTAAATATTAAACGGCGTATATACGATGATATTAAATTGCAATGTTATTATTAAAACTATACGATAACACAGAACTAATATAAGAGAACTGTAAGTTAAAGACGAGTAATATAAGATATCCTTTCCAAATCTCCTATTTTTAAACGAAACAGTTTTAGATAGTTATTGCTCTCCAAACTACTAACAGGCGCTTCAAAGACACGTTTTATGCACCGCTTCAGGCAATAACTTCATTGTGTACACCCAACTGCTTACATATAAAATAAGTTACTCCTAGGTCGTTTCGAGTTCTAATACTCCCCAGAGAGTAAAAACCGAAAATACTCTTTTATTCTTGCCTTCCCAACTATACATAGTATATAGGGGGAGTAATGTGTTAAGTCAAATAAGCGATGTCGAGTTTTTAGCTAATATGGAGGATTTTCAAGTCAAAAAAGTTTTTAGAATGATATCCGTTTGTCGTCTGCTTGTTGCATGTACAAACGCGTTACTCTGCAGCCAAAACTTGTGGACAGATTTCAATCAAATTTGGTATGTAGGTATATTGGGATGTTTTTTCCATTTTTTTATCATTACAAATTTGAACACCTAGATTTTCTCTAACACAACCTAAACTAACCCCATTTTAATGATAGTGTTTGTTCTTGGTTCATTTTTGTTATTGCTAATTATTCCAAAACCGTAATATATCTTTACCTTAATATTTAGAGAAAAACCGATAACTACTCACGAAAATGTTTTTCGCGAGACTGCGTGTAAGATTTCGTTTTTTCTTACAGCAATAACCCCCCCCCCCCTTCAAATTTCTAGAGATATAGTCAAAATAGGTTCCCATACAAATTTGATTATAAACGAACAGACAGAGTTTCAAAATCCACTTTTTTTCGACTCACGGTCTAATAATAAAATATATGGTAATAATATAAGTTATATATCACCAAAAAACTCAACATAGATTTTTTGACCCATCACATACTTTTTCTATACTACGTATATGGGAGAAAGTAAAATCCAGAAAATAAAACACCAACTTATTTCCTTTTAAAATATTCTCTTCCCGTTCAATTTTTACCCTTTTCGTTAAGCCTACGTAAAATTAATGGAAGAGCACGCGAGCACGACCACGTAGTCTCGTAGCTAAGGTGTATTTTACAAGAAGGTGGCAAAGTTCTCCATCAATGCCAAGACAGTCGAATTATGTTGATACACAGTTTATTTACTAAATTTAGATGTGCCATTTCCACTTTATTGCATAGAACGCGTGGGTAATTAAAAAATACTTTTTGAAAGGCTGTTGGTCTCTAACTCGTCATGATTTGGGACATAATCATCAGACGAGCCGCTTGAAAAATCATCTGAAGATTGATCATCATCGGTAGAACTAATATAGTTTTCCCCAGGAAGATCAATATTCAGAAACGTCGGGTTAAAAAAAAAAATCACTTTTAACTGATTTATTCATATCAATATAGGTTTTATTTGAACATGTCATGTAATCGTGTTCAAACGTATATTAAAAGAAAAATAATTATCTGAATTAATGTGTATTGGCAAACGAAACCGACTTTACAAATTTTGTTCAAATTTTATTGAAATGGAACATTAATAACCTTAACCTGTGTGTAAAATCACTAGTAAATAATTTTACTGTCCAAGAATAATGTAATACCCCGGAAAATAATTTGCATTCGCCAAATTATGATCAAGTGGTTTTTTTGATGGAAAAATGTTCCTTGTGCACTCCTCTATCACTTAGTGTGGTCTGTTCCTCGATATTCGAACGATAAAGTGGAATTGTGAGTAGGTAAAGTCGACGCGTGTTGAAAAAACGTCATGGCTGAGAGTAATACAGCCTCCTCCGTGTCAGGCCTAGATAAACATTTAAATAAAGAAACAGTAAATATTGAGAAATGAAAATTAAGAAATGTCTGAAGAACAGTGGGAAAAATTATAAAAACTATAAAATGAAACAGTAGCTGCAAAAACACCACCAACTGAGATAAGTAGATAAACGTTGCTAGTTATGAATAACATTAGAACATGTGCACTTTGCAAGATTAGCTATTATGTCATATTTCTTGTTCATGTTTGTTTAAGGATAATCCAAATAATATTTTTTATTTCAGTTTTAGATTCTGTTTTTTTTTTATGTTTGTTTAATGGAAAACTAAATACTATTTTCTATTTCAGTTGTTTAGTTTCAAGATTTGTTTAAGGGTAATCCAAATACTATTTTATATTTCAGTTTCATTAGTTTCAGGATTTGTTTAATGTTTGTTTAAGGGTAATCCAAATACTATTGATATCAGTTTTTTAATTTTCAGGATTTGTTAATGTTTATTTAAGAGTAGCCTAATCTAATTACTAAGTATTTCTTATTTTAGTTTCTTTAGTTTTCAAGATTTGTTTAAGGGTAATCAAAATACTATTTCCGATTTCAGTTTCTTAATTTTCAGGATTTGTTTAATGTTTGTTTAATGGTAATCCAAATACTACATTCAATTGCAGTTTCAGGATTGTTTTAGGGTAATCCAAATATTATTTTCTCTTTCAGTTTCTTTAGTTTCAGAATTTGTTTAAGGGTAATCCAAATACTATTTTCTATTTTAGTTCCTTTAGTTTCATTATTTGTTTAAGGGTAATACAAATACTATTTTGTATTTCAGTTTTTTTAGTTTCATGATTTGTTTAAGGGTAATCCAAATACTATTTACTACTTCAGTTTCTTTAGTTTAAAGCTGACTTCTCAAAAAAACTTGTACTATTATTCTTACTAAATTATGTTTCTAATTCCTAACAACTGTTTACATTCCACGTGTACGTATTATAAAGAAAGTTAAGTGATGTCAAATTTATTGGGATAAATCAGTTTTGAGGAATGTTGTCTGTCTGTTACCTATTGTGTGTCTCTACAACCCAAACGCGTAAAACGATTTTAATAAAATTTGGTAAGTGTGCATATTTTGACCATATCTCCAGACATTTTTTCGATAACTCGAAATTTGTAGGTAGCTTCCATGAGGAAAAAATACATAATTACAATTTTTCCAAATGACTTTAAGTATTTTGATAAAATTATGCTCAAGTGTAGCCCCTAAGGTCCCACACAAGGTATATTGGTAATCATTTCTGAAAATATGCCAAAGGCTGTTAAAAAATACTTGATTTCTCAAAATTGCCTCTACCGATTTCATTCAAATTTTACTTAAATGTGAAGATTTACCTAATCTCGTGTGCAAAATCATAAATAAAAAAAGTATGAAGGATTCAAGAATAATTAAGCAAAACTGAACCTTATCCAACGTATTTAAGTGTTCAATTTTTCTCAAATACGACTTGTACGCTGTAATTATGGCAAAAGAGTAGCAAGTTTATTTAAATATGTAAATCTTTGTTGAAAACTGTGTCCATGATTCATTTTCACTTTTTTTATAACTACCAAAATGACATTTATGTTGACGATTAATTTTAATTTGATTTTGGGGATGGCTGAACGGGAAAGTGTGCAATGTTATTGCACCGGTTAGGGTGGACAGTGTTATTAATAACCCCTAATTTATACCATAGGTAACAATCGGGAAAGGGAAAGGGTGCACCACCCCTAACCTACTTACAATGCAGCCTGGCGAGCCAGCCAGCTAGAAGCTTCGTGATTTTCGTACAAATTAAGATCTTTTGTGTTTCAGCGGCTATCGAGAACCATCTGCACAAAGCTTAAATAATTAATCATGACATTGTAACTACGTCCCAGTGTTTTAAATTTAATATAATAAAATCATTAAACGACCTTATTGTTTGCAGGTGTTTAAACATCGATAAACATTGTCTTCATGGTACTTACCCAACTCTTTTATGCAATGTAATACACGCAAATCCTCTAAATGTAATGCCCCAAAGTTGGATTGTTGGGCCTTGTAGAAAATGTTAATTTGTATTGGTCTATATCTTTAATAAGTTTGGATAAAACAATATTACCCAAGTTTTCTGAACTTCGTAATTGTGTACATTACTAGCCTACTCTCTTGGCGGACCTTATAGATGTGTATCTCTACACTCGTGTCTGTGACTCGGTCCTGTCAGATCTTGTAACTATAGCATATTTTCTTGGAACGTCAGAGTTCCAAATTACATTTTTGACAATAATTTTAACTTTCGTGACCTTAGTAAGTTTATTTTCACTTTTTGATTGATCGCGTCGATTTAGAATTTTCGACAAGATAGTGATCAACAATTGTTTTTATTTACGATGGTGTTTGTGTAGTGATTTTTCAATTTTAAATTTTTATTCAAATCCAATATAAATTGACAAAACCATAAACACGATTGCGCAAAGTTTCTATAAATTACACAGGTATGTTGTTTTACTCTGACCCAGACACCTTATCCTTCATTTAACTGGATAAACTGGTGTACTCCACCCGTACCTCTAAAATGTCGTATGGTAACACAGTGTAAACATTTGCAATGACACTTAGAACCCAGTAAAATTGATAGTATATATAGGTCGAGAGAAAATATAGAAACAGCATCATATCTTTGGATCTCCTCAACATAAAAAAAACATTCCAGGCGATATTGCAAACATCTTGACCTCGGCTATCTATAGGGTTACCCAAAAATTAACAAAACATGTTTTTATCGGTATTTTAAAATGTAAAACATTTTTATCTTTTCATTGTAACCCAGAAAGTTACAAAGCAAAAGACATTTTTCGTGCCTATGAGTTAGCGCATTTAAACATTATCTTTTATTAGGCCTATAAAATAATATTAAGTTCAACGAATTTATTGCCCTAACTGTTATATGGGTTAAAATGTTATAATATTAATTATTAATACAAGGTAAAAAATAACGTTATACAGAATGATCCAAAACTTCATGTAAAAATCTCTTACCTAAAATGTTTACAAAAATATTATTCAAGTTTTAAGAGTGAACTTACTACAGTAAATGAACTAAAGCATATTCTTATAAAAAATAATATGGTTCTCCTTATAAAAATATTATATTTTTAAATAAGGTAACCAGTGTAGTAGGCCTATTAAAGATGAAGATCCCCAGAATGTGTTACAGTCAAATTTTCAAATTCATTATCAAGGTTTATACTTGAGTTGTAAACGGTTGATTTTGTATGAAAGTAGGCCTATAACGTATTTTAAATAATTTGGTCTTTATCCACGTATCAAATGAATCAGTACTTATAATGTAGGCTGCCGGGACGTTTACAGTTTAGCTCTTAACGAATAATGAAGCTGAACGAAACTGAGAGGATTACGTTGTTCATGATAAGAGGAACTATCGTAATCATAGGAGTGTGACCGTTCATAGTCAAATCTACTGTATTCAAGATAGTACTCCGTTTCCAAGAAAGGATGTAATAAAGAATGTCGCTCCCTCCAGTAGGAGAAAATCTACAACTGGTGAAGACACGTCAGTGAAAATCTCTACACTTCACTGGGAAAAACTGTCATACTTGACATTAGCTTTCCCAACAGTTTTTCTGTTAAAATAATTCTTTTAAAAAATAATAAATCTTCTCCATTTAAAACAGATCTCGCTTTTGAATTGTCTGAAGACGATTTTTATCGTAAAATTGAGTATTACAACATCGTAGTGGATAAATTGCTTGCGGATCTAAACTTTTTAACCCTGTGTTGTTTCCAGATGAAGTATCTCACAGAGACTCCACAAGGAACATTTATTTTGTAACTGGTAAGTTAAGGTGTTTTTTACATAAAATTTATCATCATTCTTTACGAAGAATGTTATTTTTGCACCACATTTTATTAATTGACTATCTGTTACCAGAGGTTTCGCACGCGAATATTTCAGATTTTTAGCACAACCCTCATACGCATCTACATATTTTATAAAATTCACAGCTCTAGGCTTCATGGATCCAGAGACATGCTTTATAGGTAAAAACACCCTTGGAGTGGAACATTTTCAAAACCCTTTCTTAGTACACGTCTACGGACCTACCCCAAACCATTTTTAAAAAATTCATAGATCTAGGCTTCTTGGATTCCAGAGATATGCTTTATGGGTAAAAAAACACCCTTGGAGTGGAACATTTAAAAACCCTTTATTAGTACGCGTCTACTGACCTACCCGAAACCATGATAAAAAAATTCATAGCTGTAGGGTTCTTGGATCCAGAGATATGCTTTAGGGGTAAAAAAAACACCCTTGGAGTGGAACATTTACAAAACCCTTTCTTAGTACGCGTCTACAAACCTACCCCAAACCATGTTAAAAAATTCATAGCTCTAGGCTCTTGAATCCAGAGATTTCGTAATCATTCAGTGGGTTTGGACTTTTACATATATAGATGTTTTAGAACCATACAACCGATATGTTAGTTAGATCAGTAAAATTCGTTAAACTTAATATTATTTTGTAATAAAAGATAATTTTTAAAATGCTCATAACTCTGTTATTTTTAAAAGTAGGCACACAAAACTTTTTCCTTGCGTCTTGTGTTATAATAATAAGGGGAAAGCATAACATTTAAAATATCGAGAAAAAACATTTTTGGAACATTCTTTATTTAGTAAAAACACTTTCAAACAAACTTTCAATCAGTCTGTAGAGCTAATGTCAAGCTGTTTACAATGAAGGGTCATATGTATTCTAACTTGATATAAAGACGTTGTTTTATAATTTTGGTATATGAAGGAACAATAAAATTTCAAAACATTTCTTTGCAGTTGGAAAGTGCATTTTGATATTTAAATGGAACAAACCGTTTAAGTAAGATGTTACAATTTTATCTTATTAGAAATTCATAAAACTATATGGCGGTGAAATAGTATTTCCAGCTGTGATATTAAACTAATAAATAACATTTCTAGGTCAACCTACTGGGAACTTTTTTCACGTGAATTTTATCCAAATATAAATTTTAAATATGAACTTTAAAAAAGATGCAATGCATTTTAACTACCAGGGTCAATATAATCGCCTAGCGTGAGATAACACTGCTTATAGTAGGTCAGTTCCGATCTGTTGAAAAATTATGAAATATGACTAAAAAGGTTTTTGAAATAAACTCACTAAATTTTCATTGATTTAAGAATGAGCCCTTTAAAATCAAATTATCTATCGGCGGTAAATGTTCATTTAGTCCCAAACCTAACTTGTTAATTACTTCCGGATTTATACATTGGTTTAAAATATTTATCTTCACATTTAAAAATCAAGGTGCTACTGATTGAGATCCATATGAATAAAATTTAATCAAATCATTTGCGCCGATTGTATGAAAATGGAAGTTGTATATTCACTTTCTCACATACACTTAGTAGACACAAAGTTACGTTATGGGTCAAATAGGATTTTGTGGTTCCTTGATTTAAAAATACAGATTTTTGACTGTCTTATGTTCAGTGGTCTACACCTCAAAGTCGTTGACCGATTTTGATCAAACTTAGCTCATATCTCGTGCTCTTTTTTTAATAACTGAAAGTTAGGTTGTAGCTGAAGTAAGAAAAAAACAAATTACGATTTTCTCAAACTCGTCTTTAACGATTTTGATCAATTTTGCTCATTTGTACCCATTTAAGAACCCGAAGAAAACGCATTGGTCCCCATCTCCCTAAAAGATGGGGGATTTATCAGTTTTAAAAATGGTAATGTGGCTGTTGTAAAATACTTAATTTCCCAAAATCAGCTCTACTTATTTCGATCAATTTTAAATTAAATGTATAGATTAATAACCCAAACTTGTGTGAAAAATCGGCGTCAATTAAAGCTCGAATTTTATCAAATACGATTTACGCTTAGGGCGTATTTATGGCATGAACGAAGCAAGTTTAGATCCTATTTAAATTTTTTTTTTCAAAGATGGCATCCATGGTTTAGTATCAATTTTTAGTGATAACTACTTAACCGACTTTTGGAGACCTAACTACTAGTTTTTAAGATCTGTTGATTTTAAAGAATTTTTTCTAACGGATAATATTGACATTTGTTAAAAACTGTTTGTTTTTTTTAATTCGGAGAGACTTATAACCTCGACAACTATTTATCTTCACTATCACAATACATTTTTCTATTCACATAGAAACGTAATGGTCTTTGCATGCCAGTCTGTAAGTCTGTGCCTCATTTATCTCTGAAACAACAGAACCGGTTTCAACACAACTTAACAGAAACATTCGTTTAGTGGTTAGACAACAGCCGTGTCATGATGATGGTCAGTGAGAAACGTGGAATCATTTAGTCTACAAAGCAAAACCATGTAAATACAGCGAAATGTAATAAACTTATTTTGTATTGTGTTTAGAGAAAAATACGAAATTACACAATACTCGTTAAGTTTTTATGATACTGTTTTTATGTTTTAAGGAATGTCAAACTCTAAAATATAGGCAGTTATGCCTTTAGGTTAACCATAAACGAGTATTACAAGACTTATGTTGTATTGCATTGATCTTAAACTTTATATCGTTGACTAAATTGTAACGGGATTGGGCTTGGGGGCGTGGTCAAATTGCTTCCCTGTTTTATCTGTACGAAGCAGTCATAGTTCAGTGTCGGGAAGGGTTGTGTGCATGTAACAACTGAGGATGATAACTTTATCGTTGAATTGTTGTCTTGGACTGTATTGTACGGATAAAACGTTTATTGTGGAAAATTGTATTTTCTTTTATGCACGAGTTGTAAATGAGTCAACTGTTTTGAAAACAATTTAAACGAAATTGCCTGAGGATTCTTTTAAGATGAATCAACTTAAATGTCTTCAACCATGGTTCATTTTCACTTTTTACTCAAGCTCAGGGTATGACGTCAGTACAAATAAACTGTGCAAAAACATCGCACAAACCTACCCGGTCACCCAATCTCAAAACCAAATAAAAACAAACCGAAACTTATCGTCACTCAAAATTTCAGTTCTGGAGTTGACAACCAAAAAGTGAAAATAAATATTGGTCGACGTCTTTGAAAATTTATTTAAATAAGAGCTTAAACTTGCTTCGTTTCGCAATAAACAAGTCTTCAGCGTAAATCGTATTTGATTCAAATCTATCTTTTAATAACCGCGGTCAAATTCATTTCTGTTTTTTGCCTGAATCGTTATTTGTATATACTTATGGTTTTACACAATGGTTCGGGTCACTAATCTTAACATTTCACTAAATTTGAACAAAATCTGTAGAACCGATTTTGAAATATTAAGTATTTAACAACAGCCCAATGGCCAATAGTTTTTTTTGGCGATAACTTGCGAAGCATCATTTTTAGAAAGATGGCGACCAGTACTTTTTGTTCAGGTCCTCAGAGGCTTCACATGAGCAAATTTGATCAAAATTGTTTGACCCGATTTTGATAAAATAGTAATTTTTTTGTTTTTTATGGCAGTTATCTCCAAATTTTCAGAATGAAAAAAAGTACAGAGCTATAGCAAAAATATTCCCAAATACCAAATTTTATTAAAACATGTTCAAACACGTTTGGGCACATACAACATACGATAGACAGACATCATTAAAAAAAATGTACACAAGAAACATCAAAACTGCGTGCATGTGGGAAAACAAAACCGGTTAATAAAGTTTGAGACATTTCGTGGGTACGAGAAGCTGTATTTCATTGAGCGAGAAATGCAAGAACATATTGAGTGTTCGGCTACACTTAAACAAGAGAAGATCATTAATTAAAGTAACGTTTTGTAAAACTGATCAATATAAATATATGTTACTGACGTTTTACTTTCTTGTTTTTTAAAACCAGAAAAACTTTCAGTTATACAAAGAATACCTTATAAAAAAAATAAGAAGAGAATATAAAATGAAAAGACCCCCTAGTCCTCGTATACTCTACCACCATCAGTAACGGAAGAGAACAAGAGTGAGTCAAGAGAGACCTGATGGGAAAGATGAAATTGACTGATCTAACCCAAGATTACATGAAAAACAGAATCACGAAGTTAGAGAAGACGCAGATACACTCATAATTTAATATTCACACCCTGTAGGCTGGTGGGAACACTAAGAACATTTCACACAGTTTTGGTTTTCGTAAGGAAATCCGCGGACACTGACCTATGCTACTTCCTCTCCCACATGTTGAACTTGAGATAAGGTTATACAAAGTTCAAACTTATCTACACATTAATTGTTGCAGACATTGTGTCAATATTCTCACAAAGCCATTATTTATTTATTTACTATACCCGGCCACGTGTTGCTGTGGCTCTGTCTGGTGGTGTAATTGTAAAGATAAATAACAATTATGTAACTATGGACACATCTACTATTTTGTTTATTAATACAAATTAGTTGTAACAACTATGTAATTAGGATAGATAAAAATTATCAAATCATTCAATTAATATTTGTAATAGCTGTCTCGACAGACGTTGTTTTGTCAAAAGTTGTTGTTGGACTGTGGCAGTTTCACAAACTTATTTTTAATGGTTTAAAACCTCCTTGGGGTTACCTGAATTACTATGCAAAATTTCAAAGCAATCGGTCCAGCCGTTCTCGAGTTTTGCGCTTAGCAACAAATTTAACCATTCATTTATTTATATAGGTTGAGACATTGATAGCTACAGGTTACACCCAAAAGAGCTATCTCGACAAGCATAATATACATATAATATATAAACAACAAAAACACAAAATAATTTGACTCAAAAAAATACATATAATACTAAATAGGCGTTTTGTAAAACCGATCAATATACACGGCACAAAGTCAGAAAAAATAAAACTTGTACTCCAAACTGGTACAAAAATTAGTTTAGGTATAGGTTAAATAAAAGTATTAAATTATAATAATGTCTTTAAATACAGGTCAATTAAATCATTGAGAAATAAAGAAATACTATCACTAAAAACATCAAAATAAACAGCATAATTATTATATAATCTTAACGTTTGTTTTCTATTATTACGAGGTACATAGTAATTCATTTTACTTAATAAATACGGACTATCAACCAAATTATTAACGATTTTATACGAAAACAATAACTTTAACATATCTCTTCTTACTGACAATAATTTATATTCCAAAAAATCACATCTTAGATAAATTTAAGAAGTCGCAAAATTGTTGAAATTGTATATAGAACGTATATTTTAACATTTTACTTTGATTTTTTCAAGTTTGTCACTCCAATATTCCAGGCGAAATTTATCTAATTAAAGATAAATTACGTGCGCTGCATGAGTACATTAAAACACCGAGAATTTCTAAAAATAAATCCCAACAACTTATACGAATCATTTAGTTTGGTTGCAATGTTTTTTTGCTTAATTTTTTCAACTGTACGCGATTTATAACCATCAATGAAATATTATGTGCGAAAATGATTTTTTTCCCTTAGAAAAACTCATTAAAAACACTTTTTCTACTTCAGAGATATTTTATTTTCCACGTACCATAAAAACAACTCATAATCAGAGATTGTAGACAAATTGCGACCTCTTTACTAGGAATTAATTTGTACATATTTCAATCAACAGCATACAAGAGGATTTTGGAACTAATAACTCTAGTCCAAAGGTCATTAAATAAATTAAATGAATAATAATGGGCCCAAATGAGATCCCTGCGGAACTCCCGAATAATTTACAAAACTCTTAGAACTGACGTAGAAAACTATTATACTGAAATAGAGTTTTTAAATGAGATTAAAACAAAGTTACAATATTTATTGAAAATTCAAAATTAACAAGTTTTTCTCACAGAATACAATGATTAACTTTACCAAAGTCTTTGGAGAAATCAGTATAGACTACGTCCACTCCATCCATATCAAGCTCTTATGAAATATCATATGAAAACGCCAATAATTAGTAACTAACTGCTACCTTCACGGCATAAAGCCATGTTAATGGTGTGAAATTTTAGGTATAGGTATTGAATATAAAGAAGAAGCATTTAAAATACTCTGGCAAAACATTTAATAAAGAAATCTGTCCATATTGTTCTGGTCAGATCCTCATCGCCATTTATTAGTAAAATTCTAGTACTTACACTATTTTTAACCTTAACTGTCCCTGCCTTGTCTACTTGAATAAATTTAAAACTACCATGTCTTCGTAACTTACGAGTACAACTTTCTTAACTTACATTTACAAAAAGTACTTTTCTGGCAGGTGCCAAAGAGATGTTTATATAAACAAACAATTAACAATTTTACTCTGAGACAGAAGTTTTGCCTTAGAAACTTAATTTCCCATCTAGTTTTTATCGACCTCGAGAAAATATATAATACTGTACCACTCATCAGACGTTTCGAGGTTTTGGAAAGTAGTGGAATCCCGCTTCATTTGTATCAAAATGCAAAGTATGTTGTAAAGTTTGGAAGGAAGACATCTGAAGTCACTAGTGTCAGAAAAGGTTTGAAAGGGAGCTGGGTGTCTTTCCCCCACATTATTTTTAATATATATTCAGGAAGCTGTCAATAAATGGAGTAAGAAATGGTCAAGGATGGTTTTATTGCTGATGATCAAGTTATCATTCCTTACTTTTAAATAGGAAGTTCTTTTGAAGAGCACCCAAAATGAAACCTTAAAATAAATTTAGATAAAACCGAGTACTTATTGACTAGGTGATGTCATGTCATCATACTGGACAGAGGAATCCTCAGGCGCTGCATGAAATATACCTTGGGAGTATTATTAGTAAAGATGGTACCTTCGAGAAGGATATTCAACCCAGGATAACTCAAGGGAAGGCGTATGTTAAAAACGCACTATGAAATGTGATTCTGAAGACAATTACAACATATGCTTCAAAAATTAGTAAATTTTAAAAAGAGAAATGAATTTTCATTCATCATATAGCCTAACTTTATAAATATTACTGTTAGGAATTGGGATAGTTTTAGTTAGGAATATATTCTAAGTACTTTTTGAGAAGCCAGAATGAAAACATTTATTGTGACAGACCTGTAAAAGTGATGAAATTGCTTACGTTACAAGTAAGGCAGACGTCATTGATGCTACAATAATATATAAACCCTCGGGTGGGAGGAAACTTGGTCAGTGAGCCAAGATAGATCAAGGGAATGTGCTGTAGGAATTCTTGAAGATAGCCAGACAGACATGAGAAGTAAGAGCTTCCTGAGAGTATAATTCTTTAAGATAGCCAGACGGGCTTGGCGAGTAAGAGCTTCCTGGGAGTATAATTTTTCAAGATAGCCAGACGGGCTTAGCGAGTAAGATCTACCTAGGAGTACTGAGACTTAAGACGACCATCCTTGAGTAGTAATCAGGGTGAGCAAACGTCATCTATAAACCTTGTAATTATTTCAGACAAGTCATTATGAACTATAACATAGAATCAGATCTGTGAGTTACAACAATTAGAGTAATTCTGGATTAATAGTAATAATAAGGATATTGTAGTATTGTAATAAGATAGGAGATAGTCATTCTTAATCATTATTATTAATAAAGATTAATTGAGTACTGAACCACTGATTTGATTGCATTGAAAATAAAGAACTAAGGCAATTTAAATGAACCGTTCCTAATACTACGTATATGTGAGAAAGTAAAAACCTAGTTCCTCGTAACTGGAGTCATTATCAAATGTTGATTAATTATCTTAATTTTGTGGTTGATATCGTTCTAACGAAGACAACGATAACGCCTACAACATGAGACTTTAGATTACGGAGGTCAACGAGTTATAGATTACGGTTTATTCAGAAAAATAATAAAGAAAACAAGAATTTCCTGAACCTCGAGAACAAGAAAGAAAACTAAGATTATAATAAATCTAGTATGTTCATTATAATGCCCTTATAATACAATTCGATGTGCATCACCCTCAGAGGTTTACAACTAAAGCCTGAGGGACTGTTATCAAAATATGCATAATGGTATTATAATAAACATACTAGATTTATTATAATCTTAGTTTTCTTTCTTGTTTTTGTGGTTGGAGGAATCGTTGTCTTTGTGGTTAGAGGAATCCTTGTTTTGTGGTTGGAAAAATCCTTGTTTTTTGGTTGAAAGCATCCTTGTTTTTGTGGTTGAAGGAATCCTTGTCTTTGTGGTTGTAAGAATTCTTGTTTTTTTATTTTTGGTTGGATGAATCCATATTTTTTTGGTCGGAGGAATCCTTGTTTTTGTTATTGGAAGAATCCTTGTTTTTTGGTTGGAGGAATCCTTGTTTTTTGGGTGGAGGAATCCTTGTTTTCCTTATTTTGAATATCGTCACAGTGGACATTTGATCACAAAAAGTTATAGTTTTGTGTTATTTTAATTTGACATACTTATCACACACGGCATACACAGAGTACAGCTGTCTATTTGAACACATTCTTACTTCAAACATATAGAAAATGGCAAATGAAGAGGGTACTTTTTTTACGTACTCTGGTATAAGGAATGTTATTTGACTAGTCAAAAATCCACGTGTTTTTTGTGGACATATACGTTTTGAGGTCCTTGAGGTTATAAAAAGAGTCTTTCTTTGTCTATCCCAAATGCGTGGACCGATTTAATCAAATTTAATCAAATAACTCGGGACTTTTTAAAATGTTCGTGATGACTCAACATTTTGGAGTAGCTGTCATTACTCATTAGAAAAGAAACACAAAATTATGATTTCTCAAATAACCGATTATTCTATGAAATCTCCTGTTTTCAACAGTCTATAACATTTAATTGTAAAAGGATTTCTTGTTGTGTGAATGTATTTTCGAGATTCGGTCGGACCATAAATAGCCTAAATTTAAAATGAACAAAAAATAACAAAATCCTAAAAAACTCGTGTAAAGAACTAAAAAAAGAGTTCTTTAAAAATACAAAAACCATTAAAGTTCTACGCTTTTATAGTCTTGAGATATTTGACAGTAGGTTAACATTGAGTTTAAATAGCGGTCAGACAAACTTTACAATCATGGATATTTTTAATTCGTTTTTGCAAAAAAAAAAATTTCCCCTACTTTATGTTCGCTTTTCATCAGCATCAAATCAAGATATCATTCAAATCACTGCACATTCAACTAAATGCTTGTTTATTTTTTCATTAAAAAAAAAATATATATATATATATATTCATAAAAACGAGGATAAAAACACATTTTTCAAAACAAAATATGTTTTTTCATGAATTACGCAACATTTTTTATATTCATTAGTTTACAATGTTTAGAAGGACGTAGTTAATAAACCCTAAAAATTGTAGCTCTGTAGTTTTAGTAGAACCTAAGAAAAATGTACATGAAAATATCAAATTTAACAAAGGAGACACAACCCTTAAGAATTGTGGATTAAAGTGTAAGAGAAATATATAATACAACGATAATCTATTCACGTGAACTGTAGATAGTTTTCGCCTGTAATTTTATTAGGTAAATCCTCTTACCATAATTTATGCTCAACAATTTATTTCAGATTCTTCCTACTGCAATTATGGCGGAAAGTTTTGTTCGGACAAGTCTCCTTGTTTAGAATACTGCCAACTTTAATAATTAATTGCTAATCGCCTCATCATCAATTGACTTACTTCAACATGTATCAGCAATGAATATTTCAACTATGTCCTTAATGTGGGCATTAATTACTGATAATTTGCTTTTCATGTAACAATCAATTACTCCATCTATGCCTATTAAATAAGCAATGTTGTATAATGGTCCCGTCAACATTTGCAATTACCTCATTCAGATAAAACAAGGCAGAAGTGTAATTTAAGAATTACTAATTAGGTTATATCCCTCTCTTTCGTCTTTTATCTTGTCTCTTGTCTTTCTCCGACTCTGACGTTATTAGTGTCTCAGGCAGGATTAGGGTCTTTATTTTATGCTTTCTTCTTTGTTTTGTAAGGCGATTATAACGGACATTTTTGTGATTTTACACAACAATAAAAATAGTAATAATTAATTAACAACCCCCCCCTTATGACAAATATATATATATATATAAGTTATGTCGTTGCTCCTTAAAAATCTCTTTTTAAAAAAAACAACAAACTTTATTTTATTATAACTTTATTTAAATGAATTAAATGTGATTATAATAATACAGTACTCTTATCCACAGAGCGAACTGTCTTGAGTGAGTCTGTAAAGAACACTGACAATAGTGGCTTACAAAGGCTAGGAAATACAAAATGCTTACTCTATCTTATTCTAGGAAAACTACCACTATTGTGTTTACTAAAGCTAAATATTGTTCACATAACTCCTCCATCCCTAAACAAAACTTCCGGGGGTTGTTGAGAGTTAGGTCCAGGTTGGAGTTTTTTGTTTTAACATATCTTCGATTTGATTGTTTACTTCGGTTTTGTAAATTTCCGGGTATCGATAATTTTTGGAATAAACGGGAATTTCATCAGTGGTCCTAATTACGTGTTTAATTTGATTCGTAAAAGTCAAATTATCTCCTTCAACATAAAATATATCAGAATATTCTTCTACTAGTTTAATTATTGCTTTTCTTTCTTCTAAATTCATGTGGTCCACCCTAATTTTTGACAGATCTAGTCTAGGTTTTTCTTTCTTGTGATCAAATATATTTAAATTTATTTTATTTTCTTGATTTTTTGTAAAAGTGTTTGTTTGAAAAATGTTGTAATTATTTAAAGTTTCTAGTTCAAGTGGTTTTAGCGACAATCTCTTGTTTTCAGTTGTGTTATTTATTATAGGACAATAGGCTTCACCTTCGCGCACTGTGACTATACATTGGGGAATTTCTAATCCGTCCATATTTTTATAAGATAACAATCCTTCATCGTTATTTTTACCTTTTATTTTAATTTTAACTATTTGGCTGGTACGAGCCTGGATATGATAGCTTGACATTTCTTTGACTGATACGTCCCTAGTTTTTGTGTTTAGAACATCCGTTTCTGTATTAAGATAAAGAATTGGGATCCTTTCATTGCAACATATTAGTTTATTATTTATGAAGTCTAAGTTTATTTTTAGGTCTTTAATACTATCCAATCCTAATAGTAGATCAAAGCTATTGTGAAAGTCAAATAGGTAGAATTTAGTTAATTTTTTACCTAATAGGGGTATTTTACAACTGTAATTTTCTTTTGAAACTCCGTGTGCAGTAGCTACTTCAAATGGTTCTTTAATTAGGCTTGTTTTAAAACTTTTGAATCCTAATGATTTCTTTATGAAAGATCTTGTGCTACCGGTGTCTATTAAAATTTTTAGATTGGTGTTCGGGTCGTATATGTAGGGTAGTTCATTATTATCATTTTGAATATTCATAATTGAAAAATGGTTCTTAGGTTCTGTTATCCTAAAAAATGATTCTCTTCTGTCTGGTCTAAAAAATAATTCTGTTCTGTCTGAGTATTTGTCTCTTCTACACAGTAGTCTGATGGATCGTTGTCTGATGGATATTCGGGAAAAGTTTCGTCATAACTTGGATTTTCTTGGATCGGTGTTTGATACATGGTATAATCCTCGTTATTTTCGGTACTTCGTCCCGTCATCTGGTAGAGTTTAGGATTTTGCCTAGATATTCCATCCGATTGTCTGGTTGACGTACTCATAGGAGTGGGTTGGTACGTTTGTTTTTGATTTGATTGAGGTCTCGAATTGTGGTTATTATTAAACTGTCCACGTTGAAATTGACCAGATGTAGTAGGAAAAGGTTTATGGTACGGGTTTGGTTGTTGGTACATTTGTCTGGGAATTTGGGGGTTTGATTGTTGGTACATTTGTCTCGGATTTTGGTTAAATGTGGCATTAAATGGTCTCTTAACAAAACTATTTTGATCTTTAGGAACAACATTTTGCTTATTAGAATATGTCATCATTTTATTATTTTTAAATTGAAAATCATTAGTTAACATGCTAAGGGCTTCCCCAAGAGTTGTGGGATTTTTGGTTCTCATGAGAGAGCCAAGTGGTTCGTGTAGACCTCTTAACAAAACTCTTAAAGCTAAATTTTGTGTATAACTGCACAATACAACTTGTGCCCCTGGTTCTTTGTTAACAAAATATGCTATCTGAAGATTTAACAATTTTTGTATTTTCTCATAAAATTTAAATGGTGTTTCACCGGCTTCCTGCTTTAGTTCCGACATTTCAAGATTTAATGTATAACAATCTCTTTTGTCTAAATAACTTGATAAAAGTGTTTTTCTAACATCTAACCAAGAGTAACTATTTGAGCTTACAACTAATTCCAAAGCTGTACCTTTTAATTTTGTCAAAATAGTAGAAAGCAAATATTCATTTTGAAAATCATCTGGGTTAGCAGATACATAAAATTTATTATATATTTTGTCACAAATCGATATGAATCTATTAAGCATTGTGGGTTCACCCGAAAATTCCGGGATCATGTCTAGGTACTCTTTCTTTAAGACTGGAGTCGTCATTTTGAATAATAAAAGCTTAAATAATCTAATAAAATTCTAATAACTAAATAACTAAGAGCTAAAGTTCTGCAAATTAAAATATTATTACACAATATATTCTTACAAATTATCTTATTTTAATTACTCACAAAATCCAAAATCTTATGCTCATTTCGCGTATCAATTAACACTTGGATAACACTGATTTCACACACTTTTCACTTTTGCTTTCACTTTTCTTCACTTAATAATATATTTTTATTAAGTTTGAATTTATACTTAATAATATGCGTTTATTAAGTATTGTTCGCACTCCATTAACGGTTAAAACCGAAGATAATTATTTTCACTAATTTCTTGGAGTGTCCTACCGACTGCGCCAGTTATGTCGTTGCTCCTTAAAAATCTCTTTTTAAAAAAAACAACAAACTTTATTTTATTATAACTTTATTTAAATGAATTAAATGTGATTATAATAATACAGTACTCTTATCCACAGAGCGAACTGTCTTGAGTGAGTCTGTAAAGAACACTGACAATAGTGGCTTACAAAGGCTAGGAAATACAAAATGCTTACTCTATCTTATTCTAGGAAAACTACCACTATTGTGTTTACTAAAGCTAAATATTGTTCACATAACTTATATATATATATATATATATATATATATATATATATATATATATATATATATAGGCAATATTCATTACCAAATTGCACGATTATATTTTTACATAAGTAAAATGTAGGCAATGCGTGATCTGATTTAATACTAATTCAATGTTTTTATTTGTTTCATTTTTTGAAGTAATTCATACAGTGTTCGTCTTTTATAAAATCTGAAATGGATGCGAATAAGTACACAATGAGAACAATGTGTTGCTATGACTAAGGGTGAGATTGTCACTTTAGTCACCCTTGTTTACTTTGCGTACGTAATGGAAGGTGTCCTCTATATCACGTGTAACTTCAGTGATATGTAACAAAATATCGTCTTCAGAAGCTCCTTCGTCGATCTCTGTTAATTTTCATATTAGCGAATTTCTAATAAAAAATTCTAGCTTATTGTGAAGATCTCCCCCTTCCTAACTTAAAATTATGCACCGAACCTCCTAATTTGACAACAGGTACCCGACTCATTCATTCGATCTTCAAAATGTTTGTGTACTTCCAAGGGTAGTACACACGTGAAATCTTACATGGGTTATATGAAACCGAACAGGAAAGTCCGAAAATAATGAGAAATTGTAATTTAAAATTTTTTTAAAAAGTGGATTAGTAGGATAGAAAACTAACAGTTAGGGTGGATAATACGCTTAATCAAGTAACTGTTAAGAGCTGAAAATGTATGACCGGTTCAAAATAGGTTAGGTTAGGTTAAGTTATAGTATTAGTTTGAAAACCAAATAATCCTTTTTTATAACAAACTGAATTCAAAATAGTATATTAAAAATTCAACTTTATTTTCAACCAATTCTGATCAAACTTATTAGACATATTTGTTCTTTTCATTCAGTCAATTCACCTTTCTACCGTTATTCACCATACTGTGTACGGGAGTTGCAATCCCAAGTTATCCTAGCTCGATCTTCATCTTTTTTCATGCAGTCCTGTGTTCCCTCTCTCTTATCAGGTCTCACCCAACTGTTGTTCTCTTCCGATCCTGCAGATTTAAAGTATTCGACGACTAGAAGTCTTTGTTTTATGTTCTTCTCTTCACTTTTTTATAAGGTGATGATGACTGAATGATTTTTCGGCTTGAAGAACAATAAAAGGAAAAAATAACCGTTCTTAAGATAATTCGTAAAATGGCGTCCAAGCAGTTTTAAGGAACTTAGTTGTTTGTCGTTCCTTGTTTAGTGCTGTCCTGTGTCTTGTGTATTTTTCTGATCACATTTGTATTTACTCTTAGTTGTGACTGCTCAGGTCTGGTTTTAGACCTGGATTTCATTCTTAGGTTATTTAGTTTTAATTTTAGTTTTCAACATGACTAGTTTTCATCCCTAGTATTTATCTCTCAAACATCGTGTTTTTTATTATATATATATATATATATATATATATATATATAATATATATATATATATATATATATATACACACACACACAAATGATTCCAAATCTCCGATTAATCCATATTCATAATAATCTCGTGGTGAAACCAATGACTCTGATGTAAGCAGATTCTGATTCCTACATTACGTTTCGACTAGTTTTGAAAAACTGAATAAAGAAAATATTTAAAGAAAAGTATCGCATATATTTTAGCTTCTAGGAACACACGCGGCTTTGGGGATAATTCACAAAGCGTGAAATTGAAGTCTCGTAGAGACTGTAGGGAAAAACAACCCAAACATATTTATTTTAATTTTAACATATTCAGGAAGTACCTACTCATAAATCTGAAGGTGATGAAAAATATTTTAATTTAAAATAAAAACTGAGTTAATACAAATGATTTGCTTTCAAGTTGAAAGACTTTGCTTCCACGAGATAAAAGAATATCACGAAATTTGTTAGAGATGTATTCAAAAATGAATATCTATTATAATAGAGAAATAAAATTAACATTAATACAAACTTTACAGCAATGCAAAACAGTTTCAAATTACAATAAGCACACGTGTAAGACACTATGGTTATTCAACTTGAAGCTACCAAATTCACAACTACCAAGTTTGGCTTCTGTGAACTCAAATAATTTCAAGGAGAAATACAAAATTGCAAAAATGAAACGTCCAATCGGAAAAAAAGCCCCCAAATGAAACACATGGAAATTGAAAGCTAATTTAAAATGCGCAAAATAATGTGGGGGGGCGGTTTATTTTTCTGACAATAAGCAAACCAACTAGACGTAATAAAAATTGAAAAACAAATGTGTTAAGAGTAAATATTTAAACAAGTTCTAAATAAAAAATAACGAGTGTTTTTCAAAGGCAAGATAAAGCCATAAAAAGCTTTATGAAAAGCGTCGTTTAGTGAAAAATTCATAAATTAAATCAATTATAATTATCAATAAAGAAAGGTGATAGGAGTGTAAACTGAAACTTAAAAGTGCTACGAACGAAAATACATCTAGTGAGTATTCAGTAATTTGAAACATTCATATAGGCTAAGGGGAATCTCATAAATAAAATCTCTTAATAAAAATTAACATAAAATCAAATAAAGTCTATACAACAAATTAGATACACTATAATTGAAATAATATTTAAATCAACTATTTGAACTAACGCTGGGTTTTAAAAATTCGAAAATGCTTTGGTATAAAGGAACTGAAATAAGGATCTTACGATACCTTCCAAGCAATTTTAAAGGAATTAGAAAAATCAAAAGTGATTAAAAATCTATCTAAAAAATCGTTTATAAATTAAAACTGTATAGCTTTAAGTAATATGAAAGTATTTGATTGCTTTAGAGTAAGTCTTTAAACAAAATTGTTTGTATAATTAAATGTTGAGTAGGCTGTATAGAAAACATGGCTCAGTTCTCTCTTGCGCAATTATGAATATTTAATAATAAACAATTCAGTAAATTCTAGTAAGTTATATAAGTATTGATGTTAGAGTTTAATAAAATTAGCGATAAGTCTTGAAATATTTGTAAATTAAAACAAAATTATAATTTGTCCGAATAATAATAATACACGTTAATCTCGTCTCTGAACTTATTTAAAACACTAAGTCAGATAAATCCTATCACAGCCAAACTGTAGTGATTGGGGAAATCGAATCTAGTGGACCCCCAACATCCAAAATTAATACAAAATTAAAGGTATAAAAAAAGGTGTTACATAAAAAATTCGTATAAAGTCTTACTGACTTGTACTGAAAATAACACTCGATGATAACTTTGGAAAACATTACTGACACAATCTAGAGGAATAAACACTTGCGTGATGTTGGTGTATGACTAGGTCATTTCAAAGGTAAATGCCGATCAACAATAATAATACAGTGTAGCCACTATACACAAATTATGGCATGAAATATACCTTTGCAATAACTGAACTTTAAACACAGTGTTGCGTCCTTATTGAAACATTCAGTAACAAGTGTCCAAAAACAATGTACAAACTATCTCACATAACTAAAAATTGTAAATTATAAAACAATAATTAAACGCCATGATGTACGATCAAAATATGCCTACATACAAATTACATAATAAGTTAACTTTTGGGACTGTAGAGGACTACACAGACAAATACTCTGTGAATGAAAAAACGGAGGATGGTTACTTAGTTATTGAAACGTCGTCTTGTATTTTATTTTATAATAAAGTGTATATTGTGAAAAGTAATGCTTGTTTGAAGTTTACACAAGTGCTTCTCATTAGAGTAAAATGAAAAGTTTTGTTTACTATCAGATAGAGCTTAAATATAAACTATGCATATAAAATAGTAAACATTTCATCAAAATCGAATGACTCGTTCGAAATTCTTCGTGCGGATAAACACATCCCGTGTTGCATTTGTATGACAATTAATCAACCTATATAAGTTGTTCTGGAAATTAACATCAGAGCATAATGTCTCTGAATTGTACAGTTTAAACAATTAATTATTTGTGATACAATTGTGTGTTTAATTATGAAACACACAAATGAAAATCTCTCAAATTAAAGCAGTAAAATGTACAAATTGTAATTATAATCCAGACTGTAATGTGGCAAAAGCCTTGTAAGTATGGAAAGTCATTTTGAGGAAGTAAATGACCACACCGTTAGTTTGGTATTTTAATTTGATCAAAATTGCCAGTTTTGAGAGAAGCGGAGTTTTCAGTTTGATATTATGGCAGTTTGCCATTTTGAATTCTATTTTGTATATGGAGGTGGGAGAAAGCAAATATATGCGACTCAGGTGGTTAAACCATGTAGAGATATTGGAGAAAGAAAAATACTATTGAACAGATTAACGTCAGAAGACTTGGAGGCAGAAGTTGGAAGATCCCTCTCAAAGACATGGAGGAAGACCTAAGGGTGATGGGAGTCAGAAGATGGAGAAGTGTCGCCCGATCCCCCAAGACAGAAGAGAATGAAGGAAGCTATTATTAAGAGATAATTACAGAGTTGTAACGCCAAGAGCAGGACAGGTGTGGAAGGAACATTGTGCAATATTTGTGCACTATTTATTCCAAATAACAAATTTATAAATTTCCAAAAACAAAAAATTAGTTTACCCAAATACGCTTTTTAGAAGGTTGAAGGATGGATGCATACCATGTGTTCATGTTCATGTATAAAAATGAAGTGAGATTTAACTGTACATGAGGTCTAGATCAGTGCACAATTAGTGGCTCTGATTCACTGCTTTGTACATTTCTCTAACTACTTAATTATAAATCACAGAAAAATAACAAATTATAATTATTAAAGTTCAGACTGTAATGTGTGTGGAAGTATGCCAGAACAAGTAAGTATGCAAAGTACTTGTACTCCGGAGATTGTGCATACTTTGGATGTAAATAACTTTCCTTCCGACAAAAACAACATCTTCCCTTTTCTTAAGTTTACAACATTCCTTTTAGTCAAGTAATTCTAGGTTTGTTTTAAAGAAATTTTCCCTCAAACAGGAATATTTGCACACAACACCCCTTGGTTCCTTCTTGATAGAAACATTAATATCTACCTATCATTAATGTTTCACTGTGATTGTCAATTCGATAAAAATAAGATTTTTCGGCAATATGGTTATGGTTAATGGAACTTAAGGTCAAGGTGAACATTACTCTGGACCATGAAATGTGATATTGCTAAACCATAGCACACAGAGCATGTTGTGTCATGTTTAAATAAATGTTGCTCTTTTAGTTGTAACAATATTATTCTGATTTATTCGGAATGTGGGATGAAGTTTCTTAAATAAACTTAGTTGAAAAAAATAAAAGTTGGAAAGATAGGCGAATTTTCGCTCTATCATTCCGATTTTTACCAAAATTTGTATAAACGTTGTATCACCTATTCCGACAACAACATCTTACCTGTATCCTAAGTTAACAAAATTCCATTTAGTTAAGTAATTGCAGGTTTGTTTTAAAAACAAATTATCACAAACAAGAATAATCCCAGAACTCGGGTACATAACGTTGCCCTGAGTGAACATAATGGATAAAAAATCATTTGCTTATTTGTTGAATAAAACACTACAAACTAAAAACTAAGGCAATTATCAATATTTGACTGTTATTGTGCAGTATTTTACTAAACTACCAATAAGTTTTGTTTTATGAATTATCAATATTCGCCATTTATTTATTTTCACAAGTTTAAATATCGTCCAATATTTCGATTATAACTAAAACGTTGTTGTCTTTTATAAACAGTTAAAATTAAATGTGCTTTCGGAATTTATTTCTATGATTTCATTTTGTTAAATATTTGGGGTAATCCTTTCAACTTGTTTTTAAACAGTTTTATATTTTTCCAACATATTGCACAATTTTATGTTGCGTTAATTTTTACAAAAGTGAAAAATCCCACGTTAAAAATCATTTCCTCTAAAATTGGAAGGGTTTTGATACATCATATATATATATATATATATATATATATATATATATATATATTTAAACATCCAACCAGTACGATGACGTTTCTATAATTTCATTTTATTTTATTTTATGGGTGTATTAGCTTAACTAGGTACACGTTTTAAAACAGACAGTCTATTAGGGAAGTCTGGTATGTTCTAGGATACCAAAATTGGTTTATATGGTTTCATTTTGTTAAATTTCCATTTTTAAACAAATGTAACTTTTTTGTTTAAAATTTGACACAAAACTAACGTTTTTAATAAATTGATTAATTTTCTCAAAATTAAAGTTTTACCCAAAACTATTTTTCAATTTTTTTTTTTTATTTGATAGAAAATTAATGTTTTTTAGAATCGTTTACATTTTCTTCAAAAAATACATTTTTTCTTTGACTTTGGAATATTTTTTTTCTTTTTACCAAAATTTGACTTTGGGAGGGATAAAAATTTTGACCCGGCGGTAGGTAGGTGGGAGCCTCAGAATTTTTCTTTTTTCTAGTGGATGGTCGTAGTAGAGTGGAAGTGGAGGTGGATATACAATAAATTTCTAACCTTAACAGACTGGCATAAAGTCACTTAAATCCCACTACTATAAAGCCTAGGACTATATCAAAAACTAAAACTAGTTACATAAGAAAAGAACCCAGGAGTTGTCGAAACAACTAAGACTAAATACAAGTATTACTAAGACTACATATATATTTTTTAAATTTGTAGTGTATTTTGCTTTTTAAAATATCTCGCTAAATGCACTTCACCAGTTAGATCAATCGGAGAGTTTGAAAATGGCGACAGTTATAATTATAATAGTTTTATTTATATATATTTTTTTAAACTAACAATTAAATTACCTTTAATGGTTTCCGCCAGGTGACTTCCTTTTTAAAACACGAACGCGTTTCAAAGCATCTGCTCCATCTTCAGAGTTCTTTTTCTTTTCACTCAGTTGAGATCGTTAACTCATTAAAATAAACATAAAAACACACGGACATTTACATATTATTAATTTATACATCGCTTATCGTAACGCGACACTTTGGATGCGCATCATAAAATCGATGTCCTTAGGACAACTATTAATTTATATAAAATTAATAAATATATATATGTAAATGTCCGTGTGTTTTTATGTTTTATTTTAATGTGTTAACGATCTCAACTGAGTGAAAAGAAAAAGAACTCTGAAGATGGAGCAGATGCTTTGAAACGCGATAGTGTTTTAAAAAGGAAGTCACCTGGCGGAAACCATTAAAGGTAATTTAATTGTTAGTTAAAACAATAGTGACTTGGATACTAGCAACATGATTCTTAATTTTTTTTAATGTTTCAATCATATATATATATATATATATATATATATATATATATATATATATATAAGTTATGTCGTTGCTCCTTAAAAATCTCTTTTTAAAAAAAACAACAAACTTTATTTTATTATAACTTTATTTAAATGAATTAAATGTGATTATAATAATACAGTACTCTTATCCACAGAGCGAACTGTCTTGAGTGAGTCTGTAAAGAACACTGACTATATTGGCTTACAAAGGCTAGGAAATACAAAATGCTTACTCTATCTTATTCTAGGAAAACTACCACTATTGTGTTTACTAAAGCTAAATATTGTTCACATAACTCCTCCATCCCTAAACAAAACTTCCGGGGGTTGTTGAGAGTTAGGTCCAGGTTGGAGTTTTTTACAAAATACTTTATAAGTTAAGTATAGGATTCCAACTAGTAACATTACATAAATTATTATTGTCCATACACTAATTTCTGTCACAATTATTGTCTTTTGTGGAATTGATGAGATGGTGTCCAAATTTATTTTGTCAAATTCTATATTCTTTAGGTTAATTGAAAATTCTGGTTGTTGATTAACTGAAAGACGTAGTTCAGAAGCATCTAAGAGTTTTGGATGTCCACCTTCGGTTTTGGATGAGTGATAGAGCTGTTTATCTTTGTAGAAAATTGTATCACTGTTTGGGTTAATTAAATAAATACCCTGAAGTGTCTTAGTTAAAGTTTCTTTTTGATTTGTTATTTTAATGGTTTCCTTTTGAGGGAATATTGCTAAATATTGGTTCATCTCAGGTATCCATTTAATTAGATTGTCTATGATCTCCAAAGCGGTGTATTTGCAATTGTCTGTTGTGCCATGTTGAACAATAGATGTTTCACAGTTAAGTTCATTGTGGGATATTTGTTCCAATGAGCATAAGAATTTTGATTGGATTTTGTCGTTACATTTATTATCCAAACCTAATATTTTAAATTTACTTAATTTACTTTTTGATACTAACAAATATTTTACTGTAGGGATTATAGTTACGTAACCTGACTCATATTTAGTGGGTACAGAATACAATTTGTAAATATTGAAATCTGTTTCATCTACAATTGGTAAATCAAGAGAATATACAATTTCATTTTTGCCAATTTTACAACTTACTTCTAACAAATTTTCGAATTCCCAAATATTTTCTATTTTGGGTTCTAATGGCAATTTATTATTATAGTATTTGTGAATTTTCTCTATTTCATAAAATAATTCCTTTGTGGAAATTATACTTGGGTGTAGCGTTCCTAGTTTACAGAATGTTAGTGAGTTCTCTATATCTTGTACTAAACTTAACAACATATTACATAGAATATTTAATTGATTTAGTACATCTCTAAATTTTTCTAATTCTACATAATCATCTAACTTCTTATTTATAAATAACATTTTATTCCTTAATTCACTAAAGTTTTCTTCAATTATATTTACAGTTTTGTTAAATTCTACAATAATGTCTGTACTAACAGAATATTGAGATGCAATTTGGCTTTTTATGTTGAATTGATCGTTCTTAATATTTTCTATTAGTTTATCATATTTTTGGCCGTCATAAGCGTCCAAATTTCCAGTTAACAATTTCAATATTGAGCCTAAACCATCAGCAATACCTCTTTTTCTTTTCGTTTTATCGTTATTTCTTACAGAGATTATTTCTAATTTTTCTGTTATTGTTTCTCTAGTATGGTTAATAAACTTAAAGTAATTAATAACATCTCTTATCTTACTACCATTGTCTGTTACAAATTCAATATTTCCATCTAGACTTGCTAAGCAATTACCACAATTCTGATTAAAACAATTTGACACAATTCTATAACAAAACTCTAAATTATTTACTTGCTTAAATATTCCTTCTAAACTAAAATAATGAATAAAAGTATGATAGGTTGACTTTAGTTTTGCCTGCCCTTGATCAATTGGGATTACTCCTAAATTTTGGGTAATGTCTCTTATTTCAGTTGTTTCTAAGGCGGCTTCTTTGAGGAACAGGAGGGACCTGGAACAGGATTTACAGAAGAATTAGATTGTGGAATTACATTGATTTTTCTTGGTCTTTTTATTTTTGATAAATGAATTTTTTGTTTAGTGTTGTGGTGTCTTCTTTCAATTTTACCTGTTTTCCTTTCTGGGTTTACCGAGGTTATCTGTTCTTTATTATATTTATTTTTGGTTTTACTTTGTTTTTGTACTGTTTTAATATAAACATCAGTTGGAATTTCGGGAAGTGGTTCCTTGTTGATATTCCTTTTGGCTTGGACATTTTCTTTTGTTACTTGATTAATTTCCCTAATATGGTCATAGAGTTTTCGCGTTTTTTCTTTGTGGGTTGTAATATAATCACTTATAAATTGTCTTCCTATATCAATGTCTAAAATTGAATTTGAGTCAATGTGTCCGTACAATACTTCAAATGGAGTTAATTTTGTGACTGAATGTATACTATTGTTGTAAGCAATGATTGCATATTTTACTTTATTTCCAATTGATTCGTTCTTGAATTCGGGTTGATTGTTTAATAGCCGTATGTGTTCAATTAATGTAGAATGCAATCTTTCTCCCATTCCGTTGGACGCTGGGTGTTGCGTGCTTATAAAATGGATCTTTATTTTATGCAAGTCCATCAATTCTTTCACTAGCTTGTTATTAAATTCCGTCCCGTTGTCTGAAATGATAACTTCTGGTATGCCGTGGTGAGCAAAATAGTTTAACAGTTTATCAACTATCTCGGCTGCTTGTGCACCTGCAATACGATACACTTGGGCGTATCTGGAAAAGCTGTCAACTATACTCAGAAACTTTTGCTTGTCAAGAGATAAGCTATCTACATGGATTGTTTGAAGCGGTCTTGAAGCTGTGGGCGTTAAATTCATCTCTAATCTAAGAGGCGTTCTTTCATATTTTGTTTTTAAACATATCTCACAGTTGTTTATAAAATTTTGTACGTAATTTTTTATATTTGGCCAATAATATTTCCTTTTTATTTTTTCATATGTTTCTTGAACTCCTCGATGATTAGTTTTTCCTGTATGATAATTATTGATTATTTCTTGAATCTCATTCTCATTTTCGATATCTAATAATTTAGTTGTGCATTTAACCAACCATAGTTGTGAACTTTTAAAGGTCCTAGCTAAACAAGTTGCAAACTTCTCGTAAAAATCACTTTCAAAATATAGACTATATTTTATATTTGGTTCTAAATATTCCTTTACGAACTTTACTATATCGTTATCAAAATTATTTTCAGATATCTCTACAATTAATCTGGTTTTGTTATTTTTAAATAATTTCTGTATTCTAACTTTTTGGGGTTCATATTTTATTAGGGACAATACGACCTGGTTTTTTCCAAAATTTACGGGTTCGTCTAAAATAGGTATTTCGGTTACGGTGTTCCCTTCATAGTTCGAATGTACAGTTTGGTCACTATCTTCTATTGTTTCCGTGTCCGAAATTATGTCCTCGGTTTCGTCTAAGTTGGCAATCATTGATTGGTTTTCTTCTAATTCTGGGAAGTATCTGGAAATTATGTTCGCTGAGTCTGATATTGCATCAAGGCTGTCTTCGTTAATCGTTGTGTCAGTAATTTTTGGATTATTGTCAGTAATATTTAATTGTATCCTTGAGAGTGCGTCAGCATTCTGATTTAATTTACCCTTTTTATACACTATTTGATAGTCATATTCTTCTACTAGTTTAATTATTGCTTTTCTTTCTTCTAAATTCATGTGGTCCACCCTAATTTTTGACAGATTTAGTCTAGGTTTTTCTTTCTTGTGATCAAATATATTTAAATTTATTTTATTTTCTTGATTTTTTGTAAAAGTGTTTGTTTGAAAAATGTTGTAATTATTTAAAGTTTCTAATTCAAGTGGTTTTAGCGACAATCTCTTGTTTTCAGTTGTGTTATTTATTATAGGACAATAGGCTTCACCTTCGCGCACTGTGACTATACATTGGGGAATTTCTAATCCGTCCATATTTTTATAAGATAACAATCCTTCATCGTTATTTTTACCTTTTATTTTAATTTTAACTATTTGGCTGGTACGAGCCTGGATATGATAGCTTGACATTTCTTTCACTGATACGTCCTTAGTTTTTGTGTTTAGAACATCCGTTTCTGTATTAAGATAAAGAATTGGGATCCTTTCATTGCAACATATTAGTTTATTATTTATGAAGTCTAAGTTTATTTTTAGATCTTTAATACTATCCAATCCTAATAGTAGATCAAAGCTATTGTGAAAGTCAAATAGGTAGAATTTAGTTAATTTTTTACCTAATAGGGGTATTTTACAACTGTAATTTTCTTTTGAAACTCCGTGTGCAGTAGCTACTTCAAATGGTTCTTTAATTAGGCTTGTTTTAAAACTTTTGAATCCTAATGATTTCTTTATGAAAGATCTTGTGCTACCGGTGTCTATTAAAATTTTTAGATTGGTGTTCGGGTCGTATATGTATGGTAGTTCATTATTATCATTTTGAATATTCATAATTGAAAAATGGTTCTTAGGTTCTGTTATCCTAAAAAATGATTCTCTTCTGTCTGGTCTAAAAAATAATTCTGTTCTGTCTGAGTATTTGTCTCTTCTACACAGTAGTCTGATGGATCGTTGTCTGATGGATATTCGGGAAAAGTTTCGTCATAACTTGGATTTTCTTGGATCGGTGTTTGATACATAGTATAATCCTCGTTATTTTCGGTACTTCGTCCCGTCATCTGGTAGAGTTTAGGATTTTGCCTAGATATTCCATCCGATTGTCTGGTTGACGTACTCATAGGAGTGGGTTGGTACGTTTGTTTTTGATTTGATTGAGGTCTCGAATTGTGGTTATTATTAAACTGTCCACGTTGAAATTGACCAGATGTAGTAGGAAAAGGTTTATGGTACGGGTTTGGTTGTTGGTACATTTGTCTGGGAATTTGGGGGTTTGATTGTTGGTACATTTGTCTCGGATTTTGGTTAAATGTGGCATTAAATGGTCTCTTAACAAAACTATTTTGATCTTTAGGAACAACATTTTGCTTATTAGAATATGTCATCATTTTATTATTTTTAAATTGAAAATCATTAGTTAACATGCTAAGGGCTTCCCCAAGAGTTGTGGGATTTTTGGTTCTCATGAGAGAGCCAAGTGGTTCGTGTAGACCTCTTAACAAAACTCTTAAAGCTAAATTTTGTGTATAACTGCACAATACAACTTGTGCCCCTGGTTCTTTGTTAACAAAATATGCTATCTGAAGATTTAACAATTTTTGTATTTTCTCATAAAATTTAAATGGTGTTTCACCGGATTCCTGCTTTAGTTCCGACATTTCAAGATTTAATGTATAACAATCTCTTTTGTCTAAATAACTTGATAAAAGTGTTTTTCTAACATCTAACCAAGAGTAACTATTTGAGCTTACAACTAATTCCAAAGCTGTACCTTTTAATTTTGTCAAAATAGTAGAAAGCAATTATTCATTTTGAAAATCATCTGGGTTAGCAGATACATAAAATTTATTATATATTTTGTCACAAATCGATATGAATCTATTAAGCATTGTGGGTTCACCCGAAAATTCCGGGATCATGTCTAGGTACTCTTTCTTTAAGACTGGAGTCGTCATTTTGAATAATAAAAGCTTAAATAATCTAATAAAATTCTAATAACTAAATAACTAAGAGCTAAAGTTCTGCAAATTAAAATATTATTACACAATATATTCTTACAAATTATCTTATTTTAATTACTCACAAAATCCAAAATCTTATGCTCATTTCGCGTATCAATTAACACTTGGATAACACTAATTTCACACACTTTTCACTTTTGCTTTCACTTTTTCTTCACTTAATAATATACTTTTATTAAGTTTGAATTTATACTTAATAATATGCGTTTATTAAGTATTGTTCGCACTCCATTAACGGTTAAAACCGAAGATAATTATTTTCACTAATTTCTTGGAGTGTCCTACCGACTGCGCCAGTTATGTCGTTGCTCCTTAAAAATCTCTTTTTAAAAAAAACAACAAACTTTATTTTATTATAACTTTATTTAAATGAATTAAATGTGATTATAATAATACAGTACTCTTATCCACAGAGCGAACTGTCTTGAGTGAGTCTGTAAAGAACACTGACTATATTGGCTTACAAAGGCTAGGAAATACAAAATGCTTACTCTATCTTATTCTAGGAAAACTACCACTATTGTGTTTACTAAAGCTAAATATTGTTCACATAACTTATATATATAGTTTCAATCAATATATAGTACTCAACTCTCAAATGAAATACAACAAATAATTAAGCCCAAAACGGCACTTTGAGATTGTGTAATTCTATTAAAATTTGAGATTTAATAATGATTTCTCTGATTTAAATCGTTGGAACAAATAGCATGTATATAAGACTGCATGCCACATGGTCGTGTCAGTACTATAAAATTATTAGTTCATAGTATCAGCTAAAATAGGTTTCAGTATGGTATCCTATACAAGTACGAAAATATCGTAAATTAACTCTTAAATACACGCCTATAAGGGACGAAATGTTATGTATATGATTTGTTTAATCTTGAATAAGATTAGAGGTTTGAGTCGTGAGTGTGGTTCTTTTACACTTTTGTTAATTTAAATTGTAAACCATAGTAACAGTTACTATGCAATTACTTTTAATGGGATTGTTTTATAAACTGACAGGGGCGTGGTTATATCGTACACATTGTCTCTCAAGGCTCTCTCATACAGCTGTGAAATTACCATATTTCTGTTTGGTGGTAAAACTTGATATCATTAAGTAAGTTATGTTGAATAGCCCATTAATAAAGGAGTATTTTATTTATCTAACACATGTCTGTAATAATCGTATAATGTCCAAAAAAAATTGACTTCGGCTTTATTTTGTCACTCTTTGTACAAAAGGCTTCAATCTGTTTTATATAATAGTGAATATTTGTTTTAGATTTTATGGGATAAATCCTTTCATGAACAGAAAAATATAGCTTTTCGTTAATAAAAAAATTGCAAGATTTAACTTGCAATTATATATAATAACCTAATGATTTAAAATATTTGTATCTAAAACGGTAGGTAGTGAGGATGTGTAGTGGTGAGGCGAGAAGGGTAGTGTTTATACGTGAATATTAGGACGACTCGCAGGCTTAGAGTAGTGTAACTTTAGATTTAGATAAGGCGTTGAAATTAATAAATAGGTTAGGTTAGGTTTTCAATTTTTTAAATAATCTGATCTGCAATATGATTTAACAATAGTGATATCATTGGAAAGATATTCAAGAAATCAGAAAACCCCATATTAACTGCTGATTGCTCAGAGAGCGTGACCGCGTCAACTGAACCGTCGCCAATGTATGCCTAAATACTATGACATATGTACGTTACTATGTACCTTTGATACAAATTAAACTTCACTTACATCCGCCAAGGCGATATTTACACCTCACTCTTCTCTAATAACACAAAGACACATTTTTAGAACACCATGAGCTAGCTAGAAGTATTTTTTCAATGAGCTCACAAAATCAGATTTCTTTTATGAAATGAACCTTATTGTTCAAATACTGGATTGGTTTATTTCCTTTTTGTTTAAAAGCGAAAAATCACTTAATCATCATTCTAAAGAAGAAAATAGAGCATAAAATAAAAAACCCCTAGCCTTCGTATACTATTATAGCGTCAGAGTCGTAAACAATCAAACGTTGGTCAAAAGAGACCTGTTTATAAAGATATAAGAAAGTGATATAGCCCAAGGCTACATAGAGAAAGGTGTAGATCCATCCAGGATCCCTCAGCTTGCCACACCCTTACTCGCTATAAATGAGCTTCAAGTAGTACTGGAGTGGATATTAACATTCGTTAGAATAGCATCCTTATTTAATGCCTCGTGAAAATGTTTGAAATAGTTTTTACCCGTCCTAACGTTCCCTAATCTTTCTCATACGTAGCAGTAAAAACTTTGTAACAATTACGTTTTGTGTATATTTCCATCAGCGTTCATTCCACATAAGTCGTAATATTCAAAATTATTATCTAAAAGTTGTTTCACCTTCTAGTAATGATGTAAAATACAGTGTTTCAAAATGGACTTTAGAACTTTAAAATCATAGTGAAACATATTCAGGTAAAGCTCAAAATCGATTTAGTAGTCTTTTTAAGTAAAACGTATCATTAAACAGTCATTTTGGATCGATGTGACTATCATTTGTAATATGGTAGACAGCTAGCTGAAGTCAATTTCTAGCCAAACTCGCATCAGTATATCAGGCGTCACTTCTACAACTGCAGCATAAATTTGATTTCTCAGATCAGGGAGGTCGGTAGGGAAAGTCGAACATACACTCGATCTTTAATAAAACTCGTTAAGAAAAAATGGAGAGGTTACAAATCTGGTGGGTGAGGAGGCCGTGCAATTGTCTCTACCCGAACACTCCACCGACTTGGAATCGTTCATTAGGAATTTCAGGACTTCCGTGCGAGTCTAAGGTCTTGTTAGTAGTGAAAAAGTCCACCCTGGTCATCTTCCACTAACTGTGAAATGATCAAATGTTTCTCCATATCCAGATGGTTTTATATAAAAAAAGAACGGGCCATATACTTTAAATTTGCTCAGGGTATAAAAAACACTCACTTTTTTACTATCAAGAACATGCTCCAAAGATGCATATGGATTTTTGCTATCTCACATTCTTCAGTTGTGGAAATTGAACTTACCACTGATGTGAAATATTATCTCATCGCTAAAAATTACGTTGTCCGCGAAGGTCTCTTAGTTTCTTATTCGACCCTGCATAAAATTCCAGACGAATGACTTTATCTGCATCAGTAATTTATTTTACCACGTATATACGGCTTCAAGTTCAAACGCACCAAACAGTCGTGTATGATATGGCGGTCTCACGAGAAGAACAACGTGTTGATTTCTTAGGGTTGCGGGCAAAGCTTTGTCTAACTTGTTCAACAGCAGCATCAGGAATTCGCGAGAGACCTGATGATTTGTCATTTACAGAACAACCAGTCTCAATGAAATATTGACACCAAGAGTAAATTGTATGCATATTTGGAGTTTCTATAGTCACGGAGTTAGTTTAGTGAAACCAAAACACACAACGAGCATGTTCAGCATCTGTGAAAATATTTTTTTTAACAGAAACAGTGGTGGCGCTTCTAGTGACAGTATTTGGTATTAAAGTACTTACGTAGTCAAACTTTATATGTTTCACTTTAAAATTTACAGCTCCAACCGATTCTGCAAGTTATCTGAATCAATTGCTACATCATTTAAAAACTGAAAGTCCTTTTTGAAATAATTGTCTTAACTCAAAATTTGCTGCCATAAGAAAGTGAAGCCCGAATTTTATGGCAGTTGGTTCTAGCTATTTATCACATCACATTTCCCTCATATTCAGCCACTAAGTCACTGCACCTCGAATATCACGATTTGGGATTTATCAATAAAGTAAAGGCGTAAAACGTATGGCGTCATTAAAGGTAGAATTTTTCTAAACCAGCTTCATTGATTTTAATTAATTTGTAATTAAATATGAGTGTTTAAACCGGATGTGGAAGAACATTATGATTCGCAAGTAAAAACCATAAAATTAAAATAAACCTTGAAACCGTCATTAAATAAATATTTTCACAACAGCTTCCTTTTTAAAACATTGTACAGCGCTTACAGATATTTAAATACTAGAAATGTATTGTCCTTTACAAATTCTGTTGAATATTGAAATACTAGAAATGTATTATCTTTTTTCAAATTATGTTGAATAATCGAATACTAGAAATGTATTGTCCTTTACAAATTATGTTGAATATTGAAATACTAGAAATGTATTGTCCTTTACAAATTCTGTTGAATATTGAAATACTAGAAATGTATTGTCCTTTACAAATTCTGTTGAATATTGAAATACTAGAAATATATTATCTTTTTCAAATTATGTTGAATAATCGAATACTAGAAATGTATTGTCCTTTACAAATTATGTTGAATATTGAAATACTAGAAATGTATTGTCCTTTACAAATTCTGTTGAATATTGAAATACTAGAAATGTATTGTCCTTTACAAATTATGTTGAATATTGAAATACTAGAAATGTATTGTCCTTTACAAATTATGTTGAATACTGAAATACTAGAAATGTATCGTCCTTTACAAACTATGTTGAATATTGAAATACTAGAAATGTATTGTCCTTTACAAATTCTGTTGAATATTGAAATACTAGAAATGTATTGTCCTTTACAAATTATGTTGAATATTGAAATACTAGAAATGTATTGTCCTTTACAAATTATGTTGAATATTGAAATACTAGAAATGTATTGTCCTTTACAAATTATGTTGAATATTGAAATACTAGAAATGTATTGTCCTTTACAAATTCTGTTGAATATTGAAATACTAGAAATGTATTGACCTTTACAAATTCTGTTGAATATTGAAATACTAGAAATGTATTATCTTTTTCAAATTATGTTGAATAATCGAATACTAGAAATGTATTGTCCTTTACAAATTATGTTGAATATTGAAATACTAGAAATGTATTGTCCTTTACAAATTCTGTTGAATATTGAAATCTAGAAATGTATTGTCCTTTACAAATTCTGTTGATTATTAGAATACTAGAAAAGTATTATACTTCAAAAATTCTGTTACTGATTATTTACAATTCATGATCTAAAGAATACAAGAAACTATTTTCGGCGTACAGTCTGTGTGTCTTGGTCATTACCGCAGTGTCGTCCACAGTAGAGGGACTTCAAGAGTGTACTCTAGTTAAGGTGATATAAATTTTAGGGTTACTCTCCTTCACACTAACTTCAGAGACGATTTTTGAGTTATACTCTATTGTTTGGTTTAATTTCTGGAGCTTCCAGTTTTTTAATCTTAGAATCAGAATTTTTTAAATAATAGGATCAAATTTTGTACATCATCCAATTTTGGACCCGTGTTAACTTCATTCAATTAAAAGTATTGGACGACTGTGAGCCCATTTATATTTTAATATAGCAATTTTTTTTTTAACTTTTAAGGCTAGACAAACTGGTTAAGTATTTATGGTCAATTTATTATTAATCTCTTTTTACTTTTACATGTACATGTAGAGAAAATGTGTGATGGGTCCGAAAATCGATGACGAGGTTTATACAGGTATTGCGTTTTGAGGGTTCCTGAATCCAAAAATGTTGTTTATGAAATGGTGTATATCATCCGTTTTATGTGCAGTGTAATTCAACTAAAACGTGTGGACCGATTTTAATAGAATTCGGTACGTGGGATTAACAACACCAGCACGCATCTTTTCTGAAACTACAATATCTGTTCACAGATTAAAATTTTAGAACTTGGTGTGTATACTACTGTCTTTTGAAACTATTTAATAACTTACGAAAGTTTTTTAGAAGTTTTAAGGAGTTCACTTAAACACTGCCTCGTGGAATAACGAAGTACTTCAACTTATAACGTTCTGGTGTGAAGTGGATTTTATAAGGTATTTTATGAAGACGTCTTTAATATTGTCTATCATGTAGAATGTATGTTTATGTACAACGTATGTAACATCTCAAATGTGTACTGCAACCTTGCTGTCAGAGGTACATACACATAATGAGCCTAATAAAAGATATAAAAATATTAACTAACGATCACATTTAGAATTTAACTGCCATACAAATGACATTGGTTTCAATAAGTTATGCCCCAAATATAGTTTTATAGTGGACACATGTCCGCGAATAATTAGTATGTATTTAGAAGAGACCAGTTTTATCGCCGTGAAATTTCAATTCACTCCTGCCGACCCCTACAAAAATTTGATAGATTGATTGTTGAAATATAATCACACTTCGGTTTTTTAATTGCGTGCTTATACAAGGTGTTCCGAAAGTATGGGACAGTCTCGTATTTTTTAACTTTTTTTGACTTATAGTAATAAAACAAATTGTCTGTGTTATTTATTAGTATTTTGTAAATTTTTCTCAACTATTTCTTCAAATCAGGTCGTACTTATCCAAATACATTCCTAAAGTTTCATTTTCTTATTTCAATCTGTTCGAAAATTACGGAAGGAGTCCCATACTTTTGGAACACACAGTATATGTAGTATAGGGAAAGTTAAGAGATAGGTAAAACATCGATTTTTTTAATGATATAACCGTTTTTAGCGCCCTGATTTCAAAATATAGGTTTAGGGGGAGTCCTGTACAGTTATAAGTTAATAAAACTAAAAATCGACACTGTTATAATAAGCAATATTGCTCAAAATTGACTGTACCGATTTCGTTCAAATTTAGTGAAATGTGAAGATAACACAATTACTTGTGCAAAACCTAAAGTTAAAAAATACATATATAACGCTTCATGAACAATTACAAAAAATAGAAATGAACTTGGTGGCCGTCATAAACATCTTGATTTTAATCAAATACCATTTACGACAAAGAAGCTGTAAATAAATTAGTAAACTGTTTTACAACAATTTTAATATCTAATATGAATAATATATTTGACATAACCATTTAATTTGTAATATTGTTAATTATTATCATCCTTATTATTAGTAGTCTACTGTATAAAGTTCGTTATTGGATGTATTCTGCAGGAAAAACACAATAGAAAAGTTTCGAGACGCATTACACCCTCGTTTTATATTTAACGCGATTTTCCGTCATTGAATGCTTATAACTCGATCACGACTTTCACCCTCGTTTTTCTTGCCAAATTTTATATGAAAACCATTTATTACATGTCCACCCTCCTATTTAAAAAAAATAAGTTCAATTCAATATGAAGGATCCAAGATGGCGGACAAAAATGTATAATTTTTTAAACTATGTAAATCCGCGTTTGTTTCTACCTTCAAGTACCTCTCAGTTATGCAATATAAAGCCGTTTTCATATTTAAAAATCACTCTGTATGTTGCAGTGAGATAACATTGGTTTTATACTCACTCATATTACTCTGCCAAATTATTCTTATACATAGAATCGAAGAATATTACATTGTGTCGGTTGTCCACGAGAGAGACCGCAAAAAATAACAATTTATATAATATATATGGGAAGGATGCTGCAAACAAGAGACAAGATTGTCTTTCATTCATGAAGACGCTAATCCCCACTGTCTACTATCAGAGAACCAGACATGCCGCCTTTACAAACAAAGGTCACATTCCGCGAAACTAAAAAATACAGTTATCGTTGTCTTATCAAGTTATACTAATTATTAACTGGGGTTTTTTTAAGAGTTTTTACATCCATGAAAAGAATGGAGTAACTGCGTGCACATTTTATAATATTAAGTAATACTTTCCTGGTAATTACATTATGTTGGTAATTCTTATGAATTGTTTATTTTATATTGTAATGGAATAAAACATGAACTACTAGTAAACGATTTTATCTTAAGTGTAAACTTAGATTCATATTTTCAACTCTTGTTTTATAACAGATTTTAAATGAATTTCCGTAGTAAAATGAGCTATTTAGATAGAGCTTACAGTAAGGCTGAAGTGTGAAATGTGTGGATCCCGACTGCTTGAATTAGTTACAAATATTGACTTAATACGTGATCCAAAAGTGTCGCTCAAAAATTCTAACTTTTGAACGGGTAATAAGAAATAATAAACTGTTCACACTATCTACTCACCCATCACCAAAACCAAAGATAAACGTGCCAAAATTAATTGTTACAAAAAAAATGTAATTTCGGTAGTTGTTAATTTAAAAATAATGAATCGTGGCTACCGTTAAAAATATATTTAAACTAGCTGATGGCTCCAGTTTCACCTGGGGATATATGAGATAGATTTATAAAGAAATATTTTTTGAGCACAACCATAATGGTGGGCTATGGAAGTAAATTATGCCCAAATACAACAACACACCAATTTTTAACAAAATCGACCCATAAATAACAAAGATATGGTACTTGTTTTAGGGGTACAAAACACCCATGCATTAGAAAATTTTCAAAACCCTTACTTAGTACGCGTCTACAGACCTACCCCAACCATGTTAACACATTTTAACACATGTTTGGGTCGTTAGTCTTTATTTTTCACTATTATTTGAACGAATTCGGTGGACCAGTTTTTGAGAAACTAATTACTTTATAACAGCCCCATGGAAAATTTTATTTTTTATTTTGTTTTTTACCGATAATTCACGAAGACGCATTTTGGAGAAATGGCAAAGATCACGTTTTGTTTAGGTCCTTAGAAGCTACATTTGAGCCAAAATCGTTCAAAATCTTTACAGCTGGTTTTGATAAAAATCTTAATATTGTTATTTTGTTTTTACAACAATTACTCCCAAATTTTGAGCGATCAAAAATGGAAAAATGTCCCAACTGCGATATTAGATGAATGCCAAGAAGTAGGCTTATTTTCTAAATTTTAAATTTTCGTAATATTAATTATAAAAATCTAAACTGTTGATTAAAACCTAACTAACAATTTTTTAATAATTGTAATAATATTTTGATGAGTTTCTTTACCGTCTAATTTTAAGTTTTTAAACAGTTTTCTCATTAATTATAATTTAATGAAGAGAAGTTGGAGTAAGTTAAAAACTTCTCGCGTTAGTCTTGAGAGCGAATGGAGACAGTAGCAATAAACTGTTTTTATCTCATAAAATCTCACTTAATATTATCTCAGATTGATAAAGTTTAAACAATTTCTTACAACTTATAAATTCTGTCCTTGAACAATAAACATATCATAGTCTAATATATATTAAAATAAAACTGACATTAATGTTTTTAATGCTTCTGATGATTTTATGAAAATCCCATAACCAAAATATAACAATTATTGATGCGGCTGTAATTCCAATAACACTTGCAAGTCTCCGAAACCAAATAAAAACGAACGAAATATGATTGCGTAACTATATGAATATCGCATTTTCTCGTAAGATCAACGTTCGAAATTACATTTTGACAATAACTTCCCTATTTGTTATCATAGAGAGGTTAGGTGTCGTGGGGTTGGCTCGACATATTGGCCGCCCCAGTCAATAGCAATCACTTCCTGGAAATGAGAACGGATCAGGTACCAGTCTGGCGGATATAGGATAGGTTAGGTTAGGTTAGGTTAGGTTAGGTTAGATTAGGTCGGGTTAGGAAGTATGGTCATCGCAATCATAAAGCCCAACGACAATATGACATATCATCGAATTGGATACTTAAATAAACTTCAACAGTGCCTTATGAGTTCAGAATAGTTATGATTGGTATTGTGCTTTCTGTTAGTTTTAAAGGATACCAGGTTAGCCAAGGACTAGCCAAGACCCGAGAATACTTACCCGCGAATAATAAGTCATACTATTCTGACAGACGACGAACCTCGTCACTTGAGTGTCGATCTTCGGCTGACCGAACAAACAAACACCTCCAATTCCAAGAAGGGGTGCTCATTAAGCAGGAGTTTGAACAGATGACCCTAGTTCCCCAAAGTGTCGAGCTAACCCTACGTAATCAGAGGTTAGGTTAAAACCCATCTTCATTGTTAAAACCCATTGTCGCACATCCTGTCAGATCAGGTAGTCCTGGTTCAGTCCCCCCTTCCTTGCATTCCATCTCCCACTTTCTTAGTATAGATGTTGGTATACTTAAGTTGGATTTTGAAAATTTTAGTTCATAGTTGTCTGAAGATGCTTAATTGCGAAACAGCTGTCATAATATACGTTAATTTGTGAAATTTTACATGTGAGTTTACCTTAATAAATTTCACAAAGTACCGACTGTGTTTGCACTTATAAGACAATCGATCGCAACATTCATTTTTATTCCTCCTTACGTTGATTCAGTTAATTAAACCATTAAACTTTTTTTTAAAAGATTACTAAACATTGTCACTAAATAATTGAAAAGATATCCTCCATACAAAGCGCGTACTTATAAAAATCGCTTTCTCAGCGTTTGTTATTTCCACAAAGCTTTGAATATGCAAACAATACACGTCTCTCTTTATAACCAACAAAGGGGAGGGTGTGGATGAGAACTTGTACAAGGTTTGCAGGATATTTGATCCACAATCATTGGCAATCACGGAAGATTTTCTGATTTCAGTTTAATAAATAAAAACAGAAATATGAGAAACAATTTTTATTAGTTTTTAATTATTTATTTATCTTTGTAAGGAGCTATGCGTGAATTACATTTAGTGCTTTTTACTCGCCAACTATACGAAGTTTAGGTTATTTTGGTAATCGCAAAGATTTTGACCTTCGTTTTTTTTACTGATCTTCAAGATCTTTCATGACCTCAGGAAACCAAAAAATGATTCCCCTCATGGCATACGTTTGTCGTCATTATAGTCGTTTCCCTCTGTGCACGATAGCGGCCACAAAAATTAAAATATGACCAGAAAATTGGTATAAGGGACTACAGTGTGCTCATTTAGAACCCCAGTGAAATTCTAAAAAATCTAATTGAAAAATAAAAATGGTGGACATTTTAAACAGGTTTTTGTTCTTATCTTGTGTTTTTATTCAACTTATTCTGTACCAACTCCCATCTCTCTACGATGGTAAATAGCGAAGTTAAAAGATAAATGAATTTTCGTATGCTGACCTCCCAGAGAATGTAATATTCGTATAATTTTGAGATTCGAACGTAGCGAGTGAAGGCTCCTTCACATATTTAAAATCTAAAATTTGCTTTCACCCTTTTACGACCACCTTCAATTTCACTATTTTCAGGGGTTTTATGAAAAGAATCGCAACTTCCTTATTTATACAAAGTGTTCCGAAAAATGTGGACCGTCTATTCATTTTCGGATTATAAGAAAAAAAATTCAAATAACACATAGTGGAACTCCTCTTCATTATCCGTCTATCCAGCATTCTAAGTCCAGAAATAGATTAAATATATTAGTTCAGATTTGGTATACACATTTTGTTTATTAAATTTTACAAGTGTATCAAACACAAAGCCTTTATTTTTTATAATTTTCAAAAAGGCGGCCGTTAAAATTTTTTTTAAGTTTTGGATTTATTCGACGTTAAAAGTTTTAAGTGAGAGTTTTTTCATTCTAAAACATGTTGTTTTTTTTTTTTAATGAACATCATTTTTGTATTTGTTATAAAATTTTTATTTTTTATTTTTTTTACTTAACACATCTTCAAAAATAAAACTTTCAAAATTAGTATTTTCTATGGTGTAATTTATTTCAAACCAACCCTTCTTTCCACTCAAACCAAGAACCGTTTATTAATGCACAACGTTGGATACCAACCCATAACCACCTTAACATTTAACATTACTCGATTGATGTAGTCAGATTGCCTATTCTACCCCGTAGTGTCACTAACAACCTTCAATGTTCATCCCTTTCCCCACTAGGTGACTCTAGGAGCAATTGCGCACTTCTATGCAACGTAATAATAATTTTGAATTTTTGATAAAAAGAATGATAGAATAATTATTTTTATAAACTTAACTAATTTATTCACTTAAAAACATTGCCTCACCGTCCGATTTATCGCTAACCGTTACGCGTAGTTTCTGATGGAGACTATCGAATTATCACATGACTGATCCGCAAAATGTTAATCTCAAGTAAAATTCCTGCTACTAGAATTATTATTACTGATTTATAAATACGGTGTGTGAGTCCCAAAATATATAGTTATAAAACCTATATAGTTTGAAACCCGCGAACAATTTTTTTTAAATTCCTAATTTGGTCTTTAGCACAGATCAACAAACCAAATGTTCAGATTCGTCGTCTCTAAAGCCCAAACAACTGAACCGATTTCACGCCGTTTTCCTTAATCTATTTCCTGTTTGGACTAGTTGTGCAATACGAAGCCTCATTGCAAAGTATCAATGTGGCACCTTTCTACAATATGTTTCATACATTTTTCAGCAATTCCTAGTTTACACCGAGGATGTGTAGCAGTGTGAATGGTTCTTTTACCCATTTTGATTGACAACTAAAATCGTTAGGGCCGATTTTGAGAATAAATCGTTGTTTTCTAGTAATAGCTACTCCCAATTTTGAATGATCAACAAAAATGAGGACAAAATTTCCGATATATTGCTAAAATATCCTACATAACAAATTTTATTACAATTGATCCACGCATTTGGGCTGTAAAACACTCGCATACGACAGGCAGACATTATTCCAAAACCAACTATTTTTGACTCATGAGACTTCACAAAGGTAATATCCTAAAAACACTTGACATTCTTTCTTGAGCCATCACATCTCAAGTGTATATGTGGAAGAGTAAAAATATATAAATACTTGGCGCAACAGTTCCTGCTGGGCACAGACCTGTTGTGACGGTTATTCATATAGTGATATGGAGTCAACACTTCTAATCGTAACCAGGATTTGGTACCAATCAATACAGACCCCTCCCATCAGAATTCTGGGTCAACATCGTATCATCTCTTCCTTCCTTCCCATCGGAGTTTAACCTCTTACACATTAAACGAGAGCACAGCTCTAGATCAACCGGGGCCTCTCATAAAGTCCACGACGACCTCTGTGTGACATTGCAAACTCTGATGCAATCTTACATTATACTCGTACTATATACATTATTGATTTACATTTCTAAATAAAGACTTCTGAGATAATTGTATACATAAATTATGAAGCCAATCCTAAATGTGTTTTAGGCTTAAGTCAAACTTATCTCTATAAGTAGTTTTACATGCCCAGGGTATGTATAGTACAGAGCAGAAGATTGTCGTGGGTTCAAGCACAGGTTTAACCCCGACTTTTTTGCAGACATTCTTGCAGACTTAATATAACAAAACCATAGTGTATAGTTTTCCTTGACGATTGTTACTCTTAACAATTAACTTTGTCTATTTTTCTACTGCAAAATATAGCTGCATTTCTAATTCCTGAATTACACTCCTGTGTTGTGTTTAAAATATGAGGGCATTTCAAAAACTTCTCGGAATTGACCAGCAACAGAGAGCTCAGAGAAAAGATAATGATTTTATATTTGTGGGGAGATAGCACAAGTCCTATAGGTAAGATAAGACTGGTTTGGACTGGCTTTGTCCTCCAATAGTACTGTGACCACCGTTTTAATTAGACGTGTTCTCAACAATTTGGTGCAATGTCTCAGTTTGAACAACACGCTAAAATTAAGTTTTTTTGTAAATTAGGAAAATCAGCTGCAAAAGTTTTATGGTGATGAAGCAGTAAAACAGTGCTGCTTAAGATTGGTTTCAGGATTATCCGCGCAGTGGAAGGCCTTCGTCAGCCAGAAATGATGAAATGGTTGAAAAAGTGCGAGAACTAGTTTTGTCTGATCGAAAAATGAAAATAAAAAAACTTAGAACAAGAAGATTACATCTCTCGTTGCATGAAATACTTGACATCGTAGATCAACACGTAAAATACTGACTGATGAATGAAATGACTTATTTTAATACACAAATTCCGGGAACTTTTTTGAACGGCTCTCCTATGAAAGAGTTTTTGGAACATTTCATTTTTTAAATATTCAATTATTGGTAGAATTTAACAAGGTTTATAATGAAGATTGTTTGTCCCACGTGAAACTGTTTTTTATATGACGTATGATAAAAACAATAAATTATTGTTACGTGGAATCGCGGGGAGGGGGAGTTACACGTGTAAGTGTAAAAAAAAAAATCCCAATCGTTAATCAGATAAAGCCATTTCAGTACAATATATTACTGTCTGTGGCTGGTTATCAGTGTAATGACCCTAATATGTTGTGACATAATCATTATCATATCAACTAACTTTAGTTGTTTAAAATGATCTAAAACAAAAGAACACATTCAAACATATTAGTAGCAGTATTTACTTTGAGGTTTTCTCTACTATACCGGGTGAACTAACAAAAACAAAACACGAGTTTATAATAATTTAACTTTTTTTTTTTTCTCAAAAACCAAACGGACCCGTAAAGTGTATCTTCAAGGAGACAATTCACTTCTTACTTTGAATATCGCCACTTCAATATCAAAGCTATGGTAATATCACCCTCTAAAATTCTAAATACTAATGAGGGTTTAGCAGTAGGCCTACGTCAATTTAAACCTCGTTAAAATCTCTTTTCAACATCATACTTTTCGCTTACCCACATACACGTGCTATAAGAAAATCTGTTTTTTCCGATATATCCATTTTGGAGTCCCCTGAGTCCAACAAAAGTAGTTTTTTGATAACCCAAACCCGTGTGTAAATTGGGAATTTAAAAATATTACAGTTTATGAATAATTACTGAAAACAAAAATTAACTTTAACCCCGAATAAAAACCTCAATTTTAATTAAATACAACTTACGCTGAGGACATAGATTATAGCACAAGTAAAACAAGTTTATGCCCTTATTTTAATCATATAAATATTTGTTCAAAGACTACGTCCACAGTTACAGTATCCTCAAGGTAGGAATGTGTCTGGGGTGGAGAGGAAAAGAGAGGCCCCGACGCTTCGTTTGTTGCGTTTACTTTCAGCGGTACAATCTCAATAAAAAAATATAGACCTCAAATGCTTCTGTGTAAAATGCCTACCCTACTTCCGATTCTTTTTCGATGAAAATAAGAATAAACGTTTACAAAATTTAAACTTTTAAGAATTAACTTGTACTTAAACTTAGAATTAAATGTAGCTAAACACTAATTGGTGTACCTAGTTTTCTTGGAATGGATTGTACCGTCAAGTCAGGTTAGGGAAACAAGTAGAAGGGAACAACAACAAGACACCCCCCATTACACCAGACACGCTCCTAGTCTGAGGGTACTGTAATTTTCACTTTTTGATTAAAAAATAACTTTTTTTTTCTGACAATTAATTTTGGTTCATTTTTATTTGGTGTTGGGGATTAACGAGTATGAAAGTGCATGCAAAGTTTTTGTACCAATAGGTTTTAATAAATTGTGTTCTTAAGTGAATAGAGAGTTATTTTACAAAGAATTTGTTTCTAGAGATACCGATAAGGTCATTTTTATCGAAAGTATGTTTTAAAGTTAGCGGCAAAGTTTCAGAGCTAGTATGTAGGTAATAAGAAGTGAAACCGATCTCGAAGCCCTTTTGTTAGTCGACAAGTCCCTCAGGAGCTCACGATGTAATGTATATTGAGTACGGGCGTGGAAATCCCGAGTAATCCTAGCTGGATCTACACCTTTGTATAGTCTTGGGTTAGATTCCTCTCTTTCATTTTTCCTTTAAGGTATCTCTTGATCAACTCTTCTTCTCTCCCTGACGATATTAAAGTAGTCGAGTCTCTTTATTTTATATTCACTTTTTCCTTTTTTTACAAGGTGAAAAAAGTGATCGCCTTTAAAACAACAAAGGTAAACAAATGGTAATCCAACAAGGCGGAGCTACGCACTACGTTCATCCTATTCAACAGGACTTTCATCAAAGATTTACATCTCCTTGGATTGGAAGTAGTGGTCCTGTAGATTTGTCCATCTGATCCTAGATTTGTCTTCCGCTAGATTTCTTCTTTTTTGTGGTTTAAAAGAATTAAATTTACTCAACTAAGCCCGCTCTCTTAGTAATATTACATCATCGTAATCTAAAAGTATGCTCCAGGATGTGTGTCAAGGTTTTCAGCAAAGTTTATAATATTGTGCCGTCATTTTGAAGACGTATCAAACTGGCACGTTAGTAATTTATATAATAATTTATTACATAATGTATCTAAGATATTGATTGAAATACACCGTTGACTAGAATTTAGCAAGCTCTAAAAGTAATGCAATTTCATTTCTTACTTTGAACTCCGCCAATCCAACTTAAATTCCGCGAGATTGTTGAAAAATTATGTTAGAAGTGAGAAAACACAATTGTTTGGTTTTCATTTTTCCTTTTGTTATTTAAAGGCCAAAAACTTCTCGGTTATCATCGCCGTAATATAAATTTAAAATAAAATAAAATAATAACCCCTAGCCCTCGTATACTCGCGTCCAACAAAACAAGAGTTATCAAGAGTGATATCTGTAAGGAAAGATGAAAGAAAGGAATCTATCCCAAGACTGGGACACTCGGGATTGCTTCTCTTGTGTTATAAACTCATAAGTTTGAATCGTATTTTATTAAAACAGATATTTATGACGGCGATAGAGGCTCATTTTTGTTTTTCACCCACAGACCTACTCCTGAACGATAATTTTATTTTCGATGTGGCACACTGACTAGGATCATTAATCTTGACGTATCGGTAAAGCTGATTTAGAGATATTATTATTATATTCTTTAAATGAAATAAACATTTAGGAAAGATGACGTTTCTCCTTTGTAAACATCTGCCCTATATTTTAGAAAGGATAGTCATTAACAACTGTCGATCGTTTCACACTCCCTTCTCGCTAAAGACTTTCCCACCTCCTATTTGTACAATATCATACATTTCAAGACTAATATTTGTATCAGTACTTTGAAATACAGAAAATGATATTCATTCAAATTGACCTAATCTAACCTAACCTAGCCTAACCTAATCTAACCTAACCTTCCCCTGAGGTCTTTCCTACTATTCCCCACCTCTTATTTGTACAATATCATACATTTCAAGACTAATATTTTTATCAGTACTTTGAAATACAGAAAATGATATTCATTCAAATTGACCTAATCTAACCTAACCTAGCCTAACCTAATCTAACCTAACCTTCCCCTGAGGTCTTTCCTACTATTCCCCACCTCTTATTTGTACAATATCATACATTTCAAGACTAATATTTTTATCAGTACTTTGAAATACAGAAAATGAGATTCATTCAAATTGACCTAATCTAACCTAACCTAGCCTAACCTAATCTAACCTAACCTTCCCCTGAGGTCTTTCCTACTATTCCCCACCTCCTATTTGTACAATACCATACATTTCAAGGCTAATATTTTTATCAGTACTTTGAAATACAGAAAATGAGATTCATTCAAATTGACCTAATGTAACCTAACCTATCCTAGCCTAGTCTAACCTAATCTAACCTAACCTTCCCCTGAGGCCTTTCCTACTATTCCCCACCTCCTATAATATTCACTCATAATATATTGAAAAGAAAAACACTCATCTGTTTATTAACAAAATCAATAACACACACTATAAACTCAAATTATACAAAGACACAAGGATGTAAACAAGCGATAGGCCTAACTGAATAGACTGAAATTAGTCTACAATTCCAAGCCGACAAAATTAGTTTAAAAATATAACTTGTTTAAACATCTTCCACATATATGTGACATTAACAACACAAACTGTACCTGTTTTCCTTTCATTTCCAATATTTTTTATATAAATTATGTAACCAAAAGAACAACAAACAGATATATCGGACTCAGGGCCGTTACGCTACGAAGTCGCTGAGCGGATTATATAATCTTCCTGCCGTTTACAGAATTATTTTCCCAAGCCGATGTATACGCTCAAAGCCCTAAAAAAGTTAAGGAAATTCGCAAAAATAAATTTATCTGTTTGCATGTTCAAATAACATTTCTAAAGCTTCAACGAAGTGTATTAAGTAAATTTGAGGTTATATTTCTGTATGGCATTGGCTAATGCTTCTGACAGCTGCAGTGTGTACTATGTAGTGATGGCAGATAACAAATACAATGTAGACATAGCTGAGCGCTTCCGTTATGACCCACCGCGACTTGCTATCTGGACAAAGTTCTATAAATACTAAAAAGGTTTATGTCATATTCAAACAGTACAGACTTAATATATGCTCGCAAATCCACTACGGAGAACCAAATTATTGTGTACGCTAAACATGAATTCTTTAGTTTCTTTTAATTCTCTGAAAGATTATTCTTATGGATCTACTACCTGTTTACTTGAATCTTAAACTATGTATTGGTGTTTTTACCGCTCATTGAGTGGCTGCCATTTTTTTCATCGTTGTTTAAAGAGAAAAAATCTAATGAATATAGGTCTAAAAACTTTTAGTTAGGTAGTTACGGGTAGAGAAAGATTTTGAATAAGAATTAGCTTCAAGGGTGAATTGAATGTAATTAAAACTCCCGGGAATAAAATTTTAGAGTAATTTTAATGATTTTATAGTTTTATGACCTGAAAAATTTAATAAAACCAACTCAAGAACTCTACCTCTCTTAGTTTTTAAGATAACTGGTGTTAAAATAAAAAATTTCGGGGAATTTTTTTTTTTTTAGTTTTAAGAGCAATTAACTTATTTAATATCTGGTAAAAACATGCAATTTGTGAGCTAACTTGTAGAAAATCTAATTCTGAACAAATTGATATAAAACAAGTCAACGGAAAACAAAAACCAGTTTAAGAATAAACGATTATTTATTAAAATCAGAACATGATAAAAAGAAGATTCTAAGTACAGTGTTAGTCAAAAACCAAATCATACATAACTTTCAATGTTCACAGCAAATTAATTGTATTATTACTAACTAAAATGACAGATCTTCAAGGTATTAGAGTTGAAAACAAACAGCATACCTCAGGAGCGCTTATAACATGGTCAAAAATCCCACCATTAAATTCAATGCATTTGTTAACTCGTTTGCTAATAGCTTGTGTTACTTGTCTTTCCGTTCTTTGTGAGGGTATTTAAAATACGAGTGATTAGTTCATTCCGTGTATTTGGTTGTACTTTATAAACCTCACTTTTCATCCAACCCCATAAGCAATAGTCCAAAGGCGTCCTAATAGCTTTATCTTACCTCGTGGGACGGGAGTTCTTCAACCCGGCACCAACCATTATATGTTATAAAAAAACACGTCGACCCGGCACTGGTCCCTTCACCGGCTGCCAATACAGTATGTCAACCCGGCACCAGCGACCCCTCTTACCTATTCCACCTACACTACTCCCCCTCAATCAATCCTGTCTCTTTTTTCTTCTCTTAATCTCCTCCCCTTTCCGTAAGGGGATTGTAAAATGAAGGTAACTTCTCTCGCTGCAAATTTTAAGAAATTAGGGGACGAGGTTCACTAGACAAAGGGATAGGCAATAACAAAAGTGTGGCCGTTTTTTTATTACGATTATAAATATTTTAACATTTATTATAGAAATAGGTTAGGTTAGGTTAGGTTAGGTTAGGTTAGGTTGGTTAGGTTAGGTTAGGTTAGGTTAGTTTAGGTTAGGTTAGGTTAGGTTGTGGAAGGGGAACCTCGCTCGCCTACCTTTAAACTGCCTCGGTGCCGGGTTAAGTTGTGAAATTAGTAACGCCTGATTAACCTTATAGCAGTGGTCAGATTTGGTGCCGGGTAGAGGTGCCGCCCGTGGGACATCCTGTCTCCATTCATTTCGCCGTCAGTATCTCGGCTCTGGATGGCCCCGAATATTATGAAAAAGCCTGTACTCACTACGCTCGTGTCTGTCGCTTGTAGAGAGGTGGGTGTGGTACCATAATATGGATAATCTAATTTATTGTGTTAGAAGTTGAATAACCCTCGAGATATGAACAAACGACTTTAATAAACCGCCGCCATTTTGATAGTTTTAATTCGATTTCTCTTAATTTCAATAGTATTCTATATGAGCACACTATATATATAGTTCCCCACACCAAATTTCAGACAACAAATGACGATGGAGAGACGGCATGTAGAAAATCATTTTTTTCAGTTTCCTGAGCCCATAAATTGAAGATCTGTTAAAAAACGCACGTCGAATTTTTGCTAATACCAAACAGGCTTATAGCTTCGTGTCGGAATAATTTGTCTCTCGATACAATTTGGGTGGAATATGAAGATTAGAACGCTAATCAAGTGGACCTAACTCGCAAATAAAGACAATTGTGGTTTGGGAGATATTGACTAAAAACTAAAATGAATCTTTACCGCCGTTATTTAAAACTATATTTCAATAAATTACCAGGAACTTCTAGCTGAGTTCATGAATCAAGATTATGTTTACTAAAACAAACTACGAGGTTCTACCAACTGAGTTGCCAATAAGAACAAATTGGTTGAGGTCTTATTACAGCGTTCCGCCCTATGAATTTCTAATATTATTATGTAATGCCATTTAAACAGAAACGACAATGGGTGTGCAAAGGCCGAGTGGCCACAAGTACATAGGGAGTGGAAATAATATTTAGAAATATAAAAACTTGCCTGTACTTCTGTGTATATGCATGCAAGAGAGAAAAAGATTGTGCATTTTTTGTGAGCCATTTATTTACGCAAATCTTGCGATAATTATGTGTTGACCACGTCAACTTCCGGATATTCTTCAGGAAAACCACGAAAGGAGAGTTAATGAAAACGGAAGTGGTTTTATATTTATATACTTTTTTCTTAACAGCTATATTTTATGCCACTTACATTAATCAATGAAGAAGGCAGTAGATAACACACCGTGACAGAGTTCGAAATAAACGCACAACTAAACCAACGAAATTACTCCTTTCTCTTTAGAGGCCCTATAAGGCTACTATACTTTTCAAGCTTTGTAAAATTGTTTGTGAACTTTTGGATTTTTTCGTATCCACAGAGTGCCAAGTCTAACATTTAAAACAAATTAGATCGTAACCACTCTCGTGGATCCCTAGATCCATAAAGAGTCCTGATAAGCTATTTAGGCGACTATAGGATATCATGTTGTTGTTTTCTTAGATGTTTAAAGGCTAAAAAACATCTCAGTCTCATCGACTTACCAAAATGGAAAAAAATAACGTAAAGTAAAGATACTCTAAGAACCCCTCCCGTCAAATACTCTAACAGTGGCAGAGTCGGATGAGAACAACGGTTGGTCGAGACTCATAGTTTGAAAATAATTTTCTGATCATCAATTAAAATTTTAGGGATTGTTTTTAGCCCTAAGTTTTAGTAGATAATTTTATTTCTTACTTTCTACACCGCCACTTCAATCGTAGACTACGAGTGATTTTTGAACAAATTTATTTAAATGTGTGAAAACAGTAGTGTTTGGTTTTTTCCATTGTTGTTTTAAGGTGAAAAACCTCTCAGTCATCATCGCATCATAGAAAAATTAAAAAGAAAGGAAGAAAAGATAACATAAATAAAACCACTACGCCTCGAATACTCTAACAACGTCAGGGGTTGGAAAAAACAAGAGTTTGCCAAGAGTAACCTGATAGGAAAGATGAAATAGAGGGATTTTTAATCCAAGGCTACTTGAAAAAGTGTAGATCCAACTTCCCTATATCTTCACTTTGTACAAATGGAACCTTTGTAACTCAAATTTTGAATTATTGAAAAAAATGAAGGGATAAAAAATCTCGAGATTATAGTCAAAATATGTAAACATAAACAATTTGATTAAAATCGGTGAACGCGTTTAGGCTGTAGAACTCTGTACATACAACAGGCGACAAACAGACAACAGTATACAAAAAGGATATATCCGTAAAACCTGAAATGATTTTTGATCCAACACAAAACTTTCTCTATAATACCTATATGTAGGAAGATAAACAGTCCAGCAACAGTTTTGAAGGACAGATTTCAAATCCCCCCAACTTCCTCGTGTAAACCTAATGGATAAACTGAGAAGGACGACTCTGCCCAACTGTCAACAAAACCCAATATATGTTTACTAGCTGTACCCGGCCACGCGTTGCTGTGGCTCATCTGGTTAAATGGAAAATAAATAAAAGACATCAAAAAAAAATAACTAACTATATTAAAGAAAATTTTATTTCCAAAAAAAATTAAAAATTGTATCTATTACTTATTTTTATGTCATAATAATAATAATAAAAATATTTATAATATATCAATTGGTTTTGTATTTATATCCATACTAATATTATAAAGACTTAAAATTTATTTCTTTGTTGTATGTAGGGGGTTAATCTCTGGAACTACTAAACCAATTAAAACATTTTTTTAAATAAAAAAGCTACACAATCCCAGAGTAACATAGAGTAGGATTCATTTTGATAAAAACATTTTTTATATTCCATATTTGTAAATCTATTTTGAAAATCGTAAAGAATCGTTGGGCATTAAACCCAGCGTCTAGCAGCTGTAGTATCAATAAATAAACAACATTATGAAAAACTAAAAAATTACTATTGAAAGATGAAATTTATAAATATCAATAGAAACGTACTATGCTAAAGATGTGCACAACAACATAAATTATATGTGTATGTTGCCATTAAGGTAGGTAAAATAAATTAAATATAATTTTTGGTTAGGCCTAGAAAGATGAACCAATACATATTTCTTGAATGTACCTATTATTTGCATTCATTACCATAGCAGTCAATTTAATAAAATAACTGATGAAACAGTTGATTCGGATGTCCAGCTAGTACAAATAATATTTTTAAGTTAGGCCTAGATTGAACCAACACATGTTTCAACACACACAAACCAATAAAAGCTTGCGTTAAGATATTTAAAATTAAGAAAACAATATGTTACAATCTAGGCCCTAATTAAAAAAAAAAAGACATATTAGAATTTAATAGTAGGCCTATTTATATAAATGGTAAATGATATATTTTATAAATTGAAAATTTCCTCTTTTATTTATAACAATACAAAATCTCTGTCCTAATTAATATTCCCGAGAAAATAACATTGTGTACAATAACCTGTTTTATCCCGTGATATTCTTCTCCAATCACAAACTTCTGTGGGCGTGTATTTTATACTAACGTCTTGCTTCTAATGGTCGCCATCTTAATTCCAGATTTTCGTTCATATTTCCACAGATTATGTCTTTGTTATTAAATATTTATATGAACTCAGGTGATGTTTTATATTTAGAAATATCTACTTCGTATTTTTGTATATCTCATTTTGTCTCTAGGTCTTCTGTATTTTTATAATCGGCGAAAGATCGGAGTTATATTTTCAATTCGGTTATTTTCCAAGTTGACCTTTCACGTCTAGATAAAAACAAATTATTTAAGTTTTCTTGTCTTTAACTGTGTGTTGTTATTTTTTATGGATTAATCAAATTCATAGGCGCAATTTTAATATAGGTTTTGATTTGTTTTAGATTGACAATTTTCTGGATTAGTTATAATTGGGTCGGAAAATATTAGATTTAGAATTTGTTTTGATTCGAGTCTTATCTTTTTGCCGCTAGGCGCGTGTATGTTGACGTTTAAAATTAAATGAATGAAATTGACTTTTTTTTCTTTTTGTATTTAATACCCTTTAAAATTAAAATTTCGCAAAATCCTTTCTTAGTGAGCGTCTATGACCTCATACAAATATGCCTTTAAATTTTGGTATCAATATCTTTGTTGGTTTTTGCTCTACGTTGATTCTCTGTCAGTCATTCATTCAGTCAGTCAGTCAGGATTGCGTATTAAACGTATTAACAAATGTACATCTGTGTGTTGGGCAGCTTGTTAGATTGATTGTGCAACACGTGTGCACCACATTAGCGTGACACAACGCACTTATCTCTTGTGAGAGAGATTTTCCGATAACACAATTAAAGACCAATTAGACGAATTAAAAGCGAAGTTTAAAATCCACCAAAGTTTAATCACTACAGAGAAATGAAGTAGGCTATACAAAACTTTAGAGTATCAATGTTGAGTAAATAATAACCATGTATTTTATTAAAATTAAAAGATTACACATATTTTTTTTTTTATGTTTAACATAATCAAAATGAATGTTTGATCATATTATCTATGATCATAGTAAAGAGTTAATTAAGTTAAGAGAGGTGTAAGGGTACAATTTGTATTTATTATTTTTACTCTTTAAATGTTTTCACAAATCAAATTATACACTGATAAATATTCTTTTTCTTTACAACATGATTACAATTTAAATAAACGGTGCAAAAACATTGCACAAACTTTCCCACTCACCCATCACAAAAACAAATAAAACCAAACCAAAACTAGTAGTCACAAAATATAAGGGCTTTAAAATTGCTTAATTCATGTTGTAACATTTTTATATAATTGAAGAATAAATTTGTAAATGGAATAGGATTATAAATGTAAAGTTATGGAAAATTATTCAAATGTTACATAGAAGAATACAAAATTTAATAAGCAGGTGCAGGAAAACCATGTGATTGAAACAACAAGTAAATCATATGATTTATAATAACAATTTAAAAAAAAAAGAGGAAGAAATTTTCAAATTATTCTGATATAAGATGATCTGAAGTGAAGTTGATATTTTTAAAGGTATAGGATACGATTGAAAAATAAAAACAGTTTAAGTGAAATATTGAAATAATTATTATATTGAACAATTACCAGAAAGAAGTATATAAAAGGAACATTATAAATGATGGTGAGATGAACTAATTATTATTTAAAACTGATTATTATTTAAATATATTTCTGTTTAATTGTGAAACCCAAATCTGACCCCGAGATAAAAATATAAAAAAAAACATTTATTTTTTTATAGTGAATATTTCTTTTATTGTGCTATTTAAGAACTTAATGATATAAATAATTTTTAATTTATAATTAATTTAAATAAATATAATACTCAAGAAAAGTATTATAATGTATTTACATAACTCGTATTTGATTAAAATCGAGGTTTTAATGACAAACTTAAAGGTTCTTTTTTGTTTTTCTCCCAAATATTCATCTTCACATTCACTAAAATTTAAACGAAATCTACTAAAATGTAGACGATTGTGAGAATTAAATACTTTATAACAGCCCCATGGCTGATTTATGTTTTTTTTTACCAATAACTCACTAACTGACATTCTTGGAGGGATGGCGATAAATAGGTTTTGTCTGGGCACTTTTTGATTGTAATTTTATGGTTTATTTTTCTTATAACACCTACCCTCAAATTTTTAGCAACAAAAAAATGAAAACCGATATATTATGTCAATACCGACATTTCAAAATCTGTTCACGTAATTAGGCTGAAGAGATATAGGACAGGACAGACGACAGACATCATTCTAAAAACCACTTTTTGGACGCCAAAACGCTCTACGTCGATAATTTAAAACATCACAAAATTGTTCGCTGGACTTCGATATGTGGGAAAATATAAATAAAGTCCAAATTCCAATCCTTTAAAAAATTGCAAGACCATTCCAATTCTTAAAAATCATATAACTTGCAAAATCCAACCTATTGAGTTTGTATAAATATTTAAATCTAATTTCTTTTAGCGGTTGTTAGGTTAGGTTAGGTTGTCCTCAATTTCATCCCCATTGCACAAAGATCAGTGATATTTTTTTCCTTTCATCCACTGTTTGAAATTCCAATTAATCTCGCCAGTTCTGCATTTGATATTCCATTTCATAACTCATTATTCATAAACGTCATCAACAATTTGTATCGTCTAACTCTTATATATAGTGTTTTGTGAATGTATTAAACACTTCCTAATCGAGAGAACAAATTAAACATATATTTCATACAGCCAGTTTGTGTATAGGCCTAGACGTTGTCCAGGCAATGACACTAATATTCAATGATTTTCATCAACTCTCCACAAAAGAAGCTCATTTTTCGATAACATTTTGGGAATTTAAAACGTGATAGAACTTAACTTGCTCTTTTAAAGGTAAATTATAATAAGTTTATGGATGCCATTGTGGTATTTAACCAGCCCAACCATGCAATAGTAAAAGGAGATTAAAAGTAATGCGCAAAAACTGGTTTCTTAAGCCTTATAGGAAATATTAAAGTTCATTGATATATCAAGGGGTCATACCTTGATAAGTAGTATGGTGTTTATTTATTTTCCTAACCTCCCTAACGTGTGTCGTAGACACATTACAAATACAACTGACCCTGAGGATATGTTTGGAACAAATGAAGCAACTTTATACGTATTAGCTTTTCTTTAAATATGTTGTTTTTTTTCAAAAACAGCGTGGGTTATTTCACTTTTTATTGACAATTAGTGCATTGACATTTTTTGTGTTATTAGTTTTGGTTCGCTTTTATTTGATTTTGAGGATGATAAGTGGAATAATTTGTGCAATGTTTTTTCACCGTTCGTTTTTTGTTTTAATATTACTATACAACAGACGGCCATTTTAAAATGGACTGAAGTGATCGAATTTCATTAAAGTAATTTCAATATTTTCCAAAAAAAACACTGACAGACTTGAGAATTTAAAACAAAAATTTAGAAGTACATTTTTTAATTAATTGGAGACAACGATTTTCATTTTAATAGAGAATATTAAATAAGATCTATTTTGATAAGAATAAATCAATTAAAGTGAATTTTGGAAAACCAAATGAATAACCTTCAAACAATAATTTTAATGAACAAAAGTAAATGCCCACATGCTGTCTATGTAATAAACTAAATGAAGGAAAGAAACTGTGTTTTTACGTAATTTGAATTCAACGTGAACTTAGCGAGTTGTGTTGGCACTGATGGAGAACTTTGCCACCATCTTGTAAACAAAATACATTCAGTTACGTGACGTCCATTAGTCACGTGGTCATGCTTCTCCATTAATTTTACGTAGAATTAATGGAAAGGTTAAAAGTTGAACGGGAACAGAATATTTTAGGTCTTATCTCGTCTCCATTTTACATTTTCACTTATAAGTACTACAGAAGTTATGTGATACGTCAAAAAATAGATGATAAATCTGCATCAAAAAATTGGTTTTTGAAATGATATCTGTCTGTCGTATGTGCAGTGGTCTACAGCTCAAACGGGTGGACAGATTTTAATCAAATTTGATATGTGGGAATAATGTGACCATATCTCTAGACAATTGTTTTGATAACTCGAAATTTAAGGATAGTTGTAATAAAAAAAAAACACAAAATTACGATTTTTCTCAAAATCGGAGAAACGATTTAGATTAAATTTGGTCAAGTATAGCCTCTAAGAACCCAAATAAAACTTATTGGTTGTCATATCTACAAATTGGGATTTCGTGAGGTATCGATAAAAAATACAAAATCTGTCCATAGTAACTGACATAAAATCAATCATTTCAGAAAACAATTTCATTATAAACTCTTAAACGTTTGGTTATAAATCTGCAGGATCTTTAGCATCTGTTAAGGGTTTTGTTTTAGGAATAAAATGGATGTATGAAAAAAGTAAAATTCGACACATTGCTTTTTGTAAATACTTTTTCAAATAACTCTTTTTCTATTTTTTTTTTTTTTTTTTATTCTTTTTTAAAAAAAGGTATTTCGTTTAAGTTAATAAAGGTAACTCCAAAACAGGCCAAAATTTCTGAAGTAGCAAATTTTGTAGGATTTCTATAATTACAGTGATTCAGTGTTGGGTTATTATTTTCTTTTATTGATTTATCTCTTAGTTATGTTAGGGCTTAATTATTTAATTAGTGTATGTAGTTATGTAAATTAAAATTAAAAATTTGAGATAATATTTAGTGAGATTTTATGAGATAAAAACAGTTTATTGCCACTTTCTTCCTCCACGCTAATAGGCCTAACTTTATACAAGAGAATCAAAGTTTTTTAATTTCGTCATTAAAGTTTAACAAACGAGAAAAATGTTTTATAAACTAAAAATTAAACAAACTAATTTAAATTTCTTATTACAACTATTAAGCTGTTTAAACGTTTCTAAAGGTTTTTAGTCGACAGATTAATTGGCAAAGTTTCCATTAAAAATAAATTAAAATAACTTCACTTTCTTAATTTGGCACCAACTTTCTTGAGTTTTAATCTCTACTGAAAAATATAGATCCGTTAAGATTACTTGAAGGATGTTGCTGTCTTGATTCCATAAAGTATAATTTAAATTTACAATCAAATATTTCCATAAGTTATTGACAGCTTTCTAGTCGCCTGTAAATGTCCGAGTCACGAACTCATTCAGACAGAGAGAAGCATACAACACGACTGTTAAATACTAATGTGTGTGTAGCAATTACAAAAGTGATTCACTCTTTTATACTGGTCAGATTTTAAAACACATTGTTTTAGTTTCATTCTATATACAAACTTCTTACAATATCTTCTTTGATACTTTTCCCTTTATTAGTGCATAAAGAACACTTTTACACACTCACAGCTGTTTGCAAACGCGACAGTTTAAATTCAGCGTCATATAATTATCAGTAAATTCCAGTTTTCTTGCGACGAAAAGTAAAATAATCAGCTGATCGGTAATCACGTGATTCGCGTTATGAAAATTGTAATTGTTGCATAACCTCAAAATAAAATTAACCATAGTAAAATTGTTAAAAATAAAAGTGTGGTACTCGTACAGTATTAAAACTGTAACTGTAGGAAACATATTGCGTGTTCTACGGGTGTAAAGTACATTTTGTCGCCCTCGAGAAATTGTCGCCTTAGGCAATACTCAAATAACTATAACCACAATATTTTTTGTAACTATTTAGGACTAAATGAGTTATAATATATTTTTTTAAAACTTATTTGAGGTATTTGTCAGGACAAAACTTTGACGACATTTTGAAACCATCACCTGTCTGGTGAGTAAAGCCATTGAATAATCTCAAGATAAGTGTTCTGTTATACAAACTATTTACAATCTTCATAAACCTGTAATCTGACATAAATCTGAGGTTTTTATGACATCATTAAAGTCAAAGTTCATTTTTTTTCTGTAATTATTCCTGTAGTATACCACAATATTGTTTTACTTGCTATTTGCACACACATTTCAGTCATTAATCTTCATATTTCAATCAAATTTGAACGAAGTTAGGTAGAACGATTTTGAAAAATTAGGTTTTTTATAACAGCCGATACTTGTTTTTTAGCGATATTATTTTTTAACTCAATTAGTTTTTTTGGGGTCGTTGAGCAATTTTTTTTTTGTGTTTCCCCCTAGCCTCGTAATGTTTCTTATTTTTTTTCCTTTTGATAGCTACCTCCAAATTTTGAGTTAACAACAACAAAAATGAAAAAAGTTCTTTTAATTTTTTAACCTATAACTTACGAACCAAAATTTTTGAAGAAATGCCGTCCTAAATACATTCATTCTAAATCCTTAGAAGATACACATGAGAAACATTTTCTCAAAATCGTTAGAACCGATTTTGATAAAACTTGTAATTTTTTGTTATTTCCTTATGGCAACCCGAAATTTTGAGTTGTCGAAAAAATCAGAGGAAAAAAGACATGGTCAAAATACACCAAATTTGATTAAAATCTGTCCAATGGATTACGTGCTACATCACTGCACAAACAATAGTCCCCAGACAGAAGATAGACAGACAACATTCTAAAACTTGGACGCAGTGGGACCTTAAAACGTATATATCCGTAAAAACTTAATATCGATTTTAAACCCATCTGATAACGTTCCGTATATTAAGTACGTGTAATAATTATAATTATTTAGTCTAAGCTATTATCGGCTTGAATAACAGCTGATATAGTCATTAATGGAAGCTTCACAAGATGGAGACGTTTAGCTGTCGTACAAATGATGAATCGCTAATAACCTCTACGCTGAGATGTAGATCTAGTTTTTAAGAGCAAATATATTTAAATCCTTTTCTATAACGTCTACGTAGCTGAAATTTGGGTGTCCCAGAGGTTGTTTCCTTACTGGTATTTCCTGCACAACTTGTTTAATTTTCATTGTTCTTTATACATTCCTATTCAAGGTTTTTTTTGGAAATGGCGCCTAGTTCTTCAAGTTAACGAAACAACTCGTCTTTGTTTATACTATTCAAGAATTGCATACCTGATTAATTTCTTCTTATATATATATTTTTTTTTAATAAAACTGATATAAATTATGTTTATATAGCGTAATAAACGGAAATCAAAAGTCATTTCCAAAAATCGCTTTTGTTTGGAAACAAGGGATACGAAAACTGATATTTCTGAAAAAGTAACATCGATTTTATTTTTGTTATGTTAGTCAAAATCATTTTTGTTTGTTTTAGTACTTATAAAATCTACAAATTTTGTTTCTTTGTCTATAGTAACATAAAGAAACTATAAGTAGGCTATTATAAAACATACTGGCAAACAAGCAATTAGGCGCCTATCGTATTCCATTACCCTAACTATTCCGTTAATTATAGGTACAAACACATTCATTAATTATCTTCCAACCTCGTACATAAATCTTGATTTTACGGTTTTTTATTTCACACGTGAAGCATTGTGAAGGTCAAGGTATGACTCAAGGACGTTCTTAAAATACATAAAGGAAGTTGAGGAGCGTGTTCAACACACCAAAACTAATAGGCTACAACAACTCACCATACAGCTTATTCGATAACGCAATATGGCGGAATCAGGCCAAGTTGTTACGTTTACTGTGATCAATGTAACACGTTAGTAAAATAGAGTAGTACTGACTTATTTTTATTTCTTTAAATGTAGTGCATTATGGATGCGTCAAAAGCTCAATGTCTAGATTTTCACTTATAACAGTTTTGAAGTTCGAATCAAAAAAATAATGTTTATATTGATGTATGTATATCGTCTGATATCTGGTTTTTACTCTAAACTCTGGTAGTCTAAACGATTGAACTAATCACGATCATTTTTTGTTTACGTCGTGTTTGTTTTGATTTATTATTTTTGTCCATAATATTTAGGGGAAATCTGCCATAAGATCAAAACACTAAATTTATATTTTCTATAAATAATTAACCCTGTACGATTTTTAACAAATCTGCTTAAATGTAGTCTTAAAGAATCCAAACAAAAGCATATTGGTCAGTTTGAAATTTACGGTCGAAACGTTAATTTAATTCTTATGGGTCTATGAGAAACTCCAATTCTGAATATCCTCAGTAATCACATAAATATTTGTGTTTCATCCCGTTTAGCAATGTAGCGGTCGATCTTTTTGTCTGATTTCACGAAAATTCAGTAGAAACATTGGAATTTACAATAATTTGGACAAGAGATTTATCTTTACCAATCCTAAAAATAAATCAAAAGTCTTTTTATCCGATTTAACAATCCCATGTAAACAAAAAATAAACGTTTTGTTTTTATATAACAACGGTAAATTTACCCTCCCACACACAACTACAAGGGAAGTAATTTGATGGGATAACAACAAAAAATATCGTGTTTTACGAATATATGCGTTTTCTGATCCACTAAGTCCAAAAAATTTGGTTTTGGAATAATGTCTTCTGTCTGGTGTCTGTTGTCCATTGTACACTGTTTGGTGCTCTACAATCCAAACGTGTGAACCGATTTTTATTTTATTTTGATAACTCAAAATTTGAAGGTACCTTAAATAAGAAAAAACATAAAGTTAAGGTTTTGATCACATGTATAGACCTCTAAGTACTCAAACAAAATGTATTGGTCGCCTTTCTCCAAAATAGGTATTCGTGAGAGATGGGATAAAAAACAAACAAAAAAGGGGTAGTGGGCCTGTTATAAAATACTACTTTTTGTATGGCACCCAAAAAGTACCCCCGTGTTGCGCGCACGATATTTTCAAAGCTTTATTATTATTTACATTTATCAAATTATCAAATACAAGGGAAAAAAAGGGGGGGAAAATAATAATAATAATATTTATTAATCAATCATAACTTGGTTAATTTTCATCATAGAGCTAAAAGTAAGGACACAAATTAAAGGCAATTGAATGATAAAAAAAATTATTTTTGAAATTTTCGATACTACGTATCGAGTTATTAACAATAAAAGCTCATACAAATAGCGCACGCACCATAGGGTCGTTACAGTGTCATCTTTAAAACATCATACAATTTTAATCGAATCGAAGCGAGTAAAAATCTAATTGTAGGAAATTTTATGATCTTTAAAAATTATCTGAAATAATTTTCATAAAATTCATACTTTAAAAGTACCGTTATTAACGTCACAAATAAATAAACAATTATATAACGGATGTTTCTTAAAGGACGCAACCCGAAGTTTAAGAAGGTATAAGTTACGCATAAGTAATTTTTTTTCTTCCCCAAATATCAGTTGGCAAAACTGTTCTCATTGTTGAATCGTTGTGTTACTGTAGGCTAATCCACTAGGGCTATTCCAGTATACAGTTATCTTTGTAAGTGTGTGTATATTTTCAAGTACAACTTTTGACCACTGTTTTCTGACTGATATTCACATTTTATGACCTCATGAGACTGAAAAAGCGATTTTCAACATGCAGTTCGTCCGTTGTTGTGGTAATCTGAACGTAAGTACGATATACTTGTGGCAAAAACTCAAATAGGAACATGAAATTTGATAAATAATGAGACTATAGTGTGCTAATTTAGAACCCTATTGAAATTCAAACAAATTAATGAAAAATGTTAAAATGGCGGCCAACCCCACCTATCTATGTTAAAAAATAGCGAAGGTATTGTCAAAAACGTAATTTTGAACCCTAACCTCCCAAGAAACTGAAGTTACGAGGTCTGGCTCGACATCAAGAAAATAGTGTCATGCTCAGAAAACCTCTGGAAGAACGGTTTTAAACACACTTACCCTTACCTTAATGTACCATTACAATTTAAAATTTCCTAAGAAACCAAATATTGGTCATTACATTTTAGATCTACACGTAACCTATTGCATTGTATGATGGGGCTGGGTAAGTAGCATGATAGCGCCCATATTGTTTATTTATATGAGAGAAATACTATGTTTACTGTACATGTGTTGGTTACTTTAGTTGTAAAAGAGAAACAGCCGGGCAAAACAACGGAAACCTTATCGTCTTGGTTATTGGAAGGGGAAAGCTTAGTATAATTATCGGAAAAATAAAATAACATACTCGGCTTGTTGCTGATAGGACAGAACATGAATTTAGTTTAGTGATTTGTGTATCTCGTTTGACAACTTCGCCCTTGGTCAAAGTGCTCAAAATAATCCTAGATAAGAAATAATTACAGTAAAAGCGTTTTAAATGGCCTCCAAAAATTGTCAATCACATTCCATAAACTGAAACACCTAAACTAGAGTATTATTATTTGATTTCTGTACACGATTTCTTTGCAATTAAGTTATATCGAACGTTGTACGAGTTTGGATCTCGAAGTGTTTTGCCTAGTAAATAAGACGACATATTTGTACAAAGAAAGGTGAATAAGTCTCTTTAATTAGATACGACAACTTTTCGACAAATGGATTTTAATATAAGTCTTATGAAAGTTCTTTAAAATATTTTCATCGAGTGAGGTACGCGGATGAAATTTTTGCAGTTGTGATAAAATTGAAAATCTCGAAGAGTTTTGTAACATTATCTTTGGATTTTACCCGGCTATACAGTTTACAACAGAAGTTGAAAAAGATAATAATATTCCATTCTTGGATGTAAATGTGTTTAGAAAAAGTAATAGTTTATCGTTTAGTGTTTATAGAAAGCATACATAAGTTTTATACAGATATAACTAAGGATTCACACCATTCACCCGCGCATTAAAGCAGCTTTCAATTCTATGGTTCACAGGTTAATAAACTTACATCTGTCTAAAACATATTACGAAAAAGAACTTCAATACATTTATGATGTAGCAATTTTTAGTGGTTATCCAAAATAAATAGTAGATAATATAATAAAGAAAGCGAAATTTAAATAAATAAGGAATCGAGAAGTACTCTTGTGAGCAGTATGCCTCAAAACAACGATGGGTTAAAACTGCATTTGCTCCTCCAATGTTGTAAACAAATAACTAAGAAAATATGCAAATTTAAATGTAGCAATATCAAGCGAGAATAATCTTTGTAAAATTTTGGGAAATCCAAAAGATCAATTCAAGAACATCAGGAATTTATTGTTTAAATTGTGAAATATGTACGAAAAAATATATCGGCCAAACAAAACGTAATGTCAGGATAAGAGCAAAAGAACACTTTGCCCACTTCAAATATAACGGGCCTGATAAATCAGCTATGGCTAAACATTGTTTAGAGGGAAAACATTATTTCAAAATAAAAAAATTCTGTGTTGTTGAAAAATGTTACTAAATTAAACACAATAGATGCATGGGAAACTTTTTATATTACCGTAATATAACTGTTAATAAAGAATTAGGCCGATACAAATTTCTATATTAAAGTAAAATATAAAATGTACTGTGAGATATAGGACAAGTTCAGAATATTTTATTAGTTAGATGTTAACTTTAAGTTATTTAGAATGACGCGATACACTTGTTAACGCCTTTTAATATTGGAAAGTAGTTTTAGGCCACGCCCATTTTTTCTATACGTACGAGGTTTGGCGCAGCCCTAGGTTAGTTATAGTTTAGTTATTGTAGCTTATGTATCATTGAGGATGGCGATTTTGTTGTTGAAACGCGTTTGATTAAGTAAACGTAATTTTTGTAAGATCTTGTGGTAAAGTTTTATCTAATATTATCTCACAAGTTAAGTTCAATATTTATTTATAAGTGTTATTGTTGACCAGATGAGAAGTAGGCTAATTTTCTTTTTTCACTGAATGTTCAGAATAATCAGTACTGTTTACTTTATAACAAATTTGTTTTTTATTATTGCGTGTATTAATGTAGACGAGCTTAGTTGCTCGGGTTCCCAACCCAGATCTCTCCATGTTCAATTTTACCAATGTAAATCCAACCAGAGTATATTCAAAATAAAACAACAGCACATGAATATCCCATCAAAAAAAAGTGCTACATTATCCTGTGTACAGATTAAAACTTGTAGAACGTGGAGTCGACTACTCTGGTTTGAAACTATTTAAATAGCTTTGCTGAACACTTAAATAACAAAAGTTTTTCAGAAGTTTCCTTAGATCTCATGGAACATCCATTCCCACATTGTACAGATAATTGAACTGAATATCATAACGTAAGTGATATTCAATATTGTATTTTAAGTAAAATATATTTCTAAATTTAGTATTAAATTTTAAGTAGATGTATGTATAAATGTAAAGTGTACATTTTTGTAATTTAAGCAAAAATATATTTGACATCTCAGGTGTGTACTGCACCCTTGCTACTGGGTGTATATCTAATGATGTAAAATAAATAAACAAAAATTTATCCAAAAAAATGTTAAACTGGTTAAAGAACGTCTCCAATGATTTGTAAAACTAAACCTACCAAACCAATTTCAGAGAATTTGGTTCAAAATTGTAACCTCTAAGTATTTATTAACACAAGTACACACCACACATATACGGAGAGTTGGTTAATTATGTTCACAAACTTTAAGGAATGAATTCTCGGGTTAATAAACAAATAAATGACTACAACGCTTATTTTCAAGTATAACACCGTTTTGTTTTTATAAATATATAATAGATAAGATATTGAATTTAGATTTGGTACACCCATTTTTTATATTACGTTTTACAAGTGTAACAAAAACAGTAAATTTGTTTAGTATATTTTTAAAATTGTGACCTTTACAATTTTTTAATGTTTAATATCTCGAAAACCATCAACTATAGAAAAAAAAATACACAACATTTCCTTTTGATCGACTAAATCTGACTTCAATATCTTATCAATTCACAAAGTTAAAACTTTTGTGAACTTTAAAGGGGGGAAACATAATTAGACAACACTCTCTATAAATACGTCAAAAAAAGTGACATAAGGGAGATATATAAAAATAAGTTTTCATACAAAATTCGTTAATATATACACATTTTATATAAAACTAAATCTTGCTAGCCTTTTTTGAACCAATAACTTAGAGTTAGCCGAAATAAAATGCAGGGGGTGAGGTTATGACTGCCTCAATTTGATTTCTGCGCACAGACAGTCGTAACAGTGAGGCAGTAAAACGAAGCAATTCCGACTTCTTGTCTTGTCCATCAACTTCAGTACTTTCCTATTACGAGAAGTATTCACATTGGAGTGACATTTGCATTCTTTTGAATCTAATGTTAAGGGAAAATAGATCAATAAATCCAACTGGAAGTAAAGGACTAGTCGTCTATTGCGAAATCTAAACCTTATGCAGATAAAATCAATTTAAAAAATTCACAGAACAACGATGTTGAAAAAGAATCCATGACAATTAGTAAAAAATTTATAGTAAATAAACCACGTATGAAATTAATCAAAATCAGTTTAGTAGTTACTGAGAGAAGCATGGACAGGCTTGTTTATAACTAAATACAAATTCAGATATTGATTTTTATTTTCCCACATATTATCAACAAATTTATGTTGAGTTTCTTGCTGATATATCCATTTTGAGGTACCCTAAGTCGGAATGTCTCTCTGTCGTCTGTCTATGTGCAGTGCTCTACGCCCTAAAAGCGTCACCGTCCGATTTTAATTGAATTGGTATGTGGGCATATTTTGGTCATACCTCGGGACTTTTTCCATTTTTGTATTACTCAAAATTTAGGGGTAGCTGCTATAAGAAAAATACGATTTTCTCAAAATCTGTCCAAACGATTTTGATAAAATTTTACTCAAGTGTAGCTCCTCAGGACTCAAATGAAACGTGTAAGCCTCCATGTCAGTAAGGGAGTAATTGGTAAAAAAATCTGTCATAAAAGACGTAATTTATAAAAATCTAGATTAATGACCTAACCAGTGTGGAAAATTGTAAATTCTGTTAAAAATAAATGGAATAAACCAAAATGTATCTTTTGACCACCGTTTTCATTTGGTTTTGGGAATAGATTAATGGGAAATTTTGTGCAATGTTTTTATATCGTTATTTTTTTATTTGTTGAAGAATTTCTTAAATACTGAAATTAACAGAGCAGAGTGTATCCATGAATTATTTTTATAATTTTTAGTAACACTAGAAATGAAAACATTGACAAAATTATTGAAAAATATTTATTCACTGTGACAAAGTCACGAGAATCTATCAATCTAAACAAAAAGTGTATTTTTTCTTATTTATTTTTTTAATAGCAGAAAAAATGTTATCCCCATACCAAGTTTTTGTAAACTCTTTTAAAGTTTAAAAAATATATTAATCTGATTTTAAAATAAAATCGATAAAAATCCATAAAATCATACAAAAATCGCACAATTAGACCACTAAAGGTAGAGTTTGTTAAAAACTGTATAACAATCGGTTCACCCGTTTGAGCTTTAAAGGCGTTCTCCGATTGTTGTATGTGTTTGGTCTTAGATAAGTTTGAAATGAAGGTATCTCTGTTTTCCTCCGATATTTTACGCTAGAATTTTGCTAAACAAAAAACGTTTTGTTATTTATGTCTTTTGCTTGAATCTGTTTTTGGAGGTTAGGGTTTGAGTTTATTTGTGCAAGAGTAAAAAAAAAAAAACATTTAATATCATCCCCTTCTCCATCAAAATTAATGTAAAACAATAATAATCTGCAAATAGTATAAATAGACGCCATGACTAAAATCACCTGGAACCCATAAACATGAAACTCAGTCAAAACGTATGTAAATGTTTATAATTACCAAACTTACCTTATACTGCTTAACTACTGTGTTGTATAAAGACACAAATAATTCGTTTTTGTATTTTTCTTTTTTTGTTAATTCAAGAACATTTATATTGTTCGCGTACTAAATGATCTTAAATACGCGATATGCTAACTAACGAACATGTCCAAGCATTTTATTTCATTCTGTGTGACTGTCTCTATGGCTAGTCGTGTCACGCTGTCTTCACAGACAGACAGACCAAGAAATGGCATTCATTTAACCAAAATTTAATTAACGTATAAACCCAATTAGTATTCTTAAAATAACTTGCATTCTGAAATAACACCCACAAATTTAGTTTCAAACTGTTGAGGAAATGCTGTTTATTGGTGAAAAGAAATAAAATAGTGGAAGTTCAAAAACAGTTTTTTTTTTGTTTTTTGTTTTTTTTTGTTTTTTTTTTTCATTTACATCATTGTTGCACCGTGAATTTACCTATGTTAGTATAATGAAGTTAAAAGAAACATTCAGGCCTAGAGAAAATTAGGTGGTGAGTCAAAAATCGATGTCTAGTTTTTAGATTTAGGGATAACTATCGTAAGATAACAATTTTGATCAAATTTTGCTTTTATGTAGTCTTTAAGGACTCGAACAAAACCTATTGGTCGCCATCTCTCCAAAAATACCGGTGTGAGTTATCTGTAAAATACTAAAAGAAGTTGATGACCCTCCATCATGGTACTTACCTAGCCCCAACATATAATGCTGTTTAATGTTAAGGAACAAGCAGATGTAATGCCCAAAAGTTGTAACCTGGGCCTTGTAAGAAATGTTAAATTATAAGAGTCAATCAAGCTGTCTTGGAGTTTATTTAAAACAGTTATTACTTAGGTAATTTTGTATATCACTACATTCTTGATGTCGGCTAGGCCCTCACGAGCCTTGAAACTGTACATGTATGACAGATCAACGTAACGAATGACTTGGTCCTGCCGGACCCTGCCAATAGTTCTCTTTCTTGGAAGGTCACAGTTCCATAATACATTTTTGACAACAACTACGCTCATTGTTATCGTATAGAGGTCGAGTTCATACCATTATCTGCAGAACTGAAATCTGCACATTTTTATTCAATTTAGCATGTTATAACACATCAGATATGAACAAAAATATGTTTAAAATGACCTTTATTTTGATATTCTAAACTTCAATAAGGTTCTACATTAGCACACTTGTGGGGCTGTATAGACGACAACAAAGACGCAGAGACGCGGAGACGAAAACCACTATTTCGATTTCCTGAGGCCACGCAACGTGAAGTCAAAAACAGGAGGTAGAAATGTTTTAAGATTACAGTACCAACGAAAAATAAGACACGAGTCTTTTATGAAATGGCTAAGTAATTCCTCAAAATCTGCTGTACATTTCTACATTTTAAACTTCATTATTGACAATTTACTTAAGAATGAAAATTTATATGGATATTGCAGTTTTCATTGTTACTTATGTTTATTCCTTTGTTGAGCAATTTATTCTGTAGGATCTGAAATATCTGTGACTGTTGAGTTTCCATTGCATTACTTTCAGCTGATTTGTTGCTACTATTCGTAATTAATAAGAACAGCTGATTTCAAATACATAACTACTACTTATAGAAGCAACATGCTATTAGAACAACTAACTGGTGTTAAAATGAATAACTAGGGTACATAGCAGTACAGGAAACATCTCCAGCTGTCTTTCCCGGACTAGACCGGGAAAATATCACTTTCAATATTCACAGCTGTAATTGGAAGATATTAATTTCGATACAATGTGTGGTTCATGAGTAATTGGGAAACAAAAAATGAAACACGATTTTAATAAAATACGATTTACTCTTATAACTAGATTGGGACAAGTGAAGCAAGTTTAAGACCTATTAAAATGTTTTATCAAAGTTTCATGGTTCATTTTTGTTTTTATTGACAGCTATAGAACTAACATTTTTGCGATAGTTTGGTTAGTTTCATGATCGTGAATGGATGTATCATTGAAAGTTTGTGAACACTTTATTGTTTTAAAACTCGTCAAATTGATATTCGAAGTAATAATGTAAAATTAGGTCGTTATATCTGATCAGAGTTCTGGAAACGAGATGAGAGGGCGCTAACGGTTATAGATAGATATAAGAGAAGTTTCTCTATAACCCTGGCTTCATATACCCCCCCCCTCCCCTTCAAGATTCCAAACGACAGATGTGTCAAAGTTTCGCTATTGCCGTTCCCGAAACTTGCTAGTAAAATACTCTACATGCAACTAATGGGCTGTTTGATATCTTAGCACTACCACAATACTATGTAATATCTTTAAAACAACTCAAAACATTTTAGAAGAATTAAATAATTTACATTGACGTAGAAGATAATTGCATAAAACCAGGTTAGGCCAAAATAAATCTTCACACACACACACACACACGCACGCGTGCACGCACGCACACACATCCACCCACCCACGGTTTACAGCAAATATTGAAGGCCTACTGTTAAGATTTAACCCTTAATTTTGTTAAGAGAGTTTATTTTTATTTTTACTTATTCATGTAATGTAAGTACGAGTAAAGCTATTTGTCTTTCAATCTTTATTATTGACGGAAGTTTTTATCTATTTATTTGGCATCTTGTTATTTATTATTTCCTTTTACCCCTTAGCTCATTTTGTTCCCTGTCCACCTCCCACCTGTGAGAACAGTGATGGATCGCCACATATGTTTCTCTCCCATAATGCAATGCGACTTCACTAATGACTTCGGACAGGTTGAGTGTTTCTTTTATTATTGTCCATGGCGTAAAATAATATTAAAACAGAAGTTCATAATAACATTACTGTTACGGCAAGAAAACAAGTTTATAGGGGTCATTATGGTACCGCCATAGAATAAAATAAAACTAGATCCTCTAAATGTAACGCACAAACTTTGCTATCTTAGGCCTTGTAGGAAATGTTAAATTGTTTTGGTAGATTAAGAGATTGCCCATTAAGTTTGTTTAAAATAGTTTATTACACAGATTTACTGAACTTCGTAATTGTGTATATCACTACTTTCCTGACACCGCCTAGGCCCTAACAGGCTCTGTGGATGTGTATATATTAAACAGACTCCATTCGCTTCGCTCGTGTCAGTGTACCGGCCCTAACGGGCCTAGAAGCTTACATAATATATGGGAAGAAGCCTCCACCCTGCTACCGTGTCGGACATTTTAATCTATACGCATATCAATTTTTTCTTGATAGGTTAGGTTTCGAAATTACATTGTTGTATTTATATCTAATTTAGTATATATCGAGCACAAAATTTAAGATAGTAACATGAAATTTAGTGTAGAGGTCTTTAGTGTGATCATATCGAACCCTTTTGAAATTCATAAATATTGAATTAAAAATATTAAAATGGCGGCTAGTTTAGTTCATATGTCGTGTGTTATTGAAGTTAAAACAAAATTAAATAGACAAAAATTTGCAGATTCCAATTTTGCATGTCATGGTACCAACCCCACATCTTTATGAATGCAAATATCGAAATTATCGTAAAAAATCTAATTGGGAACACTGACCTCTAAAAAAATGTACATTACAAGATCCGGATGGGGCAAGTCATCAAATGGAGGCTTCTTCACGTAGGCCTATGTAGAACTTCGATAGGGCGTAGACACAAACACGAGTGGAGACAGTTTAATTACAAGATTCAGAAAACTTACCCTATACTATGAACGACCAATAGAATGTAGCATTTCCTACAGGTCCGAGAGACAAATTTTTGAGCATTTATATCTACTTCTTTTTTGGAGGGAGTTTTCGTTTAACTACTGAAACGCTAATGGTGAAAAAGGAATCATATAAAGATATACTGTTTGGCAACTACTCTATAAATAATTTGAGTAATTAAAAGAATATTTCATAAAGTATTGAAATAAATTAACTGCTATTTTTGGAGGTGTCTGTTTTTAACATATGTGGTGGTTTCATTTGTTAAATTCGAGGGGGTATCGTCTCAACTCGATAAAAGTTTGAAGGCGACAGTTTAAAAATGAAACTTCAGGGATCTTAAATAATAGGTAAAATAGGCCTAATAGATAAAATAAAATAGGTTTTATAAATATGACAACATTTCTTATGATATATTTTCTAAGGGTCTAGTATAAATCAGTAGGTTCAATTTTGTTTAATCCATGTGGGGTATTTAATTAAATGTAACTATAATCCAAAACCAAATAAGTTATTTATTTTGTTGACATTTGTTGTTTGTGGAACAACCAAGTTCGCTGAGATTGGTGCACAAAAATTGATTCAAATAATACGTAACTTTACTGCCTGGAGGGTTATCAGTCCATAGCAGCCTTGAACCAGAGTCGTTGACCCTGACCCGGGTGTGATGGGATCCTCAGACCTTAAGAATCTGGCATAAGCCTTCCATACACCACTTACTGCTATAACATACATTTTGGTGGTACTAGCAGTACTAATATTTGTCGGATTTTCACTAGATTTGGTTTTAAAACAGCTTGAGTTAGTTTGATAAAATTTGTTTCGACTTGAGCGATTTTTCTTTGGTTTTTACGATTTTAATTTTCAAATGCGTAAAAAATTTAGTTACCAAAAACAAAAACAGTCAAATCAGAGTTGATTTTTTAACCGTATTTTCGTTTAATTCACTTTTTTTTTTTTTTTTTTAGTGGATTTAATTTTATTTTGTAAAGTCACATCGAAAAGCAATTTGAGCTCTTAAACATAATTTTATTGATTTCAAGATTTGTAAAGCCTGTAAGGTGTAAATTTTGAATTATTAATACAACATATTGGCTCAAAAATTCTGAGATGTAGAGGCAAGGGTTACGTTATGGGGAAAAATTCAATATCGAGTTTTCACGGAAAAATCAGTTTTGAGGTCCTACGAGTCGAAAAAAATTATTTTTGGAATTATGTTTGTCTGTCTGTGCAGTGGTCTACAATCCAAACGTACAGAACTATTTTAATCAAATTTCGTATGTGAACGTATTTAAACCACATCTTTCGATAACTTAAGATTTGGAGTAGCTACCATCAGAAGAAAAGCACATTACGATTTTCTCAAAACCGGCTTCAACTATTTTGATTAAATTTTCCTCAAGGACCCAATTTTGTGTAGCTCATAAGGACTTAAACAAAATGTACTGGTCGTCACTCCCCATAAAATGTCGATTTCCGAGTAATCGGTGAAACACAATAAGAAAATCGCCCATATATTATAAAAGTAGGCTATACCGATTTCATTCAAATTTAAATGAAATGTGAAGTCATGAAAACCCCGTTAGCAAAATATCAAGTAATAAAATATTACGGTCCGGGAATAATTTGTAAAAAACCAAAATGAAACTGGGCCTCCATCATTAAAAACTCTATTTTAGTCAAATACAATTTAAACTGGAAGATGTGTTTATGGCACAAGATAAGCAAGTTTAGCCCCTTATTTAAAGATTATTTCAAATATTAAAGTGCATGCTTCATTTGTACTTTTCCACTGACAAATATGACAATTTTTGTGACGATTAATTTTGGTTCATTTTTATAGAGTGGGAAAGTTTTCGACAATTTAGCGAAGAAAAGTATTGTTAGTATTGTTAGTATTTCGATTATAACTGGGTGTGTGAGAAACTTTGTGCTTTGTGTTTATTAGTATTTAGTTTGAATAGCTCTGAAACAATCTCTGAAAATCTAAAACTTAAAATGCTGTATGTTCAATAAGCATTCAAAAATTGGTACATATCGTATTTACGATGAAATATAAAAAATAAGCCTACATAGTTATTATCACTGCTATGGAAATAATTGTCAATCTAAAGTTAGCTTTCTTATCAAACTGGCCTTCGTTTATATTTTATGGTAAACCTACTTAACTGCATTTCTTTAGGCCTACAGCTATCTGAAAATGTATAGTTATTAGAATTTATTTTGTGTTGTTGTTTAAAGGTAAACAACCTACAGCGTACAACCCCTTAAAAAAATTTTCATAAACTTTCTCGTTCACCCTTGCCCAGATCCAAATAAAATCTAACTAAATCTAATCGTTCTAAAACTTGCTTCCTTTGTGTCATAAACAAGTCCTCACCCTAAATCGTATTTCATTCGAATCGAACTTTTTATGACGATTAATTCTTTCAGAATCGTAATATTTTTACTTGCTGTTACACTCGAATTTGAGTCATTAATATTTACTAAAATTTTAACGAAATGGGTAGAGCCTCTTGGCATATTTTTTGTTTTTCTTACCGATAATTCACAAACCATCATTTTTGAAGAGATGACGACCAATACGTTTTGTGTAGGCCTACCCATTTAGAAGTTACACTTGAGCAAAATTTGATAAAAATCGTTCGAGCCGATTTGAAGAACATCGTATTTTTTAATTTAAAAAAGTTTTATGACAGGCCTAACCCTAAATTTTGAATTATCAAAAAATTAAAAACGACTCGAGATATGGTAAAATATGTCCAAATACCGAATTTGAATAAAATCGGTGCAGCTTTTGTGCTGTAGGAACGACAGACAGACAGATATTATTCCAAAGAGTCCTTTTTTGGAATCAGACAACCTCAAATCGGCTTTTGACTAATCACATAACTTTCTTTATGTGAGAAGAAAAAAGAAGATAAGAGCATAAAAATAAATAAACCTAGATATATATATATATATATATATATATATTTTATTTCCAAAGTTATATGAAAATCTATAAATCTCCAAATATCACAACTGGAAGAAAATGTTAATTAAACTCATGGTACAAATATCCCACATTAGATACCGGTATTTTATATATTAATTTAAAATTAACCCTATTATGAAGGCAGATTTCAACGTAGCATTCATTACACTAGGCTTTTCAAAAATTAAAGTATACAAATACTGTACCTAAAATCCATAAGTTTTAATAATTTTGTGTATTCGCATACAGTTACAATTAACATTACTTAAATTGTTACAGAAACTCTCCTAAAAGGAATGTAACGACCACTTCCACACTCAAGACAAAGTTAGAATGAGACCATCAAAATGAGCACCGATTGTGGCCTAGAATACGTTTTAAATGTTCATTTATATTTATTTATTTGTCGGCCATTATTTTACTTTCCCACACAGCCTAAACGTATTGTAGAGAAAGTCATGTGACGGGTCAAAAATCAATATTGAATTTCTTGTGAATATTTCCGTTTTGATTCCAAAAAAAAGGTTATTGGAATGATGTTTTAGTATAAGGGCATATTTTGAACATATATTGTATCTTTTTTTTTTTTTTTTTTTTATAACTCAAAATTTGGAGGTAGATGCCGTTAATAAAAATACAAAATTACGGTTTTTTTTTAATTAGGCTTTTAATGATTTTAATCAAATTTAGCACAATTGTAGCCTCTAAGGACCCAAACAGACACTCCAATTGGTCACCACTCCAAAAAATCGTCCCTACCGACATCGTTTATATACTTTTAGTAAAATGTGAAGATTAATAACCCATACCTACCCGTGTGTATAACCCGCAAATAAAAAAATATTACAGTTTAGGAATAATTAGCAAAGAAAATAAAAATGAATCTTGCCTCAAATTTAATCAAATAAGACCTATGCTGAGGACATTTTTATCCCCTTATTTAAATATATATAATTGTTTGACATGGTTCATTTTTACTTTTTGATTGACAACTATAGAAATAACATTTTTAGTAAACAATCAATTGGTTGTGGTTGGTTTCTTGATTCGTTTTGGGGACAGGAAAAAGTAGCCTATGTGCAATGTTTTTGTACAAGTTATTTTATTATAACTGAAAAGTGTACAAAATTAAAGCAACTTACTTGCCACAATTTATCAAAAATTGTCACTAAAGATGCTCAATACCCGGAAGAAACTGATAGATACACCCTTACCACTTTCTTATTGAAATATGAACATAAACTGATCTAGGCCTAATGGGTGGATATTTGTCCATAAACAACCGAAATATCATTTGTAGAAAACACAGATTTTAAATTGTCTAAATTATCTAATGATATTTATTTATGGACAGTAAGAAAGACGCTAATTTAAGCTAAGTAATTGAAAATTGTAAATAGTAGTAATGATTTTTTCTAAATATTCTCCCAAATTTGTCATTGTATGCATGTGGTTACAATTAAAAGTACGGTAGGATCTAAAGTGATTGTTCTCCATTTTCATATTTGTAATATAGAGTGCCATATCATTCCACTGTAGTAGCCTACTTCAGTTGTAACGCCCATAATTTCAATGATTTATTACCTGACGGATGTAGACATAGGCCTACATCGCAACTTTTCCAAAAGGCTTCTCTATTTAATTTATTTGTATAAAAACGTATTTCTGAAAACATTAGTCTTCACATTTCACTAAAATATGAACTAAATCGGTACTGCGGATTTTGAGAAATTACTTATTTTATAACAGCACTATGGCCGATTTTATTTTGGTATTTATTTACCGATAACTCATGAACCGATATTTTTTTAGATATGGTGACTAATATATTTTGGTTGAGTCCTTAGAGACTTTAACAAAATTTGATCAAAACCGTTGATCAATCGTAATTTTGTGTTTTTCATGATGGCTACTACTAATTTAGGTTATCCAAACGGAAAAATATCTCGAGATACGTCCAAAAATGCCTACATACCAAACTTGATTAACAACGGTCCACGCGTTTGATTAAAAACAGACACCACTCCAACAACCACTTTTATGCACTCACAGAACTTCAAAAAGTATTATTCCGAAAAAAATCTCGACTTGGTTTTTTTGAGCCATACCAGACTTAGGCCTATTACGCCTATGTGAGAAAGTAAAAATTAGAAAACAATTCACATTTTGGTTTATTAGAACCTTTGTCAAAGATATAACTTATACAGCTCACAATAATATAAAACTTGATAGAAACAGCATGATCTAGTTAAAAACAATTGTTTTGCGAATAATAGAAATAATATAAACATACAAAACTGTCTACTATTGTGTAACTTATGGCTTAAAAAGTCTAAATATATTGAATTGTTGACTTACCAATAGCTGTTTTAGTACGGACGTTCCTAGAATATCCCATAGGGTATAATATAGCCCAATATCTATCTACAGACACTGCAACTAAGCAAAATATGGAAATAGTACACAAAACCACCAACAATGATGTAGTAAACAAACAAGCATGCCTTTGTTTCGGGAAGCCTACACTAGCCATTAGGGCACATGGTATCCCCAGAAGCCCTACCAAAAGATCGGCCACCGCTAGAGACACTATGTAGTAATTTGTTCTTCTTCTCAACTTCCTTTCTTTTCTAAAAGCTAGGACCACAAGAGCGTTTCCCACGACCGCTCCGGTAGCGACCAAGACTTCACAAACTGTATACAAAACATTCACTTGTGTACTCATATTTAATTCCAAGTTTTCATTTTGTTGAACAAATATTTTCCTCTTATATGTTTTTAGGCCCGAAAGTAATGATTTTTTTCTCCTGTATAAACTCACATGTTCAAAGGGGCCACTATATTTTTATTATAACACCAATAAACAGCAATAAAACCTTATAATACACAATAACCGGTAAAAACATCAGTGAACTATAATATCTTAGAGACAAAACTTTCAAACTTCTATTACCGGTATATTTAACATATATGAACTGGAATGAAGATAATATAACTTGAATAACACTTAGTGACACACTAAAACACACATAATATTATCAACAATACATAAATTCATTCAAAATTCGTTCCGTTTGCGACGTCTGTTTAGAGCCGGCCCAGACATAACCTATCCACTAGGACAAGGTTTGGCCTAGCCACTCCGGTAAATACTGACTATACTGAGATCGTTTGGTTTACAAACACGCTTTATGCAGTGCTGCCAACAGTTACAACTAAAGTATCGTACTTTACAAAGATCGTTTATATTAGCTGGCGACAAGAATATTTCTTTTTTTTTTGATAGAAGATAGTGTTTAATATATTTGTTATGAATCTTGTCAACGTTGGCAAAATTGAATTTTTAGTTTTTTGCATTTATTTCAAAAAATATTTTTTATTTTGTAAGTATATATTTTTTTTAAGAACTGATGGTTCTTTTTGTAACATTGATTTCAACAGGAAATTCATATTTTAAAAATTATTATAGGTTTAGAAATTTTAACACCAATTAAATATACTTCTTCTCAATTTTTCTTTATAAGCATATTACAATAAAGACATTTTAAAGTACTGTACTGTGTTATTTTTTTAAACATCTAAAATATTTCAAAACTTACTTTTTATAAAATTGGATTGTTTTCTAAACGATATGTGATATTTTAATGTTCAAATATCAACAGTAGGTTATTACGATAAAAAAATAATAATAATTTAGAAATAGGAAAAAAATTCTAAATAAAGAAGAGATTATTTTATGGATTAACGTCGAAAATTTGATGGGCAATAGATGAAGGTGAATCTGAGGAAGCAATTTTAATTTGAAATAATACTAAAAATTACTATATTCACTAAAAGTGCCGAGAACATGCCTTCGTTATAAAATCGGCAGTTTTAACACACGTTAATGTGTTTTAGTACAGTCTCGTTCACAAACAGTTAGAAATCCTACTCCCTAAATCAGACCCAGTTTTGTGGAAATCCTATTTTTATGTTTTATTTTTTCAAGTTAAAACTTCTATTCGCTCGTTGGACAGGCTACGCGTGGAGATATTGTAGCGAGAGTAAAAGGGCTACATTTGAGAATGGAATGTGAGAAATAATTTTAAGAGTCATACATGAGAATCATGCATGAGAGAGGTCCTCTCCTGAAGATGTATAACATAAAGTATATGTATATATTATCTCTATATATATTCCTCCCTTTCTCACACACATAAGTGGTAAAACTAATTATCGGTATTAAAATATTGCACAAACTTTCTCATACACACATACTTAAACTAATAATTGATCAAAAAAATATTGTGCAAACTTTCACAGACACACATACTAACACTAATAAATCGGTGTTAAAATAATGCACAAACTTTCTCACACACACACACACATACTAAAACTAAAACGAAAATAATAACCTTGAAGAAACCAATAGAAGATAGTGTTCATAAAATAAATAAAAAGATAAAACGGCAGAAATATTTTTGTGAAAGAATATAATAAAAAATATTATGATAAAAACAGAAAAAAAGAAACAAAAATAAGAGAAGCAAAAAAAGTGTAAAATGAAAGATATAGAAATTTTTTTTTAAGTAATAAAAATAAAATTACAACAATAATGGTTTTTAAATAAAGAAAAATATATGTTTCAATTAATTTTTCAGGTGAAATTGAAGAATTTTCACAGGATAATATTGTTGCACTTCAATCTCAAACATCCACAAAAACGTCTGAAGAAAATTATATTTTACACATGAATAGTGATTGTCAAATTGGTAATTAAGATTGGTTATTAAATACTATTTCAACCATATATATTTAATTTTGATTGGTTATTAACATATTATTTAAACATATGTATAAATTACGCCTGTGCAAGTTTTAACTTCTCTCGACACTCCTCCGGGTGCTACTTTTTCATGGCAGCCACCCCCAAATTTTGTATTATCAAGAAATGAAAAAAGATTTCTCGAGATATGGAAAAAATATGCCCGCATACCAAATGTGATTAAATTCAGTCCACACCTTTGAACTCGGATGACTTCAAAAGGAGTATCGATTTTTTTTACCCATCCCATAACGTTCCCGTTTTTTCTACGTATATGTGGAAAGTAAAAAAGATATGTATATAGGATTGCAAGTACTGTCTTCCAATAACTATTGAAAAACCAAAAGTTTTCTTAATCGTAGACTACTTCCTTTATTCAGTGAAAGTACGGACGAATATTTAATCAAGGGAGAAGTAGGCTTAAACGTCTAGGCGGGATGAGTAGTGTGGGACTATTTTATTGCGAATAAGAGAAGGGGTTGCTGTAAATATCCCCTAAGACACGAATAAAACTAAAGGGTGAGGTCGGCGACTCAGTGTCTAAACACGACCGCTGTCGTCAGATTGAGGATAAGGATTCAATAGAAACAAATGAGAATTTATAATTGGATTTGCTCCAGTCTGCGAGAGATTACACTTTTATGTTGGAGACTCTATGAACACGAAAATAAAATGTACACGGAAATTGTTGATCCTGACTCAATAAAGACTGAGCGCGTTCAGTAAATAACAGGTTATTAAAGGTCAAAAATAGCAGGTTATTAAAGGTCAAAAATAGCTAGTTATTAAAGGTTAAAAATAGCAGGTTATTCGAGGTCAAAAATAGCAGGTTATTCGAGGTCACAAATAGCAGGTTATTCGAGGTCACAAATAGCAAGTTATTAAAGGTTAAAATAGCAGGTTATTCGAGGTAAAAATAGCATCTTATTATGAGGTCAAAAATAGCAGGTTATTCGAGGTCGAAAATAGCAGGTTATTCGAGGTCAAAAATAGAAGGGGATTCGAGATCAAAAATAGCAGATTACAAGGGTCAAAAATAGCAAATTATTCGAGGTGAAAAATAGCAGATTATTCGAGATCAAAAATAACAGATTATTAAAGGTGAAAAATAGCAGGTTATTAGAGATCAAAAATAGCAGGTTATTCGAGATCAAAAATAGCATATTATTAAAGGTCAAAAATAGCAGGTTATTCGCGGTCAAAAATAACAGATTATTAAAGGTCAAAAATAACAGATTATTAAAGGTCAAAAATAGCAGGTTATTCGAGATAAAAAATAGCAGATTATATAGGTCAAAAATAGCAGGTTATTCAAGGTCAAAAATAGTAGGTTATTAAAGGTCAAAAATAGCGGGTTATTCGAGTTCAAAAATACACTGTGAAAAACATTGAACAATTTAAAACACTCGCCCATATCAAAACCAAATTAAAACTACCAAATATTTAACTTAGTTGTCAACAAAAACGTGAAAATAAACCGTGAACACAGTCTTTGTAAATATATATATTATTATGTATATTACACAGTATATATATTTAAATACGTGCCAAAATATGGATCAAAAGTCTTTCAAGTTAAAAAAACTTCAGGTCATTCGAGTTGTAAATTTGTAGGTTGAACTAAGTAGACCGTGTTATATATTTGGTCTAAAACGTTATTGGAGTTTAGGTTGATATACAATTTATGTTTAATTGAAATTTGTTCCATAGATTTTTTTTACAATAAGGTGTCGCCCTATCTGCTTTGAGCTTACATCAGACAGCTAATAGGAGTTAATGCAATGTTAGGGAGTAGAAAAATATTGAATGGAACAGAGGAACAATAATTGAACACTAGTTTTAAGGAAGTTTGACTTTTAATGTTTTTAATGAGAAAAATGTTGACCGAGACTAATTTATTGATCGGTCGTGATTGAATAGCTGCGGAATAGTTTTATTTTAAAGTCTGGTCCATGTTTGTCTTTGTTGCATACTGTAAGAAAATCTACATTATATATATTTTAGCCTTTGAATACTAATAATAATCAACGAAAAGATTTGTAATTCTCCAATCCAAAATGGTTGTCAACTGTAAACAAAAAAAAAATCAAAATTTTGCCCGGCGCCATATACTAGTTGGATGAGGCGTACGAGTATATAACAGGTAAATCCATTTCTGTTAAAACATATCAGACTCCCGTATTATGGAATTGCTGCTTTTTTCATGATGTTTTAAAATCGAACCCTTCCCAAATAAGAAATAACCTGCTAACATCTCAGAATTTGCAAAATAAATTCGAGCTAAATTTTATAGTTATCAAATCTCGTTAAAATGTGGGACCTAATAGCAGTGGTATCAAAATAAGCTCAAAATTAAGTTTAAATAATAACAACAGTGCTGTGTTTACTAAACTGGCAGACAATACGCCTTCATTGTAAATGCGGCAATTTTAGCTTCGTTTTAGTTTTAGTACAGTCGCGTTCACAAAGTGTTGGAAATTGTAGTCATCCTCCCACCATAGCACTTGAAAACCGAATTTTAACATTTTATTTCAATAATTATGGTGTTTTAGGGTGCAAACACACTGATGCATCGTGGTCCATCAGATTTAATATGTATTTTGTACTTGGGACTGATTTCATACAACAAATTCAATCAACAGTTTAAAAATAAATGCTGATTATGAATTAATTATTCTATTTTAGTTTCTTTGTTTATTTTTTTTCCAAAAAAATTTAAGTTTCTTAATCAAAAATTCTGAAAAGGGAATTTTAGATATTTTTTAATATTAACAGGAAATTTACTTTTTTAAAAAGGAAAAACTCTAAGGTTATTATCGCCTAATAAAAAAAAAATAAGATAAAAGAAAGATTCCTTGTCTTGGAATACTTTAACAGTGTCATGTCTTCTCGTAGATTACTACAATTTGCTTTTTTATACTATATATAGTGTGGAGGAAATTCAAAACTAATACTATTTCTGTAAAATTTCAAACAAAAATTCCAGCGTGGAAAAACGGGTGTTGTATTTTAAATCATAAATTATTAAAGCATACCAAACAATTTATAAAATATTGTAGTCTTCCCCAACATGTAGTGAAATGTTTTATATCTTTTTCTAGACTTTTTCAACGACTTTGTAAGAGTCTTACAGAAGTATACTGTATAAGTTTACAAGAAAATGACTTGTATTTTATCATGCATAGACAAAACAAAATCAATAATAGTTTTGCGCTTATTTTGAAACCACCGCTCTCAGGTCCTAATTTAAACCACTCTAAAATAGTACCCCAGAAATGTAATCGCGATGTTTTGAAATTGAGCTTGAATTTATTTTGAAAATTCTAAGATAGCGGGTTGTTTCTTTTTTGGAAAGGGCTCAATTTCCAAACATACTTCTAAAAAAGCAGCAATTACATAGTCTGATTATGAAGTGTTGTTTTTTGTATATAGTAGTTTAGTTTTTTCTAATATGGAGATGAATTAAGAAAAATAACAGAAACATGTTAAGAATATATTGGAAAGTGTATCAGACATTGGTTATAGTGAATTTGGCGATGATATTAGTGATATAGAGAATGAAGAAGAAACTGTCAGAAATGGTGAAGAAGCATGTGCATCTGAAGAAAGTTTTGATGAAGATCAAGAAGAAGGCAATATGTCTAATAAACCTGTAAACAATATGAGTGGACAAGTAGCGCTATTCGTTACTGTTCTTAATATCACAAATCTTATTTATTTTGGTAATGATGAACTCAACCTAAACGTTTGGTCAGACAGGAAACTGAGACGAACATTTCATAGTAGGCGCCAGAATTTGGTTACCCAACTGCCAGGCTCTGTTACGACTTGCAAAAAATGTGAAAACTGAAATAGATTGCTGGAATCTCTTTTTCCTTACGGAAACCATAAATAAAATTGTTATTTATACAAACCAAAAAATAAACAATATCAAAGATAGAAAAAAACTCAAATACAATATCTCACAAAAATTACGTTTATTTAATCAAATGCATTTCAACCACAATGTCACCACCCTCAGTGATACATGAGCTACAATAACAAAACTATAACCGAGGATGGCGACTTTGTCGTTGAAACGCGTTTATTATAAACGTAATTTTTGTGAGATATTATGTTTGAGTTTTTTTTCTATCTAATATTATCTCACAAGTCAAGCTCAATATTTATTTAGATATCAAAGATAATTCTGTTCATGAGAGAGGCGCTAAGAATACAGATTCAGTAGAGGTAAAAGCGGTGATTGGTCTGCCTTACTTAACATGGGTATTACATCCGTACCATCAAAATAAATTGGACCTCTGGAATAAAGATGGACTGGGCGTGGAAGTTTTGTGACTCACCATGTTGGTTGCTAGATTCAGATTTTTGTAACGAAACCTTAAGGTTTGATGGTGTTAGGAATATATTTAATGTAATTTATAATTATTTCATTTTAGTATAATGTAATCATACAATGTAATAAACATACGACACTCAGAATGGCCCAACTATTGTGAAAGAATTGAAAAAGTGTTGAAATGCTTGACTTGCATCGGAAGTAGAACACCACGAGCGATGAAAGATAATATAAGCGGCCGGCACCAAGGAGAGGGGATCTTTGAGGTTAGAAGATACCGGCTGCGTCGCTAGCCGTGGTGGAAGAAGACAGCCCAGGGAGTTTGATTCCGAACGGAAGGACTAGAAAGGGGCTAGCAGATTTTTGAGAGTCTACAAGGTGAGCAAGCATTACAAATAAAGGCACTTGTAATATCAGTCATTTCAATTGAACAAAAAGTAACAATAGTTGGAATAATTCTGGGTTTCGTGTGATGAATATTGTTTATATGATTGTGGATATTTGTATTAGAGATAATAACGTGTTTTGATCCCACTATTTTATAATTTTGTACTCTTTTTGTATTGTATTAAATTGTAAGAAAGATAGATATAAATTTATGTTATTAATAAAGATGAATTAATCGTTGAACCACTGGTTTGATTAAAAGTTAAAGAACCCAGGCAGTTTAGAGGAGCCGTTCCTAACACAATGGTTTGACAATCATGAGGAGAGAAAATCTGGACAGATTTTACTATATGATAGAGTTTTCTTCTGAATTTATCCGTTTGTGCCAAGAAAACTATAGCCACAGCTAATTCGTCACAATTAATGAAATGTTGCCTAACTTTCGGGGTAAATGTTTATTCCGGGTATATTACTCGTATGCCCAAAAAACACGAAATGTTTGGTATAAAAGTCTGGGTTATGACTGACATACCTCAAACATGGAAGTCTTCATATCAAAACAACACCCTGGGCCATTCGTTTTAGATAACTCAGCTCGGGTCATAGTCAAAAGATTTGACAACAAAAATACATAACACCGGACGTAAAGTCATGCGTGACAATATTTTCACCTCCGTACACATTGATTGGAGGAATATATAAAATACAATATAGCTGACTGTAAATAAATTTAAACAAATAATGTAGTTTTAACAACCAACTTGAACATTGCTAATCATATAATGGAAATGTTGAAAAGCAAACTGTATTGTATTGTATTATTTTGAGGTTTATTTTTGGATGTAACATTAGATCAGTGCATGGGTAAAGTATGTTCACCATAAAATTAATTTGTTATCAAGTGTGTGGAAAACCCCCGCTTAAGTTTATATTAAAAATAAATGACAATTATATTTTTCATAGAAACCGGTATAATACAATTAAATCAATGGTTTATTTAACAAAATATGCTGACCAATTTTTTGAAGAATAGATTAATTATTTTACCCATTCAAGATCTAGTCTATATCATGTGTTATACTGTACTATTAAACAGAACTTTCTTTACACCAAGAAATTAACAAGGCCAGCAGATTATTTTATTTAAATAAACGCAAACATAATCATTGGTATTGACTATACCAAACTTTTTTTTTTAAATATAGAGAAAAAACTTTTCCTGATGGATAAATAAATTTAATATCCACTTGTAATTGTGAAGTTAGCTAAATTAAGTTAAATAATTGTAGAAATTTTGCAAATCATTTTTTGGTGATTTTGGCAATTATTAAATTATGATTAATATATTTATAAACACTCATTCTTGAAATTTATTATAATATTTAAAACATACACAAAATTGACAATAATAGATTACCGGTATTATAATACATAACAGCAAAACTGTATATAGTAAAATTAGTAAACAAAATATTTTCCTTCTTGCCTCCCTCCCAGATACAACCATGCCCGCTATCTATGGCAATTGATCCATTCCAGACCATGTTTTATGGCTTTAGAGGAAGGTAAATTAGATGGTCTGCAAGTCATTTAACAATTTGTTAACACTTGAAAATGTTAAATTGTATAGTAGATCAAGGGGTCTTTATCCAGTAAGGTAAGTTTGTTGTAAACAGTAATTACAGAGTGTTTCAGAACTTTATATACTTTCAAGACATCAGTCAGGATCTAATGAACCTCATAGATGTGTACATATTACAAAGTCTCCACTTGCTTTGTTAGTGTTAGTAGTGTTTTGGCTATGGCAGGCTGTGAAAGCTGTACATGTGTGATGGAGCATCCACTCACTACTCTCGTGTTGGTGACTCGCTCCTACCAGATATCGTAACTATTGGAATATTACATTTTATCGGGAGGTCAGAGTACAAATTTTTGAAAACTTTGCAAATTCTCATTCTAGTGATGCATAGTTGGTACCATTACACGTAGAAATGAAATATCCACATTTTTATTTAACTTAGCGTGTGCAAGTTGAATAAGACATGAGATAGGTACAAAAACTGTTTAAAATGGCCAACATTTTGTCATTAAGATTTTTCTGAATTTTAATAAGGTTGTAGAGAGCACACTATAGTCCCCTACATCAAATTTCATATTCTTATCTTAGTTTTGTGGGCCGCTTCTCTGCTTATGTATAAACATTTGACGACAACAAAGACATGTCGAAAATCACTTTACAATCTTCAGAGGCCACGAAATGTGATGATCAGTAAAAAAACAGATAAGCATGTTTTTGGTTCCGTCACAATTTAAATAAAATATTTAATTACCTTAGGTCCGTCTTGTGACTTCTTTTATATAATCAATGACGAGTTCTTCAAGTGAACAAAGTAATTTTCTGATGATGGGGTTACGGCCTCGAAACATGTAAAAAGCAATCAACAACGAAGTCACAAGACGGACCTAAGGTAATTAAATATTTTATTAAAAAAACAGAGGTTGAAATTTTTATGATTATCAAACAATACCTACTTAGTATACTAGGTAATAGATAAACCTTCATATAGATTTAAAACAAGTCATTTAGTTCTTTTACCAGCCATATTCTTTCATCTGTTGTACCTGGTGACAAACAGTAGCTAGGGATTCAAAATTAGATCCTGACTCCTGTTTAGAATAAAACAGAGTATTGGCACCATCGGTCAATAGCACATCTAATATTATAAATGTCAGTGAAACTCTTTATACAATGATATTTTACATTATTTATAACAAGTAAACAATATTTTAAAATATAATCAAATGTAAACAACCCTAGTAAAAACACTATTGCCTTATCGGACCTACAATGATTGATATAGGCATTCATTTCAGACTAATAATATGTATAAATAACACAAGTTACTTCATATAATATAATCAACGTGTGTCATTTATTTCACTGTGTAATATTATATTCGTTACATTTATTAAATGGAAAAGGACATATTATGTATACTAAAAGATTCAAAAACAGTCATGGAATCCCTGACAAAGGTGGGACCAAGTGACTACTTCTTCTGTACAAACGAACTGAGGACACTGCTGTAGTGTCTTAAAATTAAGGAGAAATGTATCATATTCCAACTAATGCAAACATGAGTCCAATTCCAGTAACTATAGTACAGATATGAAAGAGCTGCAGAAGGTTAAATTGACAGAAAGCTGATGTTCTGTGTAATAATTCAAAATTATCATAATCATTCAAATAAAACAAATGCAAGAAACAATCGCTCCGACATCTATTGTCAGGAATACGTAGCTCAAACGTAGATGACGTCACTCGGCCTACGAACGACTGATTAAAAACAATTTTTACAGACAAGTAAACAAATATCCTACATCTACCAGATCTAGGCCAAACTAAAATTATTCACATCTTAACAGGCAATGCTATATTAAAAAACTCAAATTATAATTCGACCATAAACGAAAGATATCCGATATTGAAACCCATAATAAATCAGTTTCTGTTCACAAAGAAACCTCGACATAGCTTCGGCTTATCAGAAATTACAAATCAACGAGACCACTAGGCGAAATTTGAGAAGTACCATCAGATTCCCAACTAAATTTCCTAGAGAAATGCTCACCTCGAATATCCTAGAAAATTAGAAACAATTTGTTTTGATCGTTTGAAAGTGAGCAATGTCGATCATAATTACAATATAATCCATTATCGGATTGATGTCACTCCAAAAGCCACGCCCACCCACTCATTACTGATTGGTTAGCGATCATAATATTGTAAAAGCTAATTCAAATACTTATATCTCACTGACCAACATATAAATGAAATTTAAATCAATATTTTAATTTTTTTTAAAATATAAAAGAAGTTTAAAACTGATAGGAATTAAAGTAGGTATTCAAAATTATCATTAGGCAGAAATAACGTTTGTCCAAATTCACCATTTTCCATTTATCATTATAAACATCACCTTTCATGAACTAAATCAGTGAAATGCAGTGAAAAGTGAAATGCAGTGAAAAGTGAAATTGTCAAGGCAGTGCCGTCCAGATCCTGACCCAAGAGCATGCTGGTTTTAATATAGCCATTGTTAAGAAGAATTGTGGAAGCATCCAGACGTATAAAACAATCCGGAAAATATTCAGCAGAAAAGCAAGTTATTTTGGAACCAGACGAATAGAAACCTATAAAAATTATCAAAACTGACCTGTTACAAGGGAAGATTGAAGACCTCTGACCAATATTACCCGAAACCTGATTCAGTAATCCTACCAATCCGTGAGACCAATCAGATACTATCCTTTACCATAAGCCTAGCTTAAGCAATTTAACCAGTTCCTACTATGAACTTGAACTATATATATATATATATATATATATATATATATATATATATATATATATATATATATACGCAGATATAATCTTGTTGACCAAAAAACTGAATAAGACATAATGCAAAGATAAATATAAACCTAGTAATCAACGTTCATCCGAATGATGAACTTCACATGTCCTCATTCCATTTTTATCATTTAAATAACCTAAGATATTTAGTTGAATTTCTTAATCAACAAATTGATTTTTCAATATTTATAAACTGTTAACACTATAATTAAGAATCATCTCATATGATTATCGGAACGCTTAATCCCTTCCCCGAGATAAGACATTAAATTTAAACCTATGTATATAAATCAAAGACTAATATCTCATCATGTTATGCTATCTATTGTATTCATATTATACTTAGTAAATAATAAAAAATCCTGTTATTTGATTTCACAATGATTAAAAGGATTTAATTCAATATTTCTGATAAAAAATATAATATTAATATAATCTCAGCTTGTTTACGAGTAGAGCTTAAAAAAAAAGTAATTGTAATTTTCAACACCTTAGATTTGTGAGAGTGTAATTTTGGCGCCAAAATTACAATCGCTTTTCTTGTGAAATTTGTAAAAATAATGCCACACGTTGGTGAGTCAAATTACACTCTCACAAATCTGAGGTGTCAAAAATTACAATTACTTTTTAACTTCTACCCGTAAACCAGCTGAGATTATATTAATATTATATTTTTATCAGAAATATTGAATTAAATACTTTTAATCATTGTGAAATCAAATAACAGGATTTTTTTTTTTTATTTACTAAGTATAATATGAATACAATAGATAACATTCAATGATGAGTTAATAGTCTTTGATTTATATACTTGACTCTTTTGACTCCAGAAGGAGCCGTTAGATACTTGCATCATAATGTTCCAAGAGCAATTACAATACCAGAATTGGCCATAACATTATTGTTCAACCTAAGAGATTCACCAATCTGTGAGAGCTGCCAGATGGAAGAGGAAACATCTCATGCTCCTCACAGAATCTGGCCAAAGAAACCCTAAGAACCTAGTTAGAAAATATAGTGGTTTGGAGGATATTCTCAAAAAAGCACAACTGGGCACTTGATGCTGCATACCATGGACATCAGGGAAGTCCAAACAAGAAGTACATTTATTAGTGCCAATTATAATGAAAATAAAGATCCAATTTTCTGCCAACTAGACCTTACACTTAAAATCCTCATGTTACTTTTATGTAAATCCAATTCAGTTAATTTTATGTTAACTTGTAAAGGCCACATTGAAAAGAGGAGAGGAGATTTGTTCAAATTGTTTGCCTTGATGACAACAAAAATTTTAATAATTTCTGAAAATATAGTAAATTTTTAATCAGAATGCCTTCTATTTATTTTTACATACAAATAAATTTGTTTGTGTTCTTTGTAACTTCCTGAGAGAATTATCAAACAACACCTACAATCCAAATTACAAACCTGTAAGCCAAATGACGCTGCTATACTGTAAAAAGCCTCCACATGAAAGGAAATAATAGTTTTTGGTCCCCTAAACAAACTCTGGTTAGTAGTCACAATATTAATTCAACTAAAGAAACATACAACTTTATTTAACATTTTTTAAATACAATATAACTACTTAACAAAGATTGAAGATATTTACAACAAAATCTACTTAGCTAAGGTTGGCAACATTGTAGCATATACTCCATGTATTTACATACAAACTCTATCTCGTAAGTCTGTTTGTACTGTTTACATTGTTGTTTGTTAAATATTGAACTATAATTTTTAACAAGAAAATTACTACATAAAAAATAATTCTCAATAGCGCAGTCAAAAAAATTAATGAACTTCCATACTGCAAAGAATCAAGTAGTATTGATCCATTTTCAGTAAGACAACATAATAATTGATTATAGTAAGAATTAAATTATTTGACAGCTTTCAAAAAATGTATACCTGAAGGAAATTTTGTTAAATACTTATAAAAATATTGCTAATATTTCTGTTATTTTTATAATTATTGGTGCAAATAACACCGACTAAACATGACTAAGAACAACAATCCAATGATGCTGTATTCACGTTTTACAAATTTCCTGTATTGCAATCACAATTTGCAAACACATGTTTTACATAGCTTACTAGCATGATTTTAAAACTACATGTTTAAATTGTATTTAACATGTACAAGTAATAAAAAAAAACAATAAACTTCTATCTAGACCCACACATATACAAACACTTATAAATAATTCTATATACTGATAACAAATACTTTATAAAAATAAAAGTCACTCTTTTTTATCACAATACTATCACAAAAATTAAATATTGTCGTAAGCTCTAATGATCAAATAAATAAATTAGTATCTTTGCATTTTAATTAAACTAAATATTTTACAAAATGGATTATAATAAACTACCTTTTACAATATTTATTAATATTATGAACATATCTGTAGTTTTAAAGTTAAATTAATATTATTTTTATTGAAAAACCAATTTCAATAATTGGAAAAATAGGAACAGATGTTCAGGAAGCTTTAGGAATAATGTTTATATGAGTATACATGGTTTTTAACCAAACATAAATTTGGTTCCACTTGTTAATTAAAACAAATTGTTTGAAAACACTGTAATACTACGTACTGGTAATAAAATGCTAAGGAGGAAAAATAAGCATGCTTGCAAGATTTAAAATAATTGTTTTAAAAATATATTAGACCTAAATATAACTTATATTACATTTATAATTCATAAAAATTGTTCTTATTTGGCAAAAGCAATGGAATTATTTGATATTGAATATAATGATAAATTATTAAATTGAAATAATTGCACTAAAGATAATATGAGATATTTCAGCATGACACAATTTTTGTTTGCGTTTTATGTGTAAATGTGACAAGATAATATCCATAACCATTGGTTATTTTACAAAATAACGTATACGATTGGTTAATGTGATAAATTGTTCTTTTTTTACAAATAATTTATACTAACCCGTTAATATAAATAATAGCCAACACCTGGTTAATGCCATAAATTATGTGTTTTTAAATTTTATTAGAATCACCTGTTATTATAAATAATAACCATCACTCTGTGGTTAATCTGATAAATCACATGTTTATAAAATTTAAATTTAGCATTTGACAAGGCAGAAATGTAATAAACTGACCACCGAGGTGAGGTTATGTTAGATTATCTCCATCCCAGACGGCCAAAAGATGTAACTGCAAGAGAAAATGATTTTCAAGTCAATCTAGATACAAAAATCATTGAATACTGACTTTGTATTTTAAAATGTTATGACAGCTTGGCCTGATTTAAGGAGCTTATATAAATTGTAAGTTAAGGTTTAATTGTCTAAAGGTTTCCATTAAGAAACGGTTAATACACTGTTTCACTGGAAACTATTGTGTAATTTACTTCACTAGTGTCCATAATAAATTATTACTTGAATAATTATCTAAAAAATCTATCTGAAAAAATGAGAAAAATTATTTTCTGAACATTGCACGTTGTACATCATTTTGGCCAAAAAAGTTCAATGGTTGTGTAAAACAACTAGTTTAGGTAATAAATTGCATGAATTATTTGACATTAAAAGATGTATTAGTTATTATGTAATAATAACCTGTTCAAGTAGTAAATTGCAAGTAGTTTATAACAATAACAAGTTATATATGTTATTTTGTAAAAAAAACTTGTGATTATGCATGATTAACAGATTTATCACAATAACGGTTAAGTATAGAAATATAAATATTAATTATAGTTGGCACACCACAGAAATGTATTATTTTATCACTTAATGTAAATGTTATTTTATTTTCACTACACTTAAAACAAATATGTGGAAAAGGTATTTTCATTACAATTGTTACAATAATACTTGCAACAATCTATATTAAGTTACTTTTTTCTATGTACTGTTTTAGTTATAATGAAGATATCTAGAAATTGTTAATTTCAATCATGGAAACATAATCGCAAAGGTTAAATAAACAATTACAGGACACATGAAACACAAAGTTTCAATATAGATTATGAAAGGACAGTAATACTAACCAAATGCTCTGTTATATTATGAAGTGGTAAATCAATGTTAAGCAATATTGGATGACTGCTATCAAATATTACATTGGGCTGTAATTGTTTTTGATCTCCAGAATTATTGTTACTATTAATCTTATAGCCTTCTATTGGGTTTATTCATTGATTTCATTTAAAATAAAATAGAATTTTCATATTTTACTCAAAATATGTCTCTTTTAACATTGATTTCATATACTACTAAATACCATCCCCATTGTATAGTGTGAAGTTTAGAGATTAGAGGAACTCGTGCTGCTATTTACCGGCCACTTTTGGTAACTTCAAGGATACATGTTTCTTCACTAAACACATTCTGAACCTGAACTCACAAAACAACAACTGTTCAACCCATATATTAAGCATCATGTTATTGTTATTGTATTTAATTCTCAAACTTAAGGTGTTCAGTGAAGTTGAATTTATTTTTAGAACTAAACAGATTTTGGAAAACTGTAGATATTATTTAAATCTTGCAGCAAAGGCAATCAATAATAATCTTTTCTTTTTTTATATCTTTGTTGTGATATTTATTTGAAATTGAGTTTTTTGGTGCTATTTAATAGTTGAGGTTATTAAAAGTAAAATTAAATTCTTGTTTCATAAATACATCTCTCAAAAAAAATATGATTTTATTGTGTTCTTTTACTATATAATTATATTAATACATTTTTACTGGGTCATTGGTTCTTAATTGTATTTAAAATTTTGTCTTTAAATGACGGTTTGTAGCTGTTACTTATTAGTGTTCAACTCTATTTGGTATTTTCCAAAGTTAAAAAAAAAAGAAAAGTTTTTAAATCTCTATAAACTGTTAAAAGCTTCTAATTTGTTTGTCATCAGATGATTGGACTTATCCAGTACAACATAGTTTCTTGTATATCTTAAATGTTATTTTGAGTTTTATGAATATTATGTTATTTTAAAATTCTGTAGTAAATTTCAAATATATATGCTGATTATCCCTTTCTTAAGCACATAGGTAAGTGGAGGGAGAGCATTTTAAGATCAATTTGAATGGACCTGATGATCGAAGGAGCAGATGGCGCAAAGGTCTAGGGAGGAAGACCTAAGGATGATAGTATTTTAAAGGAACATTGTCTACTGAATATACATCTTTTGGCGATTGTACAGAAATATCAGTCTTACTGTGATATATCTGGACTGGAGGACTCTAAATTTTGTAGCATTCTGTGAAGGATAGGGCAGAGTAAGACATGAAGTACTGTGTGTGGAGGAGCAACGAGAGATTGCCTTTCCTGATCTGTTGAGGCTTGGAAAGTGCCAGTATTTAATTAGGATATTGTTTTCTGGATGAGTTAATGGGCAGAAAAAGCTCATGAAATCTAACTACAGGGGTGAGTCTACCCCAATACAGAATAGAATAGCCCTTTCCTAAATAATGTTAAAAATTGTAAAAAATAAACAAACTGAAACTTAGTAACTGTTTATAGGGATTTGTATCTTAGCAACTATTTACAACATCTTGTAACTGAAATAATAAAATAAAACATTTCTGTTCTACCAACTCCAATAAATATTTACTGATTGAACTGCATAAAGTTTATCTAATTAATCAGATTATATTACAACGTGTTTTTATCACTTCTATTTATATAAAATTATTCACTCCTATCCATTAAAAATCAAATAAATGTGTATGTAGTAATACTGTAACGTATAATGCTGTGATCTGATTGGTGGTTATCATTTTAAGATAGAATGAATGGCAAATGTTTCGAACCTAATAATACTGTAATTGAGGTAGGTGGCAAAAACTATGGAATTTATTTTGTATGGATTTTGATTATGAAAATAAACAGAAAGAAAAAAGATTATAATGTAGATATAAAATAGGCCAAATATTGTTTATTAAATATAGTTTTAGCTCTAATACTAAAACATTATAAAATTTAAGAATTAGAAACAAAACAAATTTTATTGAATGTTCCAGATATCTGGAACAAACTTACCTAAAATTAGAAAATACTTTATAATAAAATTACCTTGTTTTTTCTCCATTATGTGACTTTGTTAAATGTTTCTTTGCCACATTTTAGAGATTTTACACCATCATCAGATCCTTCTCTCTTCTGAGGCCATCAACACATTAATCTAAAACATGTATATATAACCTAACACATATTAAAAACACAATGCACATGGACAGTCACATACAAATCTTACACATGTTTTTATGTGTTAAGTGTTGTATTTACATTTTATATTAATATGTTTATGACCATAGAAGAGAGAAGGATCTGATGATGGTAAAAAAAAAGCTACAAAAACAAAGAAGCAATAAACAAAAAGTCAAGTTATTTAGAAAACATTAAAGTAACTTATTGTTATTCCAGAGTGACTTGTATACTACAGAAAAATAATAATTTTAAAATTCTTTGTCTGGGTTATTTTTGCAATTTAATCCATCAAGTAAAATCTAAGAGAATTATTTATACTTAATTTTTCGTTATACTTATTAAATATAAATAGACTTAATACAAAATACATATGTTTAGATAAAAAAAATTTTTTTTAATTAATAAATATAAGATTTTAATAAATTAAATAATTTATGTAATCAAACTTTTAACAAACTATGACAATAATTTAAATTTCAATACATTTTGTTGATTTTTTTAATGATAATATAATATTTATCATTATTATATGATAATAAATTTATGCCACATTTAGTATTTTAATATTAAGATAATATGCAAACAAAAGCATACGTTTAAACTTAAATATTTAAAAAAATATTATAGTAATAAAAATTATACAAATATAGTTATAACAGAATATGAACTGTGGCTTCTAGACTCAGAATTTTAGGAAAAATATGTTTTTAATATTTTTATGTTAACTATTGCAATGTTTTTATCTAATTACATTATTATATTATTTATAAAATATAGTTTCATTTTTTAAATGAAGCTGTGTAATTTTCACAAACTGCCAATGAGTTGATAAGAGTATTGAAAAAAGCTATTTGGTAATTACTTAAAAAATGTCTACATCTCAATATGTTTTTAAAATGTTAAAAAAAAAAAACATAATTTCAGACATATGAGAATTTATCATTTTCAAACCACTGAACAATTTCTTAAATTTGTTGCTCTTATAAATGTGCAACATTGAGGGAAACAAACGTAATTTGGCTTATACAACAGACGTTGAAATATCAAAAACACTTCTAATAATATGTAATTCGGATGTTACTTTTATTATATTATCATTATACTTGAACAACTTATTTTAAAATTAGACAGAAACATTGTTACCCACATTATAAATTACAAACATATATGAAAATACATAAATAAGTTATAATTAAATAAATAAATTCCTCTCATACTCAAATTTAACAAAGGCTATGAGTATGTAGAAATTGTTCTTAGCAATTTAAAGCAAATTTGTAGTTATAAAAATTTTTAATAAATTAATTACGGTACTGTATTTACAAAATAATAACTATAGCTTTTAAATTAACTGAAAAACATTATAATATTCATGTAACAATGTATTTAGAAGAGACAGTTATTAGAAGAGATTGGATTTAGTGCAAAATATACTATACTATATACATTACTATGGTATACACAATGCATTGCTAAGATGTAAACCATTCAATAAATATGTATTTACATATTCTTATGAATTTAATTAAAGAGGAATGTTATGAATGCAAAACCTGTGACATGTTTTAAACTAAATAAATAGTAATGTATAGGGTAGAAAAAGTCTGCACTAGGTAAAATATTACACTTCTAAAAATGTTTTATCGGATTGGCACCATAACCATTTAAACAACATGGCCCCATCATCACTATGATGTTTCAGAAAGTGCCTAATAACGACGTATGTAAGTAAAATGTTTTACACATGGGAGGTGATATGTTAAAACTAATAGAACAGTGTTATTTCAAAATATGTTCTCGCAACAATAAATGTAACATCTGGTTTTGTTTATTCATTTATTGGTGATTAATCATAGTTCTAACCATATTTACAGCTAGTTCAGTTCAAGGCTTCTTTAATGGCTGGAAATTTAAGTTTTGAGGGACAAAAGTGGATCCTGAAAGAATAGTGGAAGTGTGAGAATGCTAAAACTATTCGTAATAACTGGGAAGAATCATTTAGTACTCAATCACCATCAAGATTTTTAATTTACAAACTACAAAGTTTGAAAGAATGGGATCTTAATGCAAAGCAATGTGGTAGACCAGTTACTGTTACGACTTCAAATAACGCATTGTTGGTTACTGAAGTTTTTATACAAAGTACTAGGAAATCACATGTGAGAGCTTCGACTGAGCTTGAAATCTCAAGATGACAGAAACGTCGTCACTCAGTTTTCAAGTTATATCACCAAAGACTTTTTCATGGTTTGTCAGAGGATGATCCAGATTAGCATCTCAAGTTTGTGAAATTGTGTTAAACAAATATAGAGAAGGGAATGAAGTCTTGATGAAGGTATTATGATCTGACGAAGGTTGTTTCAAATTAAGTGGATCTATAAACTGTGTTTACTATTCACAGGATATCCTTCATTAAAACAATGAAAAGTAGCTTAACCAGCTAGGGGTAACAATATGGATTGGTCTGACCTGCAATGGTATTTTGGGTTAATAATAATGTGTTGGAGAACACAATTATCACTCATATTAGACAATAATGTGGCAATGATATTATTTTCAACAACAAGGTGCTGCACCCCACTATAGCACTTCTGCCCGAGAATTACTGATCAGGAGTTTTCTAGTAAATTGATTGGTTGTCGTAGTTCCATCAATTGGTCTCCACGATCACCTAATTTGACACTGGTGGATTTTTTTTGTAGAGATTTGTCAAGAAGAAAATGTTTTCTAGGAAACCACACACACTAAACAACATGAAACAATTCATTTCTGACACATTTCATGAAATCGACAAATGACAAAGATCTTTGTCGTCATGTCTCTAGCTCTGTTAAAGAAAGACAGCAAAATTGTGTCAATCAAGGTGGCCATCAGTTTTAACATCTATGAAGATAAACTGTTTCCCAGATCATGTAATTTATTTTTTACAATTGTATATAATCTGTTAATATTATAATTTTTTAAATAAGTTAATGTTGTAATAAAGTATGAAAAATTACTTACTCCAACAGTTAGCCTGTAAATCAGATCTACTTTTAACATAATAGGCTCTGATTGTGTGATCTATCTAATATAATGACAAAGTAGATTTTGTTGGTTTATCTTATAGAATGTTATGAAAGTTGTTAAGATCAGATCCACTAAGTTTTTTTTTTTTTTTTTTTAATTGATTTTATTTATATATTTATTGTACCAACTATATAATAATTTTTTTTAATGTGTAATATAAACTTATAAAAGGCTAGTACAAATGAAAAATACATGTTTTTAAATCTATGAACAATATTTTTACAACTGTATTTATGAATACTTTTAAACTACCATTGAATATTTTTTAAACAAAAGTATCAGTTTTTAAAATCCTAAAATTACATACAATTTTGAATATTTAATCACTAAAATTAAATGTACTATTTAGCGAAAAAAGACACATTACAGAGTCAAAGGATAATTATTGCCTTTCTTATGCAACCATAAATTAACAGTTGACCCAATCCAATTCTCAACTGTTTTCATCACTTTCAAAATTATTGTTCTTGTGTCCTTGATATCATAAAACTATAAATATGATTAAAGAAGTGTATTTCAAAAAGTATAGCACAAAAGACTACTTTTGAAGATTTAAGGAATTTTTGTTTGACTTTAAATCCCTTCTTGGTATCCTTTAATTCTCTTCATTGGTATCAACTTTTAATACAATTTTGAGATGAGTGTTTCTTTGGAATTCCTTTAATCAACTGTTTACATAACTCAGGCTTTCTACGTTTTTATTTATAAATACAAAATTGTCAGTCCTTGTAAGACTGGTTTTAACCAAGCTTCTAATAAAAATATTTGAAATAATAAATATTCTCCTTAAATATTAGATAAATTTAAATAGTCCTACTGGAGCATACAGCTACCAATGAAATGCAATATAGTTAGTTGTCGTTTATAGATAATTATACAATTCAAAATCATTTCAAGAAAAATGTCTAACTTCAAGAAAATTTAGTTTTTCTTCTGAGAGAGTTACATTAATCTTAATATTTTCAAAGAACAGAAAATCTTTGCAACATCCGTAATCAAATTGGCTTAATAATGTTATGATTGATGATACTCAACCATTGTTCGTTACGCGGCATCTACAATCAATTTAATGTTGAACTGAAAGTGGACGTCCTCAAACAAGAAGACCAGTTGCTAAATATCGTACACAACTTATTAAATTTATTGAAAGGAAGAAAGTGAAAACACCAAGTTGTCATAATTTTGAACCAGGGTTTCTAGAAATCACAGTTTATATTTGCAATCTAATAAGACATAATCCTCCTATTAAATCTGAACATTAAATTTTGTTCCAAAATTTATCAAAAGTAACGAAAACAAAAAGTACAGTAGACTCGCAACTATCCAGCTTGAGCTGTAGTGTAAACAATATTTATTTTGGATCAACAACTTTACTCTATTAACCAGATAATTTAAAATAATTTTAGAACATAAGAAAGATACGTCTATACCCACAGTACATGTTTTCGGCATAGTTTTTATAAGCTAAATAATTTCAGGCACTTGTCTTTGTAATTGATTTATTGACTAAGAGTCCACTGTAGCTACAAGAACAACAAGCACAGCTTTTTTCATCTCTATAAAAGAAAATTATGGCTCTATTATTATTTTACAGTGGTTAATTTCTCAGTACTTCTGTACTCTAACATGATCAGTTGTTTATGTGCCGTTCAATTTTAATTGGTGTGTTCTAATTTTGATTTATGATCAGTTGTATAATTTTATAACTGTATGTTAAATATTAAGGACAAATGCAAGAAATATATGTTGTTCAATATACATAATCTTTGTTGCATTTTATAAATAAATGTTACTTAACTTTCCTTTCACAATTATGTCAAATTAACATTCATTATTTTAATCAAATTCTATAAACACAAGTTTAAATACGGTATGAAATGCTACTTGTTTTAGTTATCACAAGTTTGGGTATTGATTGGAAATGAAGTCATTTATCCTCAACATCGGTTTCTATCCGAGCCAGGCAACCATTGCATTAGACTGGATAGGGTCAAGCCTACTGTAGCCTATATTTATTACGAGGACTAAAAATTTTTATTTCATTAAAAATATGGTTACTTAATAATATAACTTTGTTTTTTTAACACCATTAAACACTTATTTCTTTATTTTGTTTAATCATTAACATATTTTATGAAACCCTTAAAATAATGTTTTAATACTTCTATTTTAACTGCAATTAATTTCCCCACACAAAAATATTACAAATTATATTAATACAAATGCAATTAATTTTAATCCAAATTATATTACAAATGTTATTTTAAAAAGTTAACTCTAGGAAAAATCCTAATTTTGGTTAGATCACAGATATGGCTAATATATACAAATGCTACACCTAAATACAACCAATGCTAGGCATAATACAAACTGTAACTACCAAATTTTCTTACTCTCCAAATATAACAATCAATGTAAACTCTAACATTTGATTAATTTGGTAACCTTTAACTTCTCTTTTAGGTTAAGGAGAGGAACTTTTGACATATTCTATAATTAAACAATAATATAAAATTAAATGATTAACTCTTTGGTAGAAAGCGAGAGATTGGTATAACTTACAAACTAATGAACTATTCTAGCTTCAGTCTTATGTTCTCTACTGGCTCCAAGAATGTCTGTTTGAGGCCTATCTATCAAAATGCACATAGTTCTCTCTTGTGGTTGTCTATAACTTGGATAGAGAAGTAGCTTTCTATTTGTCTGAACAACATGTACCTCTGAATTCATTTTTTTAAATTTTGGAGATGTCCGTGGGTATGATCTCACTCTGTCAAAACCTGAAAATGTACAAGGCTTGTGAAACTTGAGATAATTAACATTGTTTATCAAGAATATAAGGTGAACTTCAAAACATAGTAAAAAAGTTGCTCTAATTTGACACATCATAACATAATGTAATATGTACAGAATAAGGTAATACAATTAATTTTAAAAATATTATCAAATATGATAGATCACACATTATAGGGTTCTCCAGGCAGTCTGTGACCAATCCCTATATCTGATATATTCAGTTACATTTTAAATGTTTTTGTTGCAAAGGAAATGGGTTTTGCCAACTTCAGAGGTTTATTTACATTCTACTGTTCATATTAAACATATTTTTGTTATACATTTTAATAAATTACATACAGTAAACTTACAACTATAAATAGAAGTTGATTTTACCACCTGGACATTTCAGCCTATATAAGACTTGTAACTAACCAGCCCTTCATACTATCCAACCCAGGCTGGGGTGCAACTAATATTAGTTTTAAAAGACACTTACTTTACAATACTTTTCAGTCATAAGCGTAAACACCTATACCCACACTACACATATTATATTCTGCATAGTTTTATTCATCCAAATTAATTACAGGGGTTTACCTTTGCGTAGGTCTATATTTAAGTAGGTTTAGTTAAATGATGTTTATTTAATTATATGTATGAAACGATTAGGGATATAATATATTAATTTATTTTATAGGTTATAAATTCACAATAAAAACAATTATATAGTAGATGGCATAAGAAATGACAGTATATATGTCGAGAAATTTGTCACAGAAGTTACAACCTATGTTTTTTAGATTAAGCATTTCATAGCGGTAAATACTCTATGTTATCATGGTAAAGATAATGAATGGTTAGGGTCTACATGTTTAAATTGGATGTATATGAAGTGATTATTATGTATGTTGGAATATATGTCTACGTATGTAAAATTATGTTATAATAAACATACTATATAGAAATTTTGTGAATAAATATGTTTTTGTTATTATAAAAAATAACTAGTATGTATTATTAAGATTGCGGATTTGATTCAATCAATTGTAGCGATCTTAAGAAAACGCTACAACTTTTTTCTTTCTTTATTTTTTAACATCATGCTTTGGGCTTAATAAATGGATTTAATAATTCAACAAGTTCAAGGGGTGTAGCCTCACCCTACCTGGTGGGCTTTACAAGAACAGCTGTTTCAAGATAACAGAATCTCTACCAGTTGACCGTGACGGAGAGACCTTGGCTTGACATTGTACTTCCATTAACCGACCGAACCAGTCTCTCCAACTACGATGAGCATGTTTGAGTCGTAATAGTCAAATTTATAAGTAAAAATAATAATAAAATCGTGATCCTATAAAAAGAGAAAAAAAGAAGAAATAAATAAGTTTAACAAGTGAAGTGAAATGTCGACAGTTACTTAAAGATACACTCCGCCATGCCCAGAGGCAAATGATTTTTTCGCTAGACCAGTTTTGAACTGGTCGAAGTGTACCGCCCAGCTTAACTACTCAAGTCTTTGTGTCGCTTGCCACCACAGTCAGCTAATTCAAAACAACCATGGAAGTGATAATTAAAATAAATATTAATAATATTGTTATACATTAAGTATAATGAATCATATCTGATTTATAATGAATTGTACAATTTTGTAATATAATACAATAATCACCTATGAAATTTGAAAGATAGACAAATACATCATTTTGGAATGTGTTTTTAGAGGGTCGTGATGATTTCATAGGTCTAAATGTTGTACAATAAAACTTCTTTCTCACAATTATTACCTGTGACAAGATCATTATGGAAGGTGACACTCCTGGTGGGTTTAGAAGACATGGCAATATACCCTGACAATGGCACCATAGATCTGGAGTCTGTCATTTCAAGCTGTACTCCAGAATCATTAGAGTCGCCAGAGTTAGCAAAACCATTGACTTCTGTTTTGAGAATCTTCCCTGCTACACTTGTTGATTCTATGCCTCCTGTATTTTGATTACACTGCAATCTAGGTGGAAGTGTATCCAACCTAATGTCTGCAGGCTTGCTTAAACAGGATGTTTCTTGCTTATCACAGACTGAAAGAGAAGTATTTTTAAAAATTTCATATTACATAGTAATTTGTAAACAAATAAATACTTAATACAAAAGTCACAGCAAATGTTTACTACTGCATACAAAAAACTGTTCTGCAGTTTCAGAAATATAACATTTTAACCAAAAAATAACATATTCAAATTGTGGCCCAGCCAAGGAGCCCACCAAACCAAAACTATAATAAGTATAAATTAGGATGTAAAGGAATTCTAAATAATAAAATATGAATTGGCACTTGCGATTTTGTTGAGCAGTGCAACATTACAAAGAAGGGGGAGAGACGAGGAGTGGAGGGCTGGAACTAGCGAGCCGAGTGAGAGTCTGTTCCGAGAGCCACGAGAAGGAAGACCGCTACGGGACGAGGTCAGTCAATTTTCGGCCACGTGCTAGCTAAATTAAACGGTATGTTTTTCGGCCACTATTAAGGCTTTATCTTGCCGTTATGTCTTTTTAATAAATTATAAATATTTCTGTAATCTAATTCGGTGCTCAAATAAAATATAACATTTAATTTCACTTGCGTTGCGTGCGTTCATTAGCGTCCTAACCCGACTCCTTGGCCCATCCTGACAAGATTCGGCTAAAGTGTACGCCGTCTCCAGCCAGCCGGAGCTTCCAACTGGTCAAAAGAAGTGGAGACAGTCACACAATTTCTATTAGTTTTTCCAACAGTTAGTTGCAGGTTGTAAAGACCAAAAATCAAAACAAATTATTTATAAGAATTGGTATGTTGCTATAACATTTATTTATTTTACATCATTTGTCTAGCCTAGAAACAATGACTGAGGTTAGAACACTTACGTATTAGTGTAGTGTAAGAAAAAAACAGCATGCGCACTGCGTGTGGATAATGGTAGAATGTAAGACAACAGTTTATTAACAACTTTGTAACGTAACTTTACAAAAATAAACTTTATAAATAATAAATTTAGATTTGAAGTCAAGTTATCCACCGAAGGTCTAGTGAATTGTACCAACTTCGAAACGTAGTTCTTGTAAAATATTACATTTCTCATATTGAACATAAACTGTGTTAAATCAATTTAAAAAATGTTACAAAATTTTTGAGGCCCAATATGATTTTTTTCAATATTTTTACATAATTTCTTTAGATCTTTTAGAGGCATTTTTAAGAAACAACTCTTTTTATATGTGACCTTAGAGGTTATAATTACAATATATTAGCCAGTTGTTGTTAGAAGGGACTCGTAAGTAACAAATTAGTTACCTTTGTCTGGAAGATCAAACATTTTTTCCTTGTTATATGAAGATGAAAAACCTCTTGGTAATCATCGCCTTATAAAAACGTTGATGTTCACCATCATGGTACTTACTCACCCCGACCATATAAACAGATCCTCTAAATGTAATGCTAAATACTTGGTTTCTCAGGCCTAGTTGGTTTAAATTGGCAAATCAAGGGTCTTGCTCACTACGGTAAATTTCATATTACATTTAAAGTAAAAAACCTTACTACAATTTAAAATAATTTAAATTTTACAATAGCTCAATGGTTAATTTAGGGGGAAATAAAATAACTTATGTAAATTTGCAACATGTTATGGGTCTGTTTAATCACTCATGTATGCCAAGAAACGAGACTGGACTTCAGGATCCATTGTGTATTTATATTAAGAATTACAACATTTTTTTTTTTCGGAACTGAAAAGATTAGATCTTTAGATTAATAAAAGTATTATTTGAGAGAAATTTTGTTCAAGCTTAATTTTAATTTTAGATTTTTAAACAGAGTCAAAATTTCTATATTGAGACATCATAAAAAAAGAAGAGTAAAACGTTATTTAATGTGCGACATTGTTTGAGGTAAGGTTGAATATTTTGAAATTTATCAACTAACTCGCATGTCTTATTTTACATATTAAATTTTACTAATATGAAATATTTAGACCTATTGTTGTTTTAACCTAACCACTATAAAAAGTACAGGTTATGTTTGGTAATTATCAAAAATTTTAACCTCTGTTTTATGACTGATATTGACGTTTTAATACTTCAGGAAACCAAAAAATTTATTTTATATATACATTCTGTCCATCCATTGCTGTTGTCATCTTTACATAACCACAATAGCAGCAACAAAAATTAAGATAGGAGCATGAAATTTGGTATGGAGGACTGTACAGTGTATGAACACAGTATAATCCCCCATACCAAATTTCTATTATACCTACTTTTATTATTTTTAAAACCCACTTGAAACTGCTTAAAATGGCAGCCATTTTAAACAGTTTTTGTTCATATCTTGTATGTTATCAACTACACGAAATTGCAGATATCAAATCTACATGTAATGTTACCAATACCACCTCTCTACAATGACAAATAGCAAAGTTATTGTCAACAAACAATTCGAACCTTGAGCTCTTCCAAAAAATGTCATATTTGTATGGGTACGAATCCGCCAGAGCCGAGTCACAGACAAGAAAATAGCGATTAGAGGCGCTTTCATACATGTACTGTAACGTTTTACATTTTTTGTGTATTTGATGTCGGGTTAATACCTTATTCGGTAAGTAAAGTGTAACTAAATATGATGTAATAAATTTATGTCATACAGGTGTCACCATTGCGTATTGGTTGAAGTATAGACGGACACACAAGATTTCAAAATTTATTAATGTTCCAGAACAACGAGTGACTGTGTTGTATGGATGAAAAAATATGTAGAGTCAGGGCAGAGTTCTGTGCGGCGACAACTCCGGTCAGATTGGGAAAATAGCGGTTGTAATTGGTTAAAGGTGTCCACAAATACCAATACTTTGAGACTGGTAGGGTTTAGTCCAGTTTTTAGGAAAATAGATAATAGATAGATTCGCTTTGAAAGAGCTATTTCAAAAAATAAAGTTTTTTTTATTGAACTATAATAAAATCAGTGCTATGGTTTATTGGTATCAAATGCATAAATGTACTATACATAAAAAAATTATCACATAAAAAAACTAAAATTTAAAGAAATCATTAATATTTGAGAAATCTATATTTATATAAATCATTTAAGTTTTGGCTATCAACCTCGATTGGTGGAAATAAAATAGACAATGAACTTTGTGTGTGGCTAAAAACAATCTTGCCAGTTTTTATAATAATTAATAAAAAAATAAGTAAATAGATAGAAAAGAACTTAACAATTGTTAGATTATAAAATGATATAATGAATAATGCTGTATGTATAAATCTGTTTTATTTTCAGAAGATCGACTTGAAATTTTAATTATTAAATGTATGTATTTCAGATAAACTGTGGCTTCTTTCATAGTGTAATTACATTTTTCTGTCAGAATTCATGATCCTGAGGTTTTTATTTAAAAATATTTTTTAATAAAGTGTTTGTACTTTTTTATAGACTGGCCCCTAACATATTAAAATTAAATTCAAATTCAATCAAAATATTTAATTTTTTTTTTTTTAGAACAGTAGTAAAATTTTAATAATATTACAATAACTACGAAACCCACATGGGTTGAAACACTGACATAAGGGAAGTGAATGGAAACCATTTTAATATATACGCACCAAAGGAGCCCGCAAGGGTTAAGCCAATGTCAAGAAAGCAGTGATATGCACAATTACAAGGTTCAGAGAACCTATGTAAAACGATTTAACATTTCCTTCAAGACCTAAGAAAACAACTTTTGGGCATTCATTTAGAGGATCTGTTTGAATTACATTTTATAATCTGGCCGAGTAAGTAGCACCCATCAACTTGTTTCCCTTTACTAGGATTAGGTATAATTTTACATAATCCAGTCACTGTGGAGGAAAACAGGTCAATACCTCTAAATTTTTTATAACAATCGATTTTGCTAAAAATTTGGAATTAGGCTTATCTTAACCCCCCTCTTCAAAGTATAGTACACGCTAGGTGAGATTTTTATTTTTAAGGGGTGAAAACCACCCCTTATTGAAAAAAATTAATATTAAAGCATTTTATGGATTTTAATCATGTTAAATTATACAATATTAATATTTTCAATTACAATAATGGATATTGTGCAAATTCTCAACCCTTGAAAATTCTTCAAAACCACCCCTTTTAATAAATTTTTTTTTTTTTTAATTGTTTAACACGTTCAAACGTTTTTGTAGTGCATTTATATCACATACAATTTAATTCTCTGCTTATATAACATAATTTTGGTTAATTGTAATACTTCAACCCTTAAAAACTACCCCCTATGCCAAAAATATATTAAAAAAATCTTTTTCAACAACTTCAAAAGCTTTAAATGTACATTTATATTCCAAAATAAATTCCTTCCTAGTCAATAAAATATTTTTTCATTGTTTGCTTATTTTTAACCCTTAAAAACCACACCTTGTATTTTTTTTCAAACATCTTAATCATAAAAAATTCTTATATTAATTTACAATACAATTAAAATTGTTTTTATATTTCTTCAAAAAACGATTGACCATAATAAAGGAAATAATAAAAAATTAATAAACAATATGTTTGTACAAAATTAATACCACATAATTCATAATAGCAATTGGTTTTTTTATGATAACTCCGTTAATTTTTAAGCTACAGCGTTCATTAAAAAATTATTAAGTACGTTAAATTGTTCTAAAACCCTTTCTTTTTATATAGTGAAGGGCCAAAGGGCTGATTACAAGCGAGTCATGCGCTTTAACTCAAACTTCAATTGGCTATATTTCCATTATTTTTCAAGTTACAACAAAAATAAAATAACCAAACTTTTCGTTAAGAAAAAAGCTACATTTTTGTATTCTACCATTTTTTACGTATCTTTTATAGTTTTAGATTTATTCTGGAAAAATGCAAAAAAAAAATATAATTTAAACATGATTTTTTCGAAAAATACGCATCTAAACTGGCTAAACTTTTGGACCTAATAATTAACACTAAAATATGTTATGAATTTTCGAAGAAGACGTTTAATTTTAATTCTGATAAAAATAGTGTTACTTATTATATTGCTTGTTTTTTTCCAAAAATTAGAGTAATCCAACTATTTTTCATCACATCTCGTTTATCACATCTTTACCTATCCAACAGAGTTCGCCACATGTCTATAACTTTTATAGTATTCAATCTATAAATTAGTTACGATAAAAATTCATTTTACAGATGTATTCAACAAAAAAAAAAAGTTGTTTTCTTCAACTCAACCTTTAGCCTAGTAAATGGAGTCGTAGAGAAATGAATTATACACCATTGAAAAGCTCGTGTTTCAAAGCTGTCTAACCTGAATTTCATAGAGAGAACAGAAAAGACAGAAATATTTCTCGTAGTTCGGCAGTTTCGCGAAAGGGGGCACCATGTTACGGCAAAAGTTAATGCCAATTCCAGGGTTAATCGAAATGACTTTTAACAAGGCTCATTTCAAAGGTTTTTTCAAACCCTTTAAAAAAGGTTATATGAGTTTTTATCAAAAAAGATTTCCATTTTTCGTTATTTGACGATAAATAATCGAGTATAGTACCCCAAAAATAAATAGTCATTTTTAACCAAATAAATCGCTTAGTATTGTACTTAGAAAACTCAATAAAAACCAATATCTTTGTTTTTTTATAAACTTTATTTTGTTTTATTACAATCTTTTTAATAAAACGCTTAGTTTTTGAGTTATTCGTAAAAAATCATTGAAAAACAAGTTTTTTTTTAACGAAAAGTATATGTTTTCAAGTGCAAATAACTCAAAAAGTATTCATCTACCAAAAAAATATTTATTTGACATTTTTTGTTTAAAATTTGATTCTCTATCAATTCTCGGGGTTATTCTGAGTGTTATACACACATCAGCATTATATAACTTATGTTTTTTGAGTAATTTCCTACCAACTGTAAGAATTTCAGACAAATCGGTGCAGTTATAAAAATTTTAGAGGGAAAATGCCACAGTAACTGGACTAACAGGTTCATCAAGAAGTATTTTTACTACAATTGATTATTTTTGATATAAATTATCAGTCAGTATGTGAATATTATACAGTACAATACTTACAAGTTGGTGGACAGTTATCAGACTCTGAACTGTAGCCTAAGTCTGTGTTATCAACTCTAAAAATATGTAGGCCTTGAATTTGTAGAACTGATTCAGAATGCACAATGTAACAGAGCAGTAACAAACAACCCTATAAATAATAACAAATAAACAATTATATGATCCAACTCAACATCTATTAATTCATTTTTTAAGTCAAGCTAACTAAAAAGTATAATATTAATTTATAATGTGTTTGTAGTTAATGATACAAAATATAATGTCATACTGGTATTGATTGTATTACTGGTCTACTTTGTGTTAAGTGGTAAAAAAAACAAAGTGTTTAGAACTCAGAAACAAAATTAAATTTTTTATAACAATTTCTGGCTAAATATTTACGTTCAATGAATCTAGTTTTTTTACATGAATAATTTTACATATAAATTGTTTATTATATTGAACAAATTATCCAAAGAAATAAACATAATTAATTAATAAAATGACTATTGAGGGAAGAAAAATAACAGAAAACTATATACTATAATGGTAAGAGTTAGGACTTTATAATTTTTACTTTCCACTAATTTTTACTTTACTAGGACCACTATTAACTTTCTCAAATATATACAATAGTATAAAGAAAATCAATCCGATTTTTAATTATCGGTTTGATAATCCGATTTTTTGTTATCAGATATAACAAAAAATCGTTGTCTAGTATAACATATGCATTTTTAGGTCTCCTGTATATCTGACGTCTGTCCAAATGATTTTAATCAAATTTGGTATGTTGGCAAATTTTAGCCATATCTCGATTTATGCTGAGAAAACATTTATGATTCAAATGAAGCATATGTAGACCGTATAGAAATATATAAATATTTTTTTAAAGATAGCGTCCTGGCATTTTCACTATTTGGTTGACAACTATTGAACTGACAGTTGTGGTGACGAATATTTTTGATTGGTTTTTATATTGTTGGTGAATTTGGATGGGTGAATGAGAAAGTGTGTGTAATATTTTTGCATGATTTATTTTGTTTCTAGAATCTATGCTGCACAGGCAGTATTTTGAATAACACAATTATTCCAAATACTTACAACTAAGGCACAAGAGAAACTGAAGAAATATTTCAAAACCATGTTCGGAGAGTTCTGATAAAGTAGACTAAAGACAAGCATTATAGTAATGCCAACCAACAACAGCAGTGCTCTTTTTATTAAGCCAATCCTATAACAAACAAAATCAAACTGAATAGTACAATAAACTAGGTACTGTTATTTTTCTCAATTAATAGTAGTTATTTTCTTAAATATATATGTTTTTTTTACTTATCATTATTTGTAAGCATTATTCACACAGCTACAGTGATATATTTCACAATATAGCAATTCCAAAATTGTAAGCCACATAAAATAAAACATGTTCTGTGGGTACATACCTACATTCATAAGTTTTACAATTGAAAAGTATTGTAAATTAACAGTTTTATAGATTAAATTTGTGAAACCAAATTAAAATATTTACACCACAATCCAGGCATGATAATTACGAGTTTACTATATATAACTTGTATGTATGATATTAAATAATAAAGCATTAATATTACAAAAATCACTCACCTTTCTTTCACAGCTCTTTTTGACTCTACACCTTTAGTTGTAGTAAGTGTCTTCAGATGTTTGTACACTTTAAAATAGACAACTACAAACATAGACATCAGTAAAACAACACAGAATATGTACGTATAAAAGAGCATTGTGCCAGAATGAAGCCATCCAGATTTCTTGTCTGTCTGTCCTGTATTCTGTGCAAGGTGTGTGCATATGACAACAAGGATTGGCGTACCTGTAATAAAAATATGATTAAAATACATCAATAATAAAATCAAAAAATTATTTTATAACAATTTGTAATTAAAGTCAACCTGTGACACAGTTTATCTTATTGTTTAGAAAAAATAACGTGCTTTAAATTATAGATGTGTCGAAAAATCAGAATCGCTATTTCATAACATACTGAGTCTTGAAGAGTTACTTTCTAAAAACTTCTGCTCTGGAGGGTTTCTGCTCTTCCACCCAATTTACATAAATAATTTATTTAGATTTAGAATCGGCTTTACAGTTATTAAGTATACTTTTATTTACATCTTTAATCATGTTGGTAATATATGTAACTAAAATAACATGAGCAAATGAGTCAGAAGTTTGATTTGGGATTACTTTAGAAGTAAATGTTGGTGATCAAAAAGTGTAATATAACATTTGTGGCTTAAACTGTCTTACAGGGCCTCAATTATGAAATTTAAAAAGACAATTCAATTAGTAAATCACTTTTTTTTTGTTCGTTATTTTTTTTAATTACTTATTTTTGACCTAATTGTCTAAAATAAATCATCATTGTCATTGTTTTTCATTCTTTGGTAAGTAAAGAATTGTATTGTTGATAACAATGATAAACATTCAAACATTGAATTTTTTGTTTCAAGTTTTGTCTAGAAGTAATTATTATGAAGTGATCCCCATTGTTACATTTTTATTTAATTCACTACTGGAGATTAAAAATAATAATAATAATATAAATTTATTTTACAGAAAGCATTACATAAAATATATTCCAAATGAATATAAAAACAAGAGAAAGAACATTTTACAAATAATGCATTAATAATAATTATTATAATAAAACCATAAAATAAAAACCACATCACAAATTGAAAAATTATAAACTTAATATTATAAATACATACATTTGTTAAGGAAACGGAATAATTTTGGATTCACCTTCCTGATTTGTACCAGGTATATATCAAGGATTAGAAAGATGAACTAAGGCTCAGCAATAAGTCCCTCTCATTTAATTCAATTTTCTTTTCTTTTTAATATACAATGAATTTTAAAAGTGTATCTGGATTTTCAATAGTGTGTATCCAATCTCTTATTAATTAAAGAAATTTTATTTCTATGTGGTATAGTTTTATTTCATCAGGTAAATGATTAAATAATCTTGGACAATTATTAAAAAAACTCTCTGGAAATGTCCAATATTTTCCCGTGCAAATAACTTCCTCTGCAAGTGCTCCTCTTATTTCAAAGATTGTTTGAACTTCTTTTTAAAATGTGATTAGAACCTTATAAATATGCCTTAAAGTAAGAATGTACAATCCTGTAAACAGTTGGAAAAAAATATGGCTTCTGCTTTTAAACAATATGTTTCTGACTATAAAGTTTTGAATAATTATAAATGGTTTTACTGTGAGGTGGTATACTGAAATGTTGACTTGGTCGATTTCTGAAATTATTCTTTAAAACCCTCCAACTGTCAAAGACCCGAAATCGTACCCATTCCCCCGGACAAGTTGGCTATAACACACGTATTTTGCAATTCAACATTTCGCCCACTTAGAATCATCCTATCGCAATGAAAAAAAAAATAGTGTTGGAAAGCTAATGTTCCGTAGATACATAATCATGCATAAAAAATACCACAAAACTTTATAAATAATATTCCAAAAATTGCTGAAGTTCGCATATTTTTGATGCATAATGTCAAAGATTTGAACAGCGATTTTTAGTAAAAGCGACGCCATTTTTTCTCATATGATTACAAATCTATTTTTCTGTCAAACAGGTCGAACAAAACACTGTTCTGTAGATTACATCTTTCTCTTTCTATCCGTGGTTTACAAATTGTTCTGTGTGTCATAGATAGCAAGATATTTCTACTTGACCATAGTAGAAACCTAACGGAACTAAATTCACTTGGCATTCGGAGCAGTTTACTAAATAAGATAATTGATATTTTGTAACCGACCTTTACAGAATGTTGTAGAGGAGATTTCATTCTACAAGTTGGTATTACTTGATATATCGTAGACTTACTTTGAGGTGTTTGTTATGAACTCGGAATATGCCAAGTTTTTGACATAAATTGACACGGAGAGGCGTGGCAAAGGCTTTATTTTGGGATTATATATTTCTGTTTGTGTATACAAATTGTTATTATTATTATTATTTATTTATTTAATTTCAGTTGTTAGCTTACACAGAAAAAACAAACAATTACATTTCATATTTATAGACTACTTCTATAGAAAAAAATAAATGCATATAAACAATAGAAAATTAAATTGAACATATATATAATAATTAAAATAATTATAAAAATATCATTGTCCTTTATATTTAGTTTACAAATTCAAAAAAAGAATACCTCTATGTCTTTCTACCAAATGAAACCCTCAAAGGCTATGCCTGTGTTGAGGATATAAATTATATACAACATAAATTATGTTATGTATATAAATTGTGTATACAAGTTACAATATATGTGTTTTTATTTCTATAGTTTATTTTTTGAGTGAAGTTCTAGTTTTTGAATGGTTTATATTTGGACTAACCAAGAGGTAAGTTGTAAACCTAGGCCTAAAAGCAAATTTTCTTATATTGAGTGTTTTATTTGATTATACAAGTGTATATGTGTGTTCTTTGTTTATTGTTTTAGTGAAATCAAGTAAATTTTGTCTTAGGCCTAGCTTTAGATAGTTACTAATTACGCCTAAATTGTCGAGGTTTCAAACCTAACCTCACTTGTCGAGTACCACTTTTTAGGGGGAAACGTTATTTTTATAATGAAAATTTTAGAATTTGATTTTTTTTTTTACCAATAGTTATTCACATTTATACTAGAAAACGTTTGTAATATTGGAAAAAAAAAATGTAAAACAATTATTTCTATGCTCAATTGGACTTTGAAGTAAAATTTAGCCTTCGATTTTTGTGTTTTTTTTTTTTTTGCTCTTTGCCATACTGACTCCAAAATTATTTTTCAAATTTTTGTTTCATTACACTACTTAATTCTATGAACATTTTTGAATATAATGATGTATAGAAAGAAGTTGGTTTTCCATATATATTACTATTTTTGGTGATTTTTTGAAAAAGAAAAAAAAGGATAAATTTACCTTTTTTCGTAAAACAATTTTTTTTATTTTGAAAATGTAACAAATTTTTTTTTTCCTAAATATATTCACAAATATTACATAAAACTTTTGTGTATCTTAGTTAACTCTTCTAACTACTACAAGCTCAATCTTTGCGTAACTGTGATGCTGTGTTGTCATGTTTACTTTTAAAATGCATAACAAAATAGAAAATCCCTCCCAGATATGAAGTACATAGTATCATTCAGTTTACGGTTCAACCTATTGAAATTTACGGACAAATAATAAAGTCTATGATGATGTTTAATGAAAGACAATATATGATGATGAAAGTTTTGGTCAGTCATCTCTTATCATTGAAACACTCAAGAAAAAAAATTAATAAGCAAATTCAGGAGAACAGACGTTTCACTTTAGATGGTTTTCACATTTTCTTGCCTGAAATTTCAAGATCTTCATTTCATGAAATTGTCACGATCCACCTTGTTTAAAAAAAAAATTGTCCCAAATTGGTTCATAGATTATTGACCAATGATCACAAAAACAACTAATGGGAGCTGCTTTGACATCCCTCATTATAATCAAGTTTGAGATAACCTTTGGGATCATTCCAAATTGAAAAAGAAACCAAAAAAAAATTAAACAAGTTCTTGTCACCCAGTAAGTGATGTGACTATGTTTTGGGATCAAAAAGCATACTATTGATTGATTTAATGCAAAGAGGATAGACAATAAACTTCAAGGCATATTATCATACATGTCACCACCTCTGACGATGCCATAAAGAACAAACGATATGGAATGTTGTACAAAACATCATATTTATTAACAAAAACGCTTGTCCAGATTAACTTCTAACTCAAGCTTTGCATTTTGGTTGGGACGTTTTCAGAATCCGCTAAACAGCCTTGACAGTGTCCAGTGATTTCGACCTATTCCCTAGTTGTGTTTAAATTTATAAGGAGACTATATAGAGAAGTAGTCCATAGAATACAGTAAGTCTCAAATATTTAAAAAAAAATTAAATCTTCTCTTAATTTTGTACATCAAAACATATACTGCTAAACCCTCATAATGGATAAACTTTAAAAATGAAATAATAAAATCTCTTTAGAATCACTCACCCGTTACAGCACCCATTATAGTTGGTTTCAGATGATTAAGTTTTGGAATGTAAGCAACTTCAATGTACACCAAAAGAAGTTTACAGAGTTGAGATGACATTGCTACCAATGTAAACACCTGAAAACTGGCTGAGATGTAAAAGTAAGCATTCTGCAACACAATGTAAATAAACTGTATCAAAATTTTATATGAAAACTAAACTAAATTTGTACATTTTATTAAAATAATTATTTGTAAAGAAACAGTTTTTAAAGTGATTCTTTTGAAGAAGTGTGTATTGATAAGACTTTAATTTCATATTCAATGTACCAAATATAAGAAAGGAAGTCACTGGTGATCATTTTGTAAAGTTTTCTTTTTGCTGTCTTTATTAGGGTTCTGTATAACAGATTCTTAAGGGACAACCATAGTAATAAAAAAATTTATTATACATATCCATTTGTCCACAAATACACAACAGTTTTTCAACAGCGTTTGAGTCATGTATGAAGTGATTTCATTACAGAATCTATCTCTTTAAAGATTGGGAGAATGCATTGTAAATGTTATAAATTTCTACCATTCATAAAAAATACACGGAGAAAACTCTGATAAAACTCACTAAACCCATGGCTATGAACAAATAGCATTAATGTTGTTGATTTTTTTCATAATCTACTGAGTAGAATAACAACATAAGTAATTTTGAATTATACTTCTGTCTTGTCACTTTTTCATATATACGTACCGTACTATAGAGAAAGTTATGTGATGAGTCAAAAACTCGATTTTGAAGTCCCATGAATCAAAAAACTGGCAATTTTATATTTTTTCATTTTTTCGATAACTCAAAATTTAGGGGTAGTTGATTTTGATGTTTGTAACAATATTGGTAAAATTTTGCTCAGTGTAGCCTCTAAGGATCCAAATAAAACATGTTGGTTGCAACTTCAAAATACCAGTTCACAAGTTATTGGTAAAAAATTATAAATTCAACCATAGGGCTCAAAAATGGTTCTAGCAATTTCATTCAAATTTTATTGAAATGTGAAGATTAATGACCCATATCTGTGTATAAAATTAGAAGAAGAAAAACATTAGGGATCAGGAATAATTGACAAAAAAAAAAATGAAACCTGACCGGCTTTATTAAAAATTTAATAATATACAATATATACGGAGGATGAATTTATGGCAGAAACAAAGCAAGTTTAGGCTCTTTTTAAATATTTAAATATGTTTACAAAAACAACAAACATGGTTTATTTTCATTTTGTGACTGGTCACCACTGAACTAACATTTTTGGAACAGAACAGGTTTGGTTGGTTTTTATTTGATCTTAAAGATAGGTGAGTGAGAAAGTTTGTAGTATATTTATAAACCATTTAGGTTTTTTTTTATCATTAATATGTTCAAAAGTTTATCATGTTCAGTAAATATTTGTATATGAATGATGTCTAAGAATTATTTATTGTTATTTTATTATGCTTTTTTATACATTGTAACACCTAAAAAAGGTTGATCCAATTTGAATAATATGAATTAACCGGGAGTCGAGATATTTGAATAGAAGGGGATAGAACGTGAGTCAAAAATGTGACTTATGTCTTTTAAAGCTAAAATAAAGTAAATTCAATCATTATTGATTTCCAAACACAAATAAATAATAATGTATAGGTTTTAAGAAAATTTAGTTATAAGAAACTTAATAATTAATTTTGTGTGTGAATAAAATTGTAAAAAGGACTAGTTATTATTCGCGTAGTACTGAACAGAACTTTCGATGAAACATAACTCTGATGTGGCGAGATTTGAAATAAAGTCCATTATACAGGAAGAGTGAAACCTGAGACTTTAACGAAAGGAATGATTTCACCATGAGGTGGACAGTCTAGTAAGGAGCTTAGAGGAGTGAGGTTGTGTAAAAAGTCTTTGTCAGTAGATAACGGTTGAGTGATTTGAATTTGTTTAAAACATAAAGAAACTTTACAAAATGTAATACAAGTGTAAAATAGAGTCTTATTTGACAGTCTAGTTGGGAGCCTTGAACAGAATAGTCGTATTTTAAGAGTCTGAGTAAAAAACGTGGCGAAGATAAAAATGTGCTTTTTTGAGTTTAGTTAGAAGTGTTAGAATGAACTGTTATATTGAGGAGTGACAATATATCTTTGTCGAGTTAAATATGTAATTCAAAGACTTTAGTAGAAAGTACAGACATTATGTGATGCAATAAGTGGATGTAGAACAATAGAAAATATAAAGGGTTTAATCATCAGTCGATTAGGGATAAGAGTGTGTTAAAAACTCTGTTTGAACTATTAATTTGGTTAGACGTTTCACGCGAATAGACAATTGACAATTAGCGAGTGCATGACAATGTGGTAGACTATTGAACAGATTTTCTTTTATAAACATTCGTGAAATGCAAATATAATTTTGCTATGGAGACGAGACGGCATCCTTAGGACGACAAGGAACACTTTAAGTTATATGCAATGTGAATATGTTCTGGTAACTTGTGTTATATAACACACCATATTTACTCTGTTATTATATAGAAATTTACAATGTTTAGTATTTTGATTTTATAATATAAATTTGATTTGTAAAAGATAGTAATATCTTTTTATGTACAAGACTAATAAATATCTAATGACATATTTATCCTTATTCAAGGAAAGTAAAATTCATACTAAAAGAAAAGTAAATGCTTTCAATTTGTTTTTATTCATAAATTCATTCAATTCAATTTTTGTTGCAACATAAAGTCAATTTTAAATTCATGGAATAATAAATCAGTTTTCCTACTGAGAAAATAAAAAGAAAAATAATTTAACTAAGATAATAATTATATTTATTTTCATGCTATGTCTCTATAACATGTTAATGTATAAAAAATAACTTGTCTTTAATAAATTTATGTAAAATTTCAGCATACAAAAGAGTTCTTCATTTGAAAACCTTAGAATCACTGTGGAGTACATTTTTAAAAGAATTCATGCCCTGAGATTCAAATATTAACTTCTTTTCTTTTTTTTTTAAATTGGTAAGCCGAAGCTACCTGGCGCCCATTATCTGAGCAATAACTTTAAAATCATTAAAGTTATAAGTAAAATTAAATTAAATTCATAAATTCTTTTTTTTTTTTTGTAATAAAGTAATATGTTTAATAAAAAACCAGTAGAAGGTGTTATTTATATTTATTACAACATTTTGAAATATTTATCCCACTGATCCACAAAATTGTGGTTAAGCTTTTTAATTCAGTCGCTTAAAGTGTTTGAAACAACTAAAGATGACTTAATAATAAACCTTACTGTAGTGATAATTTGTTGTTTTCTTTCAATTCTTGATAGTTTACTATCCAGTAGTATTGTTTATTATAAGTGATTTGTTAGTAAATTAATTTGAAAGTACGATTTACACTATTGACCGAAGGTACTTGGTAGAACTCCATTTTAATGAAAAACAAACACAATACTTAGTAAATTCTACAATTTATTCGAGTCTTGCCGACCATGGTTTCGCCAGCAACGACATTTACAAGGCAGCTTAACAAAGCCTCTTTAAGCTACCTTATCAGTCTTTGTTAAGCTGCCTTGTAAATGCCGTTGCTGACAAAACCATGGTCGGCAAGACTCAAATAAATAGTAGAATTTACTAAATATTGTGTTTGTTTTTCATTATATTTGAAAGAGCCCTCAGTTGGTCTAGTGGCTACTTTGTATGAAAGACATATTGGATTCGATCTCTGTGAAGGTTCATAGATTTATAGTATTGATCCAGTATCTTGAAGGAGGTAAAAGTGGAAAGCTACAATTGCTAGAACTATTATAGTAACAGGAATTGTTGTACTGATCCCACATCATCCATTGAGGTCCACAACAGATTTATTACACCAAGGATAAAATAACAATATAACAATTTCAAATTTAAGGATTGACTTCACATAAAATTAGCTCCCAAAACAATGATGCAAATTAAATTTTGTAAATTTTATTTATATTTTAACTGTAAATGAAAATTTAATACAAGATTCCTTATTATATTTTATTTACAAAAATAGTTATGTATTTTTTTAAATATATTAAAATAAATAACAAGAAATAGAACAATGTGATATACTTCATTTCAATTTTTAGGTAAAATCAATTATTATGATCTTAAGTTATTTGTCTTTCTCTAAAGTGATTTTACTTGGCTTCACCTTTCACTTACCTGTTCAGAAGAGTAGGAGATAGCATAAATAAAAACAATCATTGTTATACAGATGGCACTGCAGCACTGTAATTTGAGATACACAATGTAGCATCTAGGAACATGTAACCAATGGAACGTGAGGAACATTAATGTAAGAATTGACTGTATCAGGCAGCACACACAGCCTACAAGGACAATTCCTGAGAAGTAGTCTTCACCAGACTCTTCAGGCTGAAAATTAGTAATTAGTTTTAATTTTAAATTATATTTAAAAATTTCTCATTTAAGGAATTTATTATTAAAGTGTTTATATTAAAAATAATTGATAAATGGTAAATATTAATTTTATCTGTAAGCTTACCAGGGATGCAATTTATACATTTTAGAAACTTATTTTTATTGTCAATTAAAAAAATATTACCATTTTTGGAAGGATAATATTAGCAAATTTATAAACTGTATGGAAACTTTGATACCAAATACTATGAAATGTCAACTGAACCTACCTATATGTGTGATTTGGTACCATTTTACCAAATTTTGATGTATATACGAGGGCAGTCCAAAAAGTAACTTATGTTTTGGAGTAAAAAAAACCCCCAGTGAAAGAAACATTTTGTATTCTATACATTTGAAAGCCACTCTTAAACTATTTTTCTACATACACTCTGTTCAAATTGTGACACTTATCATAACGTCCAGTTTATTAATTCCATCGTCATTTTGCTGTATAAGACTTCAAACACTCTGCCTGTAGTTCCGTGTCACCATCGAAATTCTATGTTGCGATCTGGTCTTCATGTGTGGAAACAAGTGATGGACATTCAGCACAAGATCCAGATTGTACGTCAGATGTTCAAAGATATCCCATCCCAATTCAAGAGCTCTCGAGTGTTATTGGTGTTGTCATGAAAAACTAAATATTGGAACTTAACTTTCACCAACGTTTGTTTTGAATTGCTTTTGTTAACTTTGTTAATGTTTCACAATATTTCTCAAATTTTATTGTTAAACTTTGCTGAAAGAAATCTAACAGAAGCGCTGCATCCTGTAATACATACATTTTTAATTTTTGAATTGAAACGAAAAGAACATGATTGGCTAAGTCATTATAATACTAGAAATATGATTGGTTTTAAACTGCCGGAAAAAGAATAAGCGAGTCAAAAAAGAGTCTAGAGAAATTGTTTAAAATTAAAATAATTGTCAAATATATCCAGTAGAAAATGTTGTAATATAAATATGTTTGAATTAATGTAGAGTTAAGAACTAAGTAAAATTTCGAGTATATATGTGTGAAAAATCTGTTACCATGTGAAAATAATGAGGTGATGTCATCGTTCGTGTATTTAGAAAGGTGGACGCATGGTTCAGCAGAGTCTGGAAGTAACGTCCGAACTGTATGGACGTATTACCGTTTGTGTAAAGGTTTTTCATGTAACAATGAAATTTGTGAAAATATGTTTTTTGAAGTGAAATTAGCATACGTAAATTAAAGAATAGAAATGTATAAACTCTGAATTTAATGTAGACACTCGAGGAAAAGATTTTAAACGGTAAAGTCAAGTTGTAATGTTGAACAACCTAAAATAGAACAATAAAATGGCGGTAAACTAGATATTTTATGTGTTTTCGGATCGTACAATTATCGCTAATCGGGGATGAACTGTTTTGAGTAGTTTTTTGTGAACGAAAGTAGTGAACATAAACTTAAGCTGAACTTTTGTTAGTATGATCTAAAGAAGTGGTGTTCACGGTAATCTTGAGTTGATATCATTGGATAATCAACTAAAAACATTTTATAAAAGAATATTGAACTGTTTAATCATAGGTTGATTAATTTAAAAGTATGACTACTAGCAACATAATGATGGGGATCAGCAGAAAGATGGACAGATTCGTTTGATGCTGTACCAGAACAATTCTCTCCACGTGCAGAGCCTGGCAGGAATTCGACATTAGAATTACAAGTCATCAATCCCCAAAGAGTGAACCGTGATTTACAGAAAGATTGGTAACATGTATAAAAACATTCTAATTAGACATTGCATAAATATATAATATCAATTCTTTGTTCAATATATTAGCTATATGATTTTAATTTTTAGAAGTTTTATAAACATAAAAAATTTCATGTTTGAATATATAGAATGTCTATTTGAAAGATATCATATTATCAAGTAAAGTAATTTAAATTATTTTAAAGCAAAAGAAATAAATTTGTTTTCCTTTTAATTAACTTCAATTTCATGAGTTGCAACCATAAAAGTAATTTCAATAATTAAAATTTTGATTCTTTTAAAAAATTTAATAAAACAACGTAAATAGATAAAAAATTATTTTAAAATAAGGTGTTTAACATAAATATTATAATAAATTTGTATGTGTATGCATAACCAAAATGTTAATCAATAACATATGTCCAGTTTCAGCATAAAAGGATTTCTATTTTCTTTTAACAACCACTGCAGTACACTTAGAAAAGAATTCACGACCCTGAGAGACTTTTAAATTAAATTAACTTAAAGTAATATTAAAATAATTTGGTAATCATAGAATTGTCATGGCGCCCAATACAAATAAACATTAGCTTCTCCTTTTCTTTTTATAAATAAATTAAATTCAAACCCCTTTTATTATTAAATTGTTTCAATCCCTGTTCCCCCAAAAAACTGTCACCATTACCTTTAAAGATAATATTCGCAAACATTTCCTTGGTTTCTTGGGAGAACTTGGATGACCCTCTCCATTAACTGTCGTTTTGTCTCACAATTCATGTGTTTACCCAAATCTCATCCCCAGTTATGACAGGATCAAGAAGTAAGTCATCATATTTGTCGAAGACTTTTAAAAATGTCAATGGTTGCCATGTTTTTGTGGTCTTTCTGATCTGGCACAAAACTTATGGTAGCCTAGCTTTTAAGTCACAACCTCATGCAACACTTCATTAAATGCAAGGAAACTGAAAAATAATTTCTAGTGGCTCTGAACCTATTTCTGTTGAAAAAAGAGGAGTATACCACATGCAACAATTGCAATAAATCATATATAGGACAGACAGGAATAAGTTTTAAACAAAACTTCAAAGAACACCTACCAAACCATAAGACATCATTAAACTAAAAATCTAAATATGTAGACCATGTGATAAATTAGAACCATAGTTATAGTAATATTAATTTGAATCTCAAAATTCTCCATAAATCACAAAAATGAGCATTACTAAATATTTTGGAAGAGTTCCAAATTTATTCTTACAATAAACAAATCCTGATATCCTTCTAAACGACAAATTGAACTTTGCCTCCAATCCAATCTATTTACGGAGCAATAAGTAAACCATTTAGTGAACTGATTGTGAAGCAGACAGTAGGATGTGAACAGATCCAATTATTTATTTATTTAAAAGTTAATGCATAGGTAGGAACATTTGGTGATAGTATCATTGAAGGAAACTTTAATGAAAACTGTTATCATGATATGTTGATAAACAGGATTGTTCCAGAGGTTCAACACACTGCTTGACCGAATTTAAACAACGTGTGGTTTCAGCAAGATGGAGCGTCTTCTCATGACACTATACAAGTATGTACACATGTAATGAAGTATTCCCTCAAAGAAAGATTGCCTTGGATGGCCAGCACGTTTGTCAAACCTTTCACAGTTAGATTTCTTTTTACGGGATAATTTAAAACACAAAGTATATCAAATTAAACCGGAACATTGGTGATTTAAGGAGCCGTATTATTCAAGAAGTGATTACATGCCATAAGATAGAGAACGTTCTAGGATCCTACTACTTCAGATTAGTCCATTGCCAAACCGATGAAGGAAAGCAGTTCGAGCATTTGTTGTACGTTTAAATGTAAGCCATACTTCATTATTCTGCTAAAGCTCTTGATTTCAAAATAAAGCAACTATTTAATTTTAATTTTAATGTAATAGCAGATATTTCTTGTTGAAACTCCATATTCAAGGATAAAATAAAGCAATAAAGCTTAAAGTTTCAAAATATATATATAATTAAAATATTTTGAAACTTTATTGCTTTATTTTATCCTTGTATTTAATTTTAATTTATACATACCGTTTCAACTGTAAAAACAAACATGACAAACTGTTTTTCATTTCAACTGTACAATCACATGTGAATATTCAAATTACATTTTTAAACTTATAATATTTTAACAGTAAATGACAGACTCATAAGCTAAACGTCTATTAACATGGTTTTATCTGAAGAGTTAAAAATCAAATAATAAAAAATACCTTTATATTTGAAATTTACAATAAAAAAGACATTTCGTAAATTTTTGGAAAACTGTGTATTTTTCAAAACACATTTTTCACACTCTATAGATAACTGTTCCAGGCACCTTTAACATGAGGTGTCGATCTTCTTTCCAAGAAGTAGCAGCTAAAATATACAGCCATTCCAATACTTTTTTGACACCCGGTATGATATATTTGTTATTTTTTGTAGTTATATATTTGTGACAATGTGCAAAGCCTGAAGATGTCTCTTGTACATGAAACAACTGTAGCTACATTCCAATTTAAAAAAGAAGGACTTTTACAGACACAATAGATATACTGTATAAAAGTAAATTATACTAAATATATAAACATATTTACGACACAAGCAAAAGAAATTTAAGTTATATATATATATATACATTTTTTTAATAGAGTCTATGGTTTATTTTCACTTTTTGACTGACAACTATAGAACTGACATCTTCAAAAAAAAGGACAGAAAATTGCTTTGTTTTTGTCATAAACACATGAAGGTTAATTTTTGTTTTTTAACAATAATTCCCTAACCAAAATATTTTTTATTATTTGAAATTTTCTACACAGTTTGGGGTCATTAAACTCCACATTTTGCTAAAATTGAATGAAATCAGTATTCTGGGAAATTAAATATTTTATAACAGCCCTATGGCCGATTGTTTTACTTTTTACCGATAACTCATGAACCAGTATTTGTAGAAAGGTGACTACTATGCTTTGTTTGGGTCCTCAGAAGCTGATTGTTAAAAATTGTTATTTAATTACACACACCAAATTCAATTATAACTGATCCACACAATTTGCGCTGTAGAGCACTGTACAGATGATGGTCAAACAGACATCATTCCAAAACCAATTTTGGACTAGGGGGACCTTCAAAATGGATATATCCGTAAAAAAACTTGACATCAATTTTTTACCCATCACATAACTTATACTACATATATGTGGGAGAGTAAAATTTATTAGACTGAACGTTATATAATGAATTCAAAAAAAAATACAAACATAAGTAATTACATACCTTAACAATCTCCTTGACCACAAACACTGTGTAAGAACCCATCACAGGACAGGAACACAGTGTAACATTAACTAACATATGTGATGTCTGGCAAGCTGTTACGTTCCACGTGGTTCCCCAGTCTATGGACACTCCACATCTAAGTTCTTTACCTTCCCTCTTAGCCCATTCAAATTCTACTTCTGATATGATGTTGATGCCATTACTAGTCGCTATGCTCATTATGTTTGATGCCATTTCGTATGCAACTCCAGTTGTGTTTCTGAAAGTTATTCATAATATATTAGATAATTTGTGGATTTCACTGGTTTTAGAACAATCAATTGATAATTAATTATGATTTATCTAATGTTATGAATTGTTACTTTACTTTCTATAATAGTATTTTGTTATATAAATACTAGGTAAAAAAGTCTTCCTAGCTCAGCTATTTCAGAACCGTTAGGAAAAATAATGGACTAGGGCAACAGACGTAAACCCCCTTGTGAGTATTGCCTCATTTTTACATTTCATTTTTTTTTTTTTAATATGGTGGTCTTCAAAAACCCCGCAAAAATGCCCTTGTGACCGTGGGTTAGGTCACATGTTCATGTTATATATAACAATATATAAAATATTAATCCTCAGACCCTAAGTTTTCCAATAAGACCATCCCCATCTTTGTAGGTTGAGTAGGAGCAAAGGAGTTAGGTAAAGGTTATGCTATGCGCCATGAATTATGTACATTGGGTAATAATAACCAATAGGAGAGCAAGAGTAGCACGCTGTTGTCAATTAGAACAGCCCCTAAACGAGGCTTGTGATACCTAAAATGGTAATTTTAACTTGAACAACCAAGAAATGGTTATATTAAGATTTGAAACATGAAAATAAACCGGGAGATTTGTAATCAAATTGGAGGGGAGACCACGTGAGTCAAATGTATAACTGAAAGTAAATAATAAAACGAGAGTGAGTAAAATTTAATATAGATTTCCAAAATACTAATTTGATGTATAAAATGTTAGTTGTAAGTTGTAGTGAATAGTTAAGTGATAATTGTGTTGTGATAACAGACAGAACGAGTTGTCACATAAATGATTTAAGTAGTGTCCGTGGAGGAAGGCATGTGAACGTTTGGGAATTGAGCTGACTTTGTATATTGAAAATAAGACGCTTATGTTGAACCTAGAATAATTACACACATGCGGTTTACCCAGTCTTGAGGTGGTCTCTGACCTAGGCAGACGTAGTACTTTGTTAAAACATTTTTTAGAACAATGTAGGGAAAGTGTTAAACCCAGTCTTGAGGTGAGATCTGACAGAGTTAGACGTGTTAATTTTTGTTTGAAGAAATATTTAACAATGTAGTGTAAATATTAAAAAACAGTTGAAAGCAGGTCTCTGACCTAGGCAGACGTAGTACTTTGTTGAAACATTTTTTAGAACAATGTAGGGAAAGTGTTAAATCCAGTTGGAAGATCAAAGTAAGAATGATCAAAGTAGTATTCGTCTTAATCTAAAATGTGAACTATTAATACTGTAATGTGAACTTTTATAAATATGGTGAAAACAATAGCTTACACGTGTTCGATAGTAAGTAAGACAATTGAATCGCGAGTTATGGACAGAACCGTAAAGTGTTAAAATATAACGGTTTAAATTATAACACTAACACTTATTTTATTATTTGAATAATAAAAAAAAATGAACTTTGTAAAGCGGAAAGGTTAATTGAGAATGTCAGCGTCTGAACATAGGACCATAGTCAACGTCCATGAGGCAGTAGGACATTTCCGGAGAACGAAGCGAGGCGTCTCCAAGGAATTGTGTTTTTAACTAAAAAGAACGTGACTGGTATACACGTTAAGACTTTTATTCTGAAATTATATAATAATTTATTATTTGTGTATAACATGATAAAAAAGTTTCAATGTTTAAATATAAGTTTTGATTTGAAAATTTGGATTATAATATTTGAGACTATGTCTTATATTATAAAGTATGAAAAATATTAAAATAAAGTCTTTTTCAAATAAATAAATAAATGAAACTCGATCTATTTTTAAAGAATTAAAGAATAAAATTATTAATTATATAAATTCAAATAAACAAACTAAAGATTTATTCACTTTCAGAGTTATTAGGATGCATTAAGTTAAGATTTTGAATATGAATGTTTAATATAGCAAATTGATGATACTGTAAATTTGTGTAAATGTTTTAATATCTTGAATTTAATAAATCATATTCAGTTTGAGCATAACAAACAAGATTTCTTTATTTACCAAGAACCACTGAAAGTACACTTTAAAAAGGATCTACGAACCAGAGAGATTTTAAGTAATAATAATTAACTTTTCTTTTTTCAAAATTGGTAAGCTAACGCTACCTGGCGCTCATAAGTCGAGCAAACTATTTTCTTCTATTACAAAAAATAAATTAATGTTAAATTCAAACCCTCATATTTAATAGATTTAGAGGCTAACCCAGAGATAATACTAGTAATAACCCAGTACAAATATAATAGTTTTCAATTGAAGTCTCATGCAATTTAACGGGAAAGATTTCTATTTCATTTATTTATTTAGTCGGAAAAATATTGTTTTTGTTGTGAAACTTGTGATGATTTGTACCTTCTTTCCTTCTTTGTAAAAAAACCATCAGAAGTTTCATCAGAATTTCATATATGAAATTTTTTTAAATAATATATATATATATATATATATATATATATATATATATATATATATATATATTTTAATTGTTCCTTAAATTATGCTCTTTGCATCTAACTGTGATATAAAATCAAATGCAGTATCTATGATTTTTTCAAGTGCCTTAAATGAATGTGAAATGAGTTGACAAATTCGCACAGTTCCTACTGGTTTCTTTAAGGTCAGACTGCCTACTGGCTCCTCGCTCAATGGACTTGACTCAAGGCGGCTTTTATAGCATAGACCAATGTTAAACCATTTAAAAAGAGTTTTAAACTTGATTATGTTATTTTACATACAAATTAAGTTACCACAGCAGCCAATATAACAATGCATACTTAAAATAACATTAAGCCCAACAAGTGAAATGTATAAATAGCGACTGATTTGCGACTGATAGCAGAATGTGTGTTTTAAAACAAATGTTTATTTTAAATATAAAAATGAAATAAAATTGTCATTTCCTAATTTTTTACAAATAATGGCAAACTATTTTTTCATTTAAAACAAATCAGATGAAAATCGCCCTGGTAAAAATCTAGAAGTATTGATAGGATTGTCGCCAAAAACAGCCCTTGTGACCGTGGGTTAAGGTCGCATTCTATATAATATACTATTAATTCTCAGACCCTTTCCAATGAGACCATCTCCATATGTTTGAGTAGGTGCGGAGGAATTCTTTAGCGAACATAATTAGGCTCTGCTGAATTATATACAAGGTTGTCCAGAAAGTAAATTCTATTTTGTAATAAAAACAAAACTAGTACAGGTACAGAAAAACTATTTATTGCAAAACAATTTTTAAACCTTAAACTATTTTTCTACATATCTCTCACCAATTTGTAGGTACTTGTCATAGTGCGACACAAGTTTTTGGATGCCTTCTTCATAAAATATTCCCACCTGCGTATCAACCAAGTGGTAACATGTTCTTTGAGCTCATCATAGTTGTTGAAGTTTTGACTAAGGGATGATTTCAGGTGCAAAAAGAGATCCCTATTCAATGATCAGGGCTGTATGGAGGGTGGCAAACTAGTCCCAGCCAAAGTCCTGTAAAAGTTGTCATGTCACGCCCATAGTGTGAGGTCACATTCATTATATATCAAAACAATACAATTTGTAAGCATTCCTTGGTGCTTATTCTGTATTGAGCGATGCAGTTTCCTAAGCGCCTCTTAGTAAACATTTGTATTATTTCACCTCGCTGTGAAAAATTCACCAGTAGAAACCGCGTCTGTCTCTAAACACTGTGCACATTATTTGTCAAGTTGTCAAGTTTTGCTTGGCTTTAGTTTTTGCTGGTGACGAAGTGAGCCTCCATTCATATTGATTGTCGTTTTGATTCAGGAGTTTTACAAGCGACCCAAGTCTCATTCCTGGTCACTATCTGGCTCAGAAAGTCATCACCATATTAATTGTAACATGTCAAAAAGTCAAGTGCACTGTCCTGACGTTGTTTTTTGTGTTGCTTTGTAAGAGTTTTTGGACTCAAAGAACACAATGTTTTCGAAAAAGCAGTTTTACAAAAACAATTTCAAGAAGAAGTGATCTTAAAATTTGTGGAAATTCCATAGAAAGAGCAGAAATTGTTAATTTACAGTTTGCCTTAATCTTTTCTCGTACTGCATGAACCAATTCATCACTAACCAAATAGTGATGCCCACTGTGTACATCATCGTGCACTTGATTATGTCCTTCATGGAACTGCCAGAACCATCTCTTTATCATTGAATCATTCATCACATTTTCTCCATAAACGTGGCAGATCTATCAATGAATGTCGACTGGTTTATTGTTCTTTGCATTCAGAAAACAAATTACAGATCTATCTCACAAGCGAGAGGATTTTCAATCAACTTCGCCAGTCGAAACAAGCACTACAAAGCATAAACAACAAACAGCGATATCAAAATGGCATCGTCCCCTTCTCCTTGTCTACCCCTTATGCACCAAACTGGGATCGCAACACTGCCATGGCAAGAAATACAAACAGAACTTACTTCCTGGACATACCTCATATAAGTATATTTTTTATCAATAATAAAACTTATTTTTATCAATTCTAATGAAACTGGGGTTTATAAAAGAGAAAAAGGAATTATAAATAAAAAACCAAAGGAAATTATTTTTTCCAATTTTATCTCATATGCAAATTTTTGTTTCCGTTTTAGTTACCCAATGTACAAAGTAAAGGGTAAATTTAATAATCGCAAAAGTACAAAGTAAAGAGTAAATTTAATAATCGCAAAAATTCGATCTTCATTTTTTCACTGATCTCCACATTTCATGGCCTCACAAAACTTATTTTTCACATGCCGTCTGCCTATTCTTGTTGTTGTCTGTACACAAGACGCCACAAATATTATGTCTTATTCCTATGTTTATAAGATAGGAATATGAAATTTGGTATTAAGGACCCTGAATTTTGGTATTAAGGAAATTTGGTGTGCTAATATACAACCCTATTGATATTCAGAAAAATCTATTTCAAAATAACAGTCATGTTAAACAGTTTTTTGTTCATATTTCAAGTGTTATTACACTTATAACACACTAAATTACATGCCCCAAACTTGCACTACGTAACACATTAATGATTTTTGGGTAGCACATCCACTTTGACAACATAAAAATATATTTAATTTATTCCTTATAAAATTATAACATGGACCTATTAATTGTAGCTTTAATGGCCGTTAGCTGATGACTCAGGTGTGCCTGGAGAGATAAAGATGGTTTTTTATGGAATCTATTAAACTTCCCTTATACCGCCAATGATCTTTTGTACACAAAATTTCTTTCCTAAAAACCATTATTTTAGACTTGTCAAAATTAACATCATGTTAAGTTCCACATTTCGCAATACGGCTGCAAATTATTTATTATTTCTTTAAAACCTAAAGATGTAGATGACACCAATACAACATCATCCATGTACAATAGAACTCCTACTAGGTAAAGAGACAATCACCCCGTAAGATGTTATCAAGATCGTTAATAAAAATTGAAAATAGGAAAAGGCTGAGGAGACACATTTGTTTTGAACACTTCCGTATTTCTAAACTTTCTCATATCCCCTTACCAGACTGGATTTAAAGCTAGAGTACATGTTTTGTTTTGTTTAAGAAATCTTACCAGCTAGTTTAGTTTGACTGATTCTTATATGGCAATATTTTATTAACTGCATGTAAATTACTTACTCAAGAACTTGAGCAGACTTTCTGAGATGGAATTGAGAAAGATTTTTGTATGTAACCACAGATATGCTGGCAGTGTCATTTAGCTCTAATGTGTCAGCGGTAAGGTGGAGTGACAGTTGTGATGAATACCAAGATGGATACCTGTAAGAAAATTTAAATTTAAAAATAAAACTGATATTTTAAAACTGTACAACAATAAACAGAACTAGAATAGTGACAAGTGTATCATTAGCAAAAGTTGTATCTATAACACAAGTACATTTTTATAAGGATAATGATATGATGTTTTGCATCAATCGTGAAATTACAATTACAAAGATTTAATGATTTTTTATTTTAATAAAGAATAAACAAAACAGAGTTATAAACCATTAGATGTAGTTAAGGGTATATAATATCATTTACCTTAGTGTTGGCCGAGGTAAGGCTTTCAAAATGTCATCTTGTAGCAATGAACTATTGTACTTAAATAAATCTATGACCAAGGTATCAAGAGACAAATGTATAGTGCTTTCCTTGGGTTGGTTTCCCCACATTAGTCCCCATCTGTTCACTAATTGCTGCAGCTCTTCAATTTTCTAAACATATGCAAAATAAACATCACTCCTCCTTTTCATAATTTTATGCTTTTATTGAATTGGTTTATTTGCAAGCTATTTTTTCTGCATAGTATTTTCTGTAAGAAGGTCATACAATTAAAACAGCAAAAGGTTAAGATGTAACACCTAAAAAAAGTTAATCCAATTTGAATAATGAGAAATAACCGGGAATCGAGATAGTTAAATGGGAGGGGGTAAATAAGTCAAAAATGTGACTTATGTCTTTAAAAAATAAAAAATAAAGTAAATTCAATCATTATAGATTTCCAAACACAAATAAATAATAATGTATAGGTTTTAAGAAAAATTAGTTATAAGAAATTAAATAATTTTGTGTGTGAATATAAATTTGTAAAAAGGACTAGTTGTCATGCGCGTAGTACTGAACGGTGTATTCGATGAAACAGATAACGCTGATGCGGTGAGATTTTGAATAAAGTCCATGATACCGGAAGGGTGAACCCTGAGACATTAACGGAAGGTAGATTTTCACCATGAGGCCGCAGTCCAGTTGGGTGTGTTGAACAGAATGGTCGTATTTTGAGAGTCTGAGTAAAAAAACGTGGAGAAGATAAAAATGTGCTTTTTGAATCTAGTTTGAAGTGTTAGAATGAACAGTTGTATTTCAGAGTGTTAAGAAAGAACTTGGAGAGTAATGATGTATGTTTGTCAAGTTGAAAATGTAGTTCAAAGACTTTAGTGGAAAGAACGGACATAGTGTGATGTAATAATTTGATGTAGAACAATAGAAAGTATAAAGAGTTTAATCATCGGTCGATTAAGGGTGAGAGTATGTTAAAACTATGTTTGAACAGTTAAATTGGTTAGACGTTTTCACGCGAATAGACTATTGACAATTAGCGTATGTTGTGACAATGTGGTCAGATAATGAACAATTATAAATTGTAGAATGGACTAGTGTATGAACAGATTTTCTTTTATAAACATTCGTAAAGTGCAAATATAATTTCGCCACGGACACAAGACGCCATTTTTAGGACGCTGTGGGAACATTTAGAATTATGTACAATGTGACTATAGTCTGGTAACTGGTGTTAAATAACACTTTATATTTACTCTGTTATTGTATAGAAATTTACAATGTTTAATATTTTGATTTTTATAATATAAATTTGATGTGTAAAGGATAGTACCGGTAATTTCTTTTTATGTACAAGATTAATAAATGTCTAATGACGTATTTATCCTTATTAAAGGAACGTAAAATGCATATTAAAAGGAAAGTAGATGTTTTCAATTTGTTTTGATTCATAAATTCGTTCAATTCATTTTTTTGTTGCAACATAAAGTCAATTTTAAATTCATGGAATAATAGATCAGTTCTCCTTCTGAGAAAATAAAAAAGAAAAATAATTTATCTAAGATGAAAATTAAATTTATTTTCATAATATGTCTCTATAACATGTTAATGTATAAAAAATAACTTGTTTTTAATAAATTTATGTAAAATTTCAGCATACAAGAGAGTTCTTCATTTGAAACCTTAGAATCACTGTGGAGTACCCTTTTAAAAGAACTCATGCCCTGAGATTCAAATTGGTAAATTCATGTTTTTCAAAATTGATGTTAACACATCTGGCGCCCATAAATTCTGTGCAAAAAATTTAAAATCAATTGTCCTAAATTCATAAATTCATTTTTTTGTTAATAAAGTAATATTATATAAAACCTTAAGTTTTATATTTATTACAAAGAGCAAAAAAATTAACATGTCTTATTTTTTTCAGATATTGGTAACATTTTCATCTTAGAACAAATTTTGAAAAAACATGTTATAAACTCAATGTTATTTATTTTTACCTTAATTTTTATAGACAAAAAATCTCTAGGTAATCAACACCTTTAAAAAAAAAAAAAGAAGAAGAAGAAGAAGAAGATAAAACAAAAACCCCCCTATCCCTCGAATACTCTAATAGCATCAGGGTCAGAAGATAACAAAATTTGGTCAAGAGCGACATGATAGAAAAAGATGAAAGAAAGGAATCGAACACAAAACTACATGAAAAAATGTGTAGATCCAATTAAGCTCACTCAGGAATGCCACGAACATACTCATGATAAATGAGGCTCTGAGGTAGTTATAAACTTAGATACTTTTGACTGAGTATATAGAAGCAATTTTTAAATAGGTTTACCTGAATAAACTGTAGTAAAATTATATATATATATATATATATATATATATATATATATATATATATATATATATATATATAGAAACAGTAGTGACAATATTAATTTCTAATTTATATTTTATGATTTATTTTATAATTGCAATGTTGAAATTGTTATAATAGTTATATCTGCTAGGATCTATATAATTATTTTGTGTACAATCTTCTGACAATCCTAGCATATTTACTTGTCAACGTGTTTCGAAGTTTTTCCATCTTTACGACTTAATATAGTACTCCAAATTAAAAGCGTTCTAAATTAAGTCTCGAATATGGAGGAACTCCGAAATGTGTTGATAAATATCAATAATAAGAAAATGCTAGGATTAGCAGAAGATTGTACTCAAATTAATTGCAGTGGTGTCAGAGTTTATTGACAGAAACCCTAAAACTAGATAACTGGTAGAGTAACCAATTCAACTACAGTTTAAAACATGTAAATTTTTTTTATTATTTAATGTAGTTTTTTATTATGTCTTGTATATTTTCTATTTTAAATATTTTACTTTATCTCATTATATGTTGTTTAGTAAGGTAGATTACCGGTTTTTCTATAGTTTAAGACGATATTTTCTATTAAATCTGTTGTAGTATGTGGAAATAATCATAGTTGTATAAATAAATAAAATAAGCAGGAACATAGCACAAAACATTTTCACAATCAAAAACAGGTTGATGGAAAATCATCATGATACTTACATCTAGCCCAATCACATAATGTAACACATCAGATTCACTAAATGTATTTCCCAAAATTTGATCTCTTGATCCTTGTAGGAAATGTTAAATTATATTGGTAAATCAAGAGGTCTTACCCAGTATATGTAGTACAAGGTAAGTTTGTTTAAAAAACTGTTGTTGCTCAGGTTTTCTGAACTTTAGAATTGTGTATATCACTACATTTTTTATGTTAGCTCGGTCCTAATGAGCTTTTTAGATGTTTATTAATGGACTTCAAAGCAATGCAGGTTTTTAGGTTCTTTACTTTTTTCAATTTGATAGCATAAAAAAAGTGTGCTTGTGGGTATTTAAATATATAAGAAATTAATAAATGTTAATTACTTTTGTAACTAATAATGAAACAAATAATGATAAACAGTTAAGCCAGTTCATTACATTTAAATAACATTCACAACACTTAAGAACTCATCAATTAAATTGAAGTTATATTTCCCAACTATATCCAGAAGTTGTTCACCTGTAATAAATATATAACAGAAGGTTTTTTTTATTTAAAGTTTTTTTGTTTTTTTTTACTTTTAGGAGAAGAGAAGTTATCTTTATTAAAATTTTATTAAAAGTTTGCTCAGCTTAAAGGGCGCCAGACGAATTCTCGTCAATTTAGAAAAAGTGAAGTTAATTATTTAAATCTCAGGGCGTTAGTTCTTTTATAAGGGTACTTACAGTGATTTCTGGTGAAATGAACAACTCTTGGTTATACTGAAATTTTAACATGGATTTATTAAAATAATATTAATACATGACATTTATCATCACAAAAATATCAAATGAATTGACTATAACTAACATCCTATCCAAATTAAATTTTTTATTGCCTTTGAAGAAGGTCTATTTTTTAAAAACTTGAATTTACCTTTATGTTGCAACTAAAAAATATTTATGAAACAAAACAGATTAAAATATCCGTTTTTTAATATTGAATTTACTTTATCTTTGAGAAAGAAATATGTCAATAGACATTTATTGTTTATTCATATAGAAAATATACTTATTGAAATATCAAATTATAAAATTGGAACATGAAACATATTAAATTTTATATAATACATAGATTAAGTTCATTGTGTTAAATAACACATTTTACCAGTCCGTTGTCGCAAAACACATTACGCAGTTGTGGTGCATGTAACATGGCATGTGATGATAGTTCTTTGTCCTGTCCGCGGAGAATGAGGTCCTTCGAAATCACTTCAATCACACTTTGCAAATGTTTGTGTTAAGAATGTCTATAAACATTATTAGTTCTTTTTTTTTTTACACTTAATGAATGTTCATCATTCGACCGTTTTAATACGATACGCCTTAATTGTCAATTGTCTTTGTGCGTAACACGTTACTTGTATTAAACACTTTGTCCGCTCTAATCAATCTAATACCATTTAACACAATCGACTATACTGTTCAGATTACTCTGTGGATGATATTAGTTCGGTACGAATTAATATATCTTAAACACTTTAAGATCAAATCAAGACTTTAGACTACATTGTCCTTTCCACCCAAAACTTATAACTCAACCGTCACCTCCAAAGCACAAACAATTATTAAACTATTCAATAAATGTGTAGATAATAATTCAAAATTTCTTGTAAGAGAATGGTATTTAAGGATAAATAAAGCAAAAGCTTAAAGTTTCAAATATTATTGTATTTGAAACTTTAAGCTTTTGCTTTATTTATCCTTGAATATGGAGTTTCAACAAGAAATATCTGCTATTACATTAAAGTTAGAATGGTATTTGATTTATTTTAAGAATTTAATGAGGAATATTCATGTTGTGATGAATATGTGTATGGATACAGCTATTAATTTTTTTTCTTTTTTTCCTTTTTTTTACTTACCCAGTCTAAATAATATCATTATACCTAATAGTATATTTAGTAGTCACAAAAAGTCCATCTCCATTTTTTTTTACTGATTATCACATTTCATGCCCTTAGGAAACTAAAAAAGTGATTTTAACATGCTGTCAATTAGTTGTCTGTACGTACTAGACACAATAGCAGTCACAAAAGTTAAAACAGGACCATGAAATTTTCTACAGGGGTCTATAGTGTGCTCATATAGAACCCTATGAAATTCAGAAATATCTACTTACAAATTTCAAAATGGTGTAGATTTTAAATACATTTTAGTTTATATCTCAACTTCATAAATTAGATAAAATTCTATGTATTGCAATTCTACATTTAATGATACCAACCCCACATCTCTGTGATAGCAAATAGGAAAATTATTGTTAAATATATAATTTGGAACACTGACCTCCCAAGAAAAAATGTGATATTTGTATAGTTATGAGAGTTATGAGATCTGGTAGAACAGAGTCACATATCAACAAGTGGAGACTTCTTCAAATATCAACAACTTCGAGACCCACTAAGGCTAAACACTGATACAAGTGGAAGCCATGGGAGACTGTAGCCATTAGGGCCTAGTTGATGTCAAGGAAGTAGTAATATACACAATCAATTATTTGGAAAACCTTTGAAACATTTGTTTTAAACAAATTTACTCTATACTATATATACTGGGGAAAACTCTTTAATCTATTAATAGAATATAACATTTCCTATAAACCCCAACAGACCAACTTCTAGAAATTACATTTAGAGAGTCTGCTTGTATTGCATTGTATGATGGTCTGGGTATTTGCCATGATGGGTCCAATCAACTCGTTTCTAACTAAATATCAAAATTCCATTTAAAATCAACAGAAATGTCTCTTCTAACTAGTAGCTTACCTCATAATTGATTATTGCGTTCTGTTGTTGAAGCAAAACATCAACAGTTCTATAGAAGAGGGTAGCTGCATCCAGTACCTCCATCCAAGCTTTCTGTTTCTCCATGTAAGTAATAATATTTTGAAGGAATTCTACATACGGTTCCCATTCTCCTGGATACAAGACAACACTGTTACTAACTGATGTTAACAAATCTGTCATTGTGTCTATAGTACTTGTATTGCCATATCCAAACATCACTTTACAGAACTGTAACATATAAATATTGTTTTTTAGTAACACTGTAATACTTTCCTACTAAATAATAGTCATAAAACGATCTAATCAATTAATATAAAATTAACGGATGTAAGAACAAACACGAAAGATAAATTATTTAAAATCATGAGGTTTCAACTTGATCATTCATATTCAAAACCGAGAGATTTTTTTACCCATGACACAAACATAATACAGTTAGTTTCATTCCTACTGGCACTGACTTTCTGATCATTTATTATAATTCACAACCATACTCAACAACAATAAACACACTTTCCTACACTTCCAAATAAAACAAACATAACTAAGAAAAGGTTATGTCCACTATCTCGCTGAAAGATTCTAAATGGTGATATATAATATATTGAAAAAGCTAAATTGAACCACTCAAAAGCTAAAGCATCAAAGTTGTATATTTCAAAATGGTCTAAGTGAATTTTAGTATAATGCGAAGGTTAATGACCAAAACTTGTAAGCTTTATATTGAATTTGAAACCATATAAAATTGGGTTAGCCAAGGTTTGTCCAAATTTCATAGCTATAAAGCTTGTTGTAGTAATACTAATCATAATATTTTGATTTCTAGTACATAATTGTTAATTAAAATAAAATATGAATACACTTTCTTTTTTTTACTCACTTAGAAGTAGTTCTAAACTATCTTCTCTTTACTATAATATTAACCAATTTATCATCATGAAGTTCGCTAGCCTACAATATAAACTTTTAAGATTTTTAGTATTTATTTTTACACCTTAAATGTTAAAACTTCTTAGCATACCCTAGTAAATGCATTTGTAATATTTTTAAATCATATTACATTAAGGGAACCAAATATACAGTTCTTATCTTTCAAGAGCACTTCGTCGAACTAAAAAACTGCTTAAAATTGCTGGAACAGTTGTGACAATGTGAAAAGTCAGATTTTAATATAGACTCATTTGAAAGACGCGGTTAAGCCAAAGAGATAAGAGATTCAAATAACAATTTAAATTTAGTAACGTCATTTATAAAAGAAAAATGGATTTTCAAGACAAAAGTATAAATAACCATGTTCAATTTTAATATAATTTAGTTTAATTGTTTTGTTATGTAAAATATGTGTATTTTTACGGCAGTGCGGTAAAACGTGAGAACAGTAACCGGAAGGAACGCCTTTCGGAAGTAAGAATTTGCCTCATGGTAACGTCAGTCTGAGTCCAGCGTTAGGAGTGACAGGTTGTTTCTAAAAAAGTCTAGATCAGAGCTTGGTGGAGAATGGTTGTGTTTTTTGAGAGTCTAGTAGAGACTAATTTAGCAGAAAATGGATAGGAAGTGATAATGGACGCTTCTAATGACAATGTAAACGTGTTTGAAAGTAATAGACTTACTGTATTCTAAGTGACAAACAATATTTATGAGAAAATTAGTATAAAGTATTTAATTAGACGGTGAATATAAAAAAAGGAAACTTAATGAACACTCGAATTTATAAGATTTCAAAGAATAAGAGACTGTGTACTGTAAATGAGTGTCTTAAACGGATCGTTTAGCACGTGGCAAAAAAACTTTGTATCGAAGTGAACATTCTTTTATTAATGATGAATGTTATGATTGTCGTACAAAAAATAACATTCCTAGAGTGCTGGGTGAATATTCGAAACATGAACTTTTCAGGAAACAACGCTTGCTGTAATCTACAAGTCTCAGGACATCTGGAATTAATATCTTTGGACAATTTGAGTGCAAATGGGTGTTCTGGTATAAACACCATATGTTAAATTAGGACTAAGTATTTATATTATGTTTTGATGTATTTTGCTATACATGTTTAAATTTTTTAATCTGTTTCATAAATATTTTAAAAGGAAATAAATTGATAGATAAAATAATAAAATTTTAATAATTGAAGTAAATCTCCATCTGAGATCTTTATAATGATTTAAATTTAAATAAAAAGTAAATTCCTGTTGCAACAATTTTATTGGTAAAAGCATTTTTAAAGATAAAATTAATTAATTTGAAAGAAAGAAATAAAGGAAATATAAATTCATAATTTGTTATTGAAATTAAAAAGGATAACTAGTATTTATAATATGATTTTTTTGTTGTTAATAATAATTTGTAGGATGTTTCTTTAATAGTTTAATAAATCTTTATGTTAACATTTCAGAGACAAGTGTTTTCATTAAATACCAAATATCACTGTAAGTACACTGTGAAAAGAACTTACGACCCCAGATAATTTTTCTTTCTTTTAAATATTTAAATTCATTCTTTTTTCAAAATTGGTATGCTAAAGCAAACCTGGCGCCCTATAGACGAGCAAATTAACAAATTAATAAATAAAATAAATAACTTCATCCCAATTTTTGAATTATTACAAATGTCGCCGCAACTGTGGGCCTTTTTAGTCGAAATAAACAGTGATTTTGGTAATGAGAATTCTTGAAATCAAGGTAAGGACTCTCTTTATAATAATAAGAAAGATTCTTTTTTAAAATTTTTTGTGTTAAATATAGTAAGATAAAAATGGAGTCAGAAATTGTAAATGTAAATAATAGTGATGAACAGGTAGGGTTAGGAAATCAAAATTCTTTAAATAATATAGAGCCATTGGAATTTACAGGGGATATTTTTGATAATTTAGAGAAGGAATCGCAAAGTAATGAGCAAATAAATGAACAATTTGCACAAAATTTTTTAGATCAAGAAATAGGTAGTAGTAATAATAGTAGACGTTCAAGTGTGAACGTAAATAGTAGTTCAGGTTCGGATTTTAATGGATTTGATAGTGATAGGATACTAAATAGTAAAGAAAAGTGTGAAGATATGAATAAAAAATTAGTAGAAACACCAGGGGTAGAAATTGTAGAAGAAAATTCAGATAAGGAATTAGGAGATGAAGAGGTTAGGGTAATTGAGCAGGTTAGTGTAACCGAAGAGGTTAGGGTAGGTAAGAAATTGGAAAATAATGATCAGGATTTAGAGATTAAGAGTATGTTTGAGCAATTGATGAGTAAATTTGATCAGAAATTTGAACAAAGTAGCTTAGAAACAAAAAAGGAAAGTTTAGAGTTAAGACAAGATTTGAAACAAGAATTTAATATTAGATTTGAACAGAATAATCTAGAATTTAGGCGAGATAATGATAAGAAGTTTGAATGTATAAATAATAGGTTTGATCAAAACAATTTGGAATTAAAAGAAATAAGTAATAAATTTGATCAGAATAAGCTAGAAATTAATAAAAAACTAGAGAATTTTAATATTAAACTTGAACAGAATAATGTCAAACTTGATAAGATAGATAATGACTTGAAACTGAGTAAATTAGAACTAAGACAAGCTAATTTAGATTTAAAAGAAGCAATGTGTAAAAAATTTGAAGAAATGAGGGTTGAATTAAAACCAAATTATGTAAAATTTGAACAGAATCTTAAAATGGAAATTAATGTAATGGAAACTAATAATAAAGTAGAATTTGAATTAAGCTATTGTGAGAAAAAAGTAGAATTTGAACAGATTAATAGTGTAGAAGGTGTTTTGGTAGAAAATATTAATAATTTAGATAACAATTTAAATCAAGCAATAGCTGAAATTGAAATTAACAGTTTTAATGAGATAAATAACATGTCAAATGATTTGATAATAATAGAAGACGATTGTGTGAATGATTGTGTTCAAGAAATTTCTAAAATAATGAATAATGGGTTAGGTAACAAGGTATATCCAGAAACAGCAAATAACGTTGAAATTAATATGTCTAGTGGGGTTGGAATAGGTATAAGTAATTTGAAAAACAAAGTAAAAGTAAATAATCTAATAACGAAGGTATCAGCTGTTTATTTTAAAAAACAAGTGGGTCATAAAAAAGTAGAGTTTGAAAATTATGTAATGATAAAATTTAAGAGTATCTTTCAAACCCAAGAACAAGAAATTAAAAGTTTTTGTGAGAAATCTAACTTTAAATATAATCTTGAAAGTAAAAATGTAGAAATAGTAAAAGAAGGTTTTGTACTAGTGTATAAGAATGGTGGGGTTAGAATTCCTGAACGAACAGATGTTGAAATTAGGTCATTGGATTCTAAGATGTTTGAGAGAAAGAGAAGTGTAGATATGTCTGTAAGGGAGAAAGAGAAAGGTATTTTGTCAACACTCCGAGACAATAACAAAGGGAGATCTTTTGTTAAGAAAGGGTCTGTTGTGATGACTGGGCAAGACAAACTGTCCGTGTGGACAGAAGTATTTAACATCAAAGATGTGTTAAAAAATTCAATCATGTATTTTAAAATCTTTCACCAATCTGGGAACCATCGTAAAAAATGTATAATTTATAATTGAGTCATAATAAATTGAAATTTGGAATGAATAAATAAATGTAAGGACATTTTATAAACACACGGATTTGATTTTTAAAATAATTAATAAAAAGTAGTTAAGATTTTGTTAATAAGTAAGTTTAAGTTTGATAATAAATGATTAAGAGTTATGAATATTAATAATTTGTGTGTACTAATGAATTTTGTAAGCTAAGACAAAAATATAGAAAATAATTATTAGCCAAGCGTAAAATATTAAGAGTTTAGTTTTAGAAAACGTTTAGGTATTTGTAAAGTAAAGACGCTGGATTATAGCAGTAAACAACTTTATATGTTTATTAAGATCTTAATATTTAGAAAACGTGACGAAAACAGATTAGCTAGATGAGAGGATCATTGGAGCTGCAAGGTTGTTAGTGAATAACCGAGCGTTGTTTATACTAAGATAAATATTGACTTTACGTGTTAAGATAAAGCAGATTAATTCGAGGCAAAGATCCCGTGTAGTGTTGAAGAAATAATATTCAATTAAGTAGGTGGATTCAATAAAATATTCAATAATGACGAGGGAAATAGAATCTAGTTAGAGCTAAAAGGTTCACGTCTTATCAGTAGACAGATAAGGATTGACTCATATCGAGGGGACTTGTTTATTCCTTAGTCAGGTATAAATTCCTATGCATGACATTGAGACGAAATATAGGGTGTTACCAAAATGCTGTCTAGGAAAATAAAAAAACTTTTGACGTATAATTCTAATTTAACTTGCGTTTTCGAATAAAATTTACTTGAATAAAGGATAATTGGTTTTAAATAAAGTAAATAAGAACGAAAGTAGATTACTTAAATAACTTTAATAGAATTAAAAGTAAATTTCTGAGTGAAGAATTTAGAATAAACTTTAAAAATAAAATTTTCTTTTTGAATTTGAATAATAACATCTAGAAAGGAATACATAATCAGAAAATCAACGATGCTAGTAATAAGATTGGTAAAATAAACATTATTTCAACTTCGGATGATATAATTTAAATGAAATTTTTTATGAATTTTAAAATTTTCTTCGAGTATGTGCATTTAAGGAGTACATGAACATTTGGGTGGATGGCTGAGCGTTTATGTAGTAATAATAGAATGTTTTATTCGCAAGAATAAGGCATTCTGGGACTACATGGAGAGCGTGTTGTGGAATAGGGATGTGTTTTGGGCTTTATCTTGAATTTAGTAGGGATATTGCATTCAACCACTGCACATTTCAACGTCACAACATGTTGCTTTGTGTAAGAGTCCAAAGAGCAATTTGAAGTATGCACGGTATAAAGTAGATGGTCAGAAGGACTGTAGTGGGGTAAGTAGGAGGTCAAATGCATAAAATAAACAAAAAATTCATAAAAAAAAAAAAAATAAATAAAAAAGGTATAAGAATAAAAAACAAAATAGAACATGGAACGAGGGTGGTTTTATTAATCGACGTTCGACAGGGCTTCATCATAAGAATAGAGGAGTATAATTCAATTACTGTTACTATGATGAACCCCGGTCGAGTTTTGAAAAATAAAATAAAAGAAAAAAAAAAAAAAAAAAAAAAAAAAAAAAAAAAAAAAAAAAAAAAAAAAAAACAAAAAATTTGTCATACAACTCATGTAAATGAAATATAGTTAAAACTTTGACAATTTTGAGAAGTTTAAAGAACAAAGAGTTCTTATTTTGTATTAAGAAATACAGAAATTTAGTAGAAGAAGTTTAAGAGAGAACATAGAGTTCTTGATTATATTATAAAAATATAAAGTTTGGTAGGCGAACTGTCTTTAGAGGCAGGATGTAGCTATGTTCGAGAAGTGATATGATCAAGGCCTAAGATATCATTTCTGGAAGGTAGTGATTTCGAGTTAATTGGAAAACTTATCAAAAAATCCAACGTAGTTGTTTAGAGTTCTGTCACATGTAATTTTGGGCAAAAAACATAAACAATGACTTATGTTTGTAAGTGTCATAAACTTTCATAGATATAGAAAAGTTTTTTTTTTTTTGAGTCTGCTCTAATAGGTAAAAACAGATGTTGAGGGAAGTCGTCAAGGGACAGTAAGACAATGCTTACATGGTGAAAGGAGGGGGTTTGTTTAGGAAACAAAGCCTAGAAATAAATCGGACGTGACAGGAAGGAGAGTTTTTTTTTATGAAATGAAACGAAGAGTTTATAAAATTGTAAAAATGTTAATTAGCTGATTAGAATAGATAATTAGATGTAAAATTGTAAAACGATAAGTTGTATGTTTGACATTGATAAATATTAAGGATTATAAGATAAAATGATAAAAAAATTGTTAGTTTTAAGTGATTTATGATTTGAGAATGTGAAGAATAGTTGTGTGAAGTTTGAGAATTTATGTGAGTTTTGCCAAGATAGATAATAATAAAGTTTTTAAGTTTTTTTTTTGATGTTAAATGATGAGTAAAGGAGGTTAAGTTTTTGTTTTTTAAAGGAAGGAGTAATAAATTAATAATAAGTAGAGAGATTTTAATGAATTTGATAGAAAGGATAAATAAGTAGTGTTTTTTAAATAAATAATAATGGAATTTGAAATAATAAATGATGTTAAGCAGTTATTTGATAAAGGTGTCTAAAGATTTTGATGAAATACGGTGTTAGCTGGGAAAGCAATGATAATTTTTTATTTTTTATAAGTTTTTTGTATTTAAGTGATTGATGACAAGGGAGATTTTAATGAAGTAATTTAAATGAAAGAATTTTTGAGTTTTTATATGAAGATGATGACTTTACAGAATTGTTGAGTAAAGTGGTATTTAAAATGAAGTTGTTCTGTTAATAAACTTTTATAAAGAAGGTAGTTAAGTTGCATTGATGGTTAATTTTTTAGTTTTTAAGAGGTTTTTTGAGTACTGCGATGAAATAAAGGAAATATACGACGATTTTAATGAAATAAAGGAAATATGCGACGATTTTTAATGAGATAAAGGGAGATTTGAGGAATTCTGCGAATAAACGACGGTTATCATGATTTTTTAAAGGAAGCTACGTTGAGATAAAGGGATAAATGAATGATAAAGAGGTTTTTTGGGGATTAATGCAACTTGAATTATTAAAATATGAAAGATAAGATGGAAATAATTTTAAGACAGGATACTGAAAGATGAAACAATTGTAAAGAGGTAATTTTGAAATAAATAGATGAGTTTTGTAAGTAATTTTATTTTTTTTTGATAATAATGATGTTATATTTTGAATTTTAGTTGAAGAAAAGAGTTTTTTGTAATTGTAAAATCAGTAGCTAACATGTTATCCCAGCAAGATACAGGAGAATTGAGATTTTAAGTAAGAATAAATAGTTATTGGATTTAAACTAAAATAAATAATAATGTAAAGTCTGAATTGAAAAGTTTTAAAGTGAATTGAAGTAATGTTGAGTAATAAGTAAATAATTTTCGTAAAAATGTTAATTGAAAATGAGAGGTTTTAAATTTAAATTGTGTTAAGTTAAAAAATGATTTAGATGAATAGTGTGAGATGGATGTAGATTTTCAAAGGATGTAGAAATGTCGTCTTGGCAAAGAGGATGAGACGTAGAAAAAGTATATAGACGGCTGTCTGGGAGATAAGCTTTGAGTGACGGGATCCTGTCAACAAAAAATGTTGATGGAAAGTTTCAGCCAACGAGGTTGAAAAGGAAAATGATGATGGGTTTTATTGGATAAATAGAGATAAGGCTTAGCACTAATTGATTCGTATATTTTAATATTTATGAGTTATGATGACTCAAACAAACTGAGATAGTGAAATAGGACTTTAGCAAATAGATTTTATTTTTTTTTCATGTCAAAAGAGAATCTTTCCAAAAAAAAAAAAAAAAATACACAAGGGGTATTTCTTTTTCTTTCAAGAGGTCCTTAACTTCTGAAATGAAATGTCTTGAACATCCATTAATTTTTTTTCTCGATTTGAAATTTATATGTATAAAAGCTTTGTATTCCAATACCTGTATTGAAATACAAACCTTGTGGGGTTTTGTGACAATGTGAAAAGTCAGATTTTAATATAGACTCATTTGAAAGACGCGGTTAAGCCAAAGAGATAAGAGATTCAAATAACAATTTAAATTTAGTAACGTCATTTATAAAAGAAAAATGGATTTTCAAGACAAAAGTATAAATAACCATGTTCAATTTTAATATAATTTAGTTTAATTGTTTTGTTATGTAAAATATGTGTATTTTTACGGCAGTGCGGTAAAACGTGAGAACAGTAACCGGAAGGAACGCCTTTCGGAAGTAAGAATTTGCCTCATGGTAACGTCAGTCTGAGTCCAGCGTTAGGAGTGACAGGTTGTTTCTAAAAAAGTCTAGATCAGAGCTTGGTGGAGAATGGTTGTGTTTTTTGAGAGTCTAGTAGAGACTAATTTAGCAGAAAATGGATAGGAAGTGATAATGGACGCTTCTAATGACAATGTAAACGTGTTTGAAAGTAATAGACTTACTGTATTCTAAGTGACAAACAATATTTATGAGAAAATTAGTATAAAGTATTTAATTAGACGGTGAATATAAAAAAAGGAAACTTAATGAACACTCGAATTTATAAGATTTCAAAGAATAAGAGACTGTGTACTGTAAATGAGTGTCTTAAACGGATCGTTTAGCACGTGGCAAAAAAACTTTGTATCGAAGTGAACATTCTTTTATTAATGATGAATGTTATGATTGTCGTACAAAAAATAACATTCCTAGAGTGCTGGGTGAATATTCGAAACATGAACTTTTCAGGAAACAACGCTTGCTGTAATCTACAAGTCTCAGGACATCTGGAATTAATATCTTTGGACAATTTGAGTGCAAATGGGTGTTCTGGTATAAACACCATATGTTAAATTAGGACTAAGTATTTATATTATGTTTTGATGTATTTTGCTATACATGTTTAAATTTTTTAATCTGTTTCATAAATATTTTAAAAGGAAATAAATTGATAGATAAAATAATAAAATTTTAATAATTGAAGTAAATCTCCATCTGAGATCTTTATAATGATTTAAATTTAAATAAAAAGTAAATTCCTGTTGCAACAATTTTATTGGTAAAAGCATTTTTAAAGATAAAATTAATTAATTTGAAAGAAAGAAATAAAGGAAATATAAATTCATAATTTGTTATTGAAATTAAAAAGGATAACTAGTATTTATAATATGATTTTTTTGTTGTTAATAATAATTTGTAGGATGTTTCTTTAATAGTTTAATAAATCTTTATGTTAACATTTCAGAGACAAGTGTTTTCATTAAATACCAAATATCACTGTAAGTACACTGTGAAAAGAACTTACGACCCCAGATAATTTTTCTTTCTTTTAAATATTTAAATTCATTCTTTTTTCAAAATTGGTATGCTAAAGCAAACCTGGCGCCCTATAGACGAGCAAATTAACAAATGAATAACATTAAATAGTAACTTCATCTCATTTTTGAATTATTACACAGTGTTGCTTTCAGAGCTGAATTTGGAAATGCTACAGCTGGTTCAGCAAAATTACATCGCTGAATAATTAAACAGTTTGCTGGATCTCTGCTTAATGTGTACAATCCAACTCTCAATTTAGAAACTTGTCCTATGTATACAAAACATTATGATTTTATACAACTCCATTCAAATTGGTGAATGTTTTAATCAATATCTCAACAAATTGCATGAAACTTTGTTTGGAAATATTAACAAAACAATGCAATATGGTCTCAGATTGTCAAAATTTTGGGAGTAGGAATTATTTTCAGGTGTTACAGGTGGAGGGAACCTAGCTAGATTTACACCTTTTTTCTCTCTTGACCAACTATTGATATCTTCCGACCCTGATGCTATTAGACTATTCGAGTGCTAGAGGTATTTAATTTATGCCTTTTATTCTTTACGACGACGATGAGGGTCACAAGGTTTAACGCCTTTCAAACAACACGATAAAAGTAAAAACTGTATACAAAATTTTAACTCAATATCTAAATTATTTCCTTAGAAATTAGATTTTAAACAAAAAACATGAACAAACAAAAGCCAATGTTTATTGAAATTTTTTGTTTATTTTGACTACCGTACCTAAACATTTGATGGCACTTCCTCCAGAATCATCCTGTTTAAAAAGACACTTAATCAAACTAATTTTTTTTTATGTTAGATTCTAAAACTCAAAAAATATCCTGATACCTGCTTTTTTACAATACTTCCCCAAAATAATTAAACAAACCTTACTGTTACAAACAACTTACATTTTTTCTAACTGTTGCAAGTCTGTCAGACACACATCGAGAGTAGTCTGGTGTCTGCCATCTCGCTTGTTCCTTATCCACTAATACACAGCGTCTAGAAGCAATACCAGTATAATGGAAAGGACACTCCATCATAGCTGTAATACCAGGAGCTGTTTTATCCCAAAGTATATTGTTGTGTATGTTTACAGGACACCAAGGTACAATGGAATGATTCATTACTTCTACATGAACACTTTTTGAGAGAGGACCCAAGTGACACGTGTACACAGCAGATTTCTGCAACCATAAAGATTATTTATTCTATTTTTTATTTATTCAGCAGCCAAGAAACATTGTATAATTCTTGTCCTATATAAAAATACATTGACACAAAAACATGAAACATTTATATAAAAAGGAAAAACAAAATATTCTGTTGTTTCACTGACAGCTGTCCCATGAATTTCTTTATGGAATAAAAATTCTTTTTCTTTAGATTTGAGATTTTTATATTTATATTTTTTAAAAAGACCTTTTTCTGTTATTATTTTATTTTTTTGTGGAAGACAGTTGTGAAAATTGGCACCGGAAATTATTGTTCATTCAGCAGTTTGAGCAAGCTTTTACATTGGAATCCTTAGCTTGTGTGTTTTCTTTATGTTATATCGGACTCTGGTCTGTTTTTTTTATGAAACTTAGAATAAATTATAACACTAAAAATATGTATGGAAGCAAAAATTAAAATGTCTAGTTTTTGGAAGAGAGAGTGATATGATTCTTTGAACTTGTTGTCAAATATAGCCCAAACCATATACTTTTGAATTTGTGTACATCTTTCGCCAATCCTAATATTTTCTTATTATTTATATTTATTGACGTGTTTTGGAGTTCCACCATCTTTGAGACTTAATTTAGTACTGAATTAGTCCATTAAGAAAAAAAAATATATATATATATATATATATATATATATATATATATCTTTCCCATGTCCCCTACCATCAGGCTTCACCTACCACCAATCTCCACCTCCTGTGTTATTCCTTTGGTAGATTTTACTTATTTCTTTTTCTCAAAATTTATTTTATTTTTTTACTCAAATAGTTATGCAGATCTTAGCAAATATAATAATTATTATAATAATGTATACTTTGGTATTTTTTTAATGTTAATTTGATTCTGTAACATTTCACATTTTTTGGGTTTAATGTCGAGTTAGACCTTGTTCGGGAGGTGAAGTGTAGCTAAATATGACGTGAGGAATGACATACAGGTGTCACAATCACATCGTAATACGGTATAGACGGACGGACTAGTTTTCAAATTTGGCTAATAGTGCAGAACAATGGGTATGATGAGAACAATTAACAATCGTATGAGTGAAAAATATGTTAAATTATAGTTGTAGGTTTAAAGAATATAAATTATGTCTTTTTATAAAATATTGAATTATGTAAAAAATGCAATTTAATAAAAAATAATGGTTTAGTGTTAGAATCATTTCATTGTTCTATACACCGACAACTCCAGTCAGATCTGGGAGATTTGGCAATTAGCAATTTTAATTGGCTACAAGAATCAGCCAATAGCAATACTTTCAGACTGAAAGAATTTAGTAGATTTTTTTGGGAACAGACTTGCTCATCTCCTCGTGGCGAGAGAAGTCTTGCTTTGACTCTCACACTAGCTTCCAAATTTCTCATTTACCTGATCAGTATGTCAATCTACACCTAATAACAAGCGATGCTTCAGTAAAATAAATGAGCAATATAAGAACAGGCAGTTTTTAAATTAATTGAATTTTGTTAATGTTACTGTTATAATATATTTCTGGCTAAAATATATTGAAAACACTAATTTTTATAAAACATTCTGTAATAATGTGAAAAGTTAAAATCTATAATAGGTTTAAAATCCGCGGGTTAGTAAAGAAAGATAGGCTGTCTAAGTCATAAATTGTATTTAGTAAACTCATTTATAAAAGAAAAATAGATTTTCAAGACAAGAAAATAAATAATCATGTTTAATCTTAGTATAATTTATTTAATAAGAAGTGTTTATTAGTTTATGTGAAAAATAGGGGTATGTGAAGTCTTTGTAACAGCAAAGCGGAAAAGACGCTTTCGGAAGTGAAATATCTCGTGGTTTTGGAGTCAGTCGAAGTCCAGCAGTTAGAGTGATCAGATGTGTTTTGAGCAGTATAAGTCCAGCGTCTGGAGAGACAAGGTGTAATAAGTTAGAGTCCAGCAGTTGAACTAGTAAAACGTGTTTTGTGCTTAAAGATACTTTTCATAATGTAGTTGAAATGTATAAAAAAACTGTTTTAAATTAAATGATTACTATAATAAACATTTATTAGTGAGCGGTAGTTGCTCGTGAATAAACTTTTTTAACAAAAAAGACCGAGACACATATTTTTGAGTATAGTGATGCAATGCCGTGCACGTGGCTCACGAAAATGGAACGTGAACGGTTATATTCTTTGTCAATTAAAATGAACTTTAGAGACAGACATAACTTTTGATGTAAATGTAGAACAATGTACTTTGTGCCAAAAGACGCTAAAAAAGAATTCTTGACGAGTGTGACCGAAATAATATCAGCAAATCTCTCATCATGTGCGAATAATGGCGGAATACCGTTACAAAGCCGACATCTTAGCGATCAGCATGACTGGATGAATTTTCAACAAAGGACTGGAAACCAGCGTTAAAGAACACTAAAAAAATCAAGTATTGTTAAACCATTTAAAATAGCTATTTGTCCTATGTATTAGCGTAAGTTTTATAATTTTGATAATTTCTTAAATCATTATTTTATTGTTTTAAAATCAAAGATGTCTAATGAATTCAATAACTTAGTCAGATAAAGTAAATTCAATATGAAGAAATGCAGATAATAATAATCTGTTTGTTTCACTAAATAATTTTCTGAAGTTGCAACTAAAATAAATTCAATGTCGAAGATTTTAACCTTCTTAAAAGGGAATATAACAATTTTAAGTAGGATGTATAACTTATAAATTTATACTTGCATTATTCATGTATATATGAACAAGTTAATAAATCTTTATGTAATATTTCAGAGACAAGTATTTTCATTACATACCAAAATTTCACTGTGGAGTACACTTTTAAAAGAACTTGCGACCCTGAAAATAAATTTAATTAAATTCTTTCTTTTTTTTTTAATTGGTAAGCTAATGTTACCTGGCGCCCATAAAACTTTGTAAATCATTACAAATTCTTTTTTTTTTTAGTAAATTAAAAAGTAAGAACTCTTCAAGTTCGACACAATTTATCTTTTTAGAATCTTTTCATACTTAATAAATTATCACAATTGTCGCTCAACGTGTGGCATTTTTTAATGAATAAAGTAGCTTCAATTTTCTTTCATACAAAGTAAAATATTACAATTCAAATTAAAAAGAGGGGGAAAACCTGTTAACTTGATAAAAACACTTGACTAATTCTTTTCAAGCAACGATTATTATTCATGGTTTGTGTGAACAGTTTTACAAACAATTTGATAAAAATAAACTTTTTATATTAAAAGGAAAGATAATAGACAATCAGAAGGTTTATAGTTATAGCGTTTAAATATTTACCAACTTCCAAATAAAAAGAGCATTATTATTATATTAAAAAGACAGTAAAGGATTATGAACACTTTATAGATTTAGAAATTTTAGTATTAATGTTGTAATAATAAGTATATTGATGTACATGTATGATTTTCAGGAGAGACCTCCATAAAGTATTAAACTATTGTTTTTTAACTATTTGTGTGTAATAGGATGTTAGATAATAAGTAGAATATACCTATGTCTATATTTTTAGTGAGAGAGGATTCCAACAATGTACTATTTTAAATGTGAGTATTTCAGATAACCTGTAGTTTATTTGTGATAAAGTACATTTTCCTATAGAATATGATCCAGAGATTTTATTCATAAATGTCTGTGCTTACTCACAGACTCGCCCCTAACAAAATAAATTCAATTAAAATCAAAAGTAATTTCATACGAAAGTAGAAAAAGTTAAAATACACTCAAGCAAATTTCACTCAACTGGTAATTTTTCACAAAGACATTGTGCCGCAATTTGTTCCATTATCTGCTAGGAGCGAAATATATATATATATATATATATATATATATATATATTTTCAAATTCAAGTCTAAATTGTGTTTTTAAAAACAATATATGGCTTGATTAAAGGATATGAAAGATTTACTTTAAAGTTAGTATTTAAACACTACAATGCATTCATTTCAGATAAACCCCTCCCCCTTAATTTTTTAAAAATGATTTATTTATGCGTAAAATATGAACTGTACATAATATTTATGAATAATGATATGAATATATCTGATAATACCAAGTTATTTTCAATAGGTTCTCCATAAACCAATTTTGTATTTATAACAATATTAAATTAAATTTCAATACCTTCTTCAGCTTGTAAACAGAAGGGAGAGTCATTTTCAAGATTATAATGATGTTATGTAAGATTTATGGATAATGAAATGAATTTTTTAATGGTTATTAAATGGTCAATGAAATAATTCATTTTAATTTCAAACCATGTGCGAAAAACAAAAATGACAAATGCAATAAAAACAAAATTAAGAATATTTAACACTCCACTGCAAGACGCCCACTGCTACAAAAAATTAGATTAATATATTTGTATAGCAGTAAACCTGATACGTTGAAAATAAATCGGTACATGAATAGGTTGGATTGGAATGAGCTTATCAAATAATTTCTGAAATGAACATATTATTACAGATGGGATTTGGATATTACAGAAATTTGAACAGAAGCAAACCAAACTTTGTATTAATGTAGTGATTTCAAACTTTCCATTATTTGTAAAAGTTCCCATCAGTTCAAATGTCAAACCTACAAATCTAAAACTAGACTTTCTAAAAGTTCAGTTTAAAAGTAAATTATATTTAAATATTTGAAGCCAATAATCAAACTTCAACTACTTTAATAGGGTTTGTGAATGTTCTACTTTCACCACTATCAATAATGAGGACAGCTACAATTATTTAGCAATAAATCGTATGAAAACTGTTTATTTTAATTAATACCAAATTGAAAGATAATGTAACCAAAATGAATAGTTTGTTGAAAAATAAAATACAATAATACAAGTATGTAAAAATCTAATACATAGTTGGATTTTTAAAAATAAAACATAGAATCCATCATTACTAAAGGCCTGGGAAGTTAACATACCTATCCTTTTTATCTCTCCAGAAAACAAAATCATTGATTAAAAGAAAAGTTAATAATTTTACAATTCAATTAAAGATTAATATTTATATCTATATTACTATAAGAAATGCAGAGAAATTGATGTGTGTCATTAAAACTGGAAATCAGATAAACAGAATTCGTGAAACACCAAGTGTGACAGTGTGAAAAGTCAGATTTTAATATAGACTCATTTAAAAGACGCGGTTAAGCCAAAGAGATAAGAGATTCAAATAATAATTTAAATTTAGTAACTTCATTAATAAAAGAAAAATGGATTTTCAAGACAACAGTATGAATTATTATGTTTAATTTTAATGTAATTTAGTTTGATAGTTATGTTATGTAAATCATTTGTGTTTTACGAAAGTGTGGTAAAATGTGCGAACAGTACCGGAAGGAACGCTTTTGTAAGTGAGAATTGCCTCATGGCAACAGGCAGTTGAAGTCCAGAGCTTGGAGGGACTAGATGTGTTTTGTAGAGTTAGAGTTCACCGCGTAAAATGGACAGGTTGTGTTTTTCAAAGTCGAAGTCCAGTGTTTGGAGAGATAAGATCGTAGAAAGAGTTTCTAGGTTCTGTTAGAACAATGTACATTTGATTTTTTATCTCAAATAGAGATCGAAAGTATTTAAAAATCCATAAAGAGCGTGTTTCAATGACAATAACGCGGGAACATAAAAGACAATGGTTTATATACGCGAGTTATGAACATTCTCAACAACTTGAGAAAACAACTTCTGAACGAGGGAGAATCCACTAGGAGCTGTAAAATTTCAACTTGTAGGACATCAGTCTTCCATTCGGATACAGACAATGTTTTTTATTTAGATCGGCGTTGTGGTATAGACGCTATATATTACCTGTTTGATTAATAACCTGTATTATGTTTTAAATTAATTCTTTTGTAAATGTTTATCTATTTAAAGAAAATTTTAGTAGATTATTACTAGAAGAGATAATAGCAAATGAAATTTTTAAATAATGAAAATAGAATCTTTTCATTTTTCTTTTAGAGCTACAAAGTTACTAAAAAATTTCATAGATTAAATTCCTGTTGCAACAATTTTATTTGTAGAAGCATTTTGAAGATGAAATTGATTAATTTGAAAGAATGAAATAAAGGAAATATAAATCCATGATTTGTTATTAAAACTAAATGATAACTAATATTTATAAATATGATTTTTTTTTGTTAATAATATTTGTAGGATGTTTCTTTGAATGTTTAATAAATGTTTTTGTTAACATTTCAGCCAAAGTGTTCTCATTTGAAACCAAAATCCACTGTAAGTACACTGATAAAAGAATTTGCGACCCCAGAGATTTTATAAATAATTAAATTCATCTTTTTTCTAAATTGGTATGCTAAGGCAACCTGGCGCCCATAAGTCGAGCAAATTAACAAATTAATGAATTAATGAAATAAATAATTAACTTCACTCTCATTTTAAAATTATTACAATTGGCTCCCAACAATGGGGCGTTTATGGTCGAAATAAACAGTGATTTTGGTAATGCGAACACTTAAAATCAAGGTAAGGACTCTATTATTAATAATAAGAAAGATTCTCTTAAAATTTTGTGTTGGTTAAGTAATAGATTCTGTTGGGTTAAGTAAAATAAATTTAAATGGGTTTAGAAATAATAAATGATAATAATAGTGAACAGGTTAGGGTAATGATGTTGGCAACTACAATTTAAACTTAAAACTAAAGATAAATAATAATAATAACTAAAAATGGAGGGAGATAATAATAATAAGTTAATAACTGATTTAGATAGGCTTAGGATGGAATTTAAAGTTATGAAACAAGAATTTGAAAAGTATTTTACAAATGTAAATAAAAAATATAAATTTGAAAAGGTATTGGATATGGATAGAAGAGATGTGGAACATTGGCACATCGAATTAGACAGAGAAAATTTAGATAAACAATGGCATGTAAGGTTAGGAGTAAATTTAATAGATAGGGATGTTGAATTGAAAGCAGAAATTAAAAAAATGATGTCTGCTGGAATGATAGCGAGAAATGAAATTTATAGAAAATTAAAAGATAAATTGTTAAAAGAAGCACCCCCTTTTACTGTAGTGTCGGCATTTGTTATAGGAAATAATACAGAAAAAGTAGGTTATGGGTATTATAGATGTAATAATACAAAGATTAATGAGGTTATAAAGGTCAATAATAAAGTAAATAATGAGGTAGATAATAATGAAAATTTAAAAGTTAAGAAAAATGGTGGGGTTAATAATTTTGATGGAAAAAATGAAGTTTCAAGTGATTCAGTAAATAAAAATAGTAATTTGCTAAATGAAAATCAAAAAGGTAATGGTGGGGTTGACAATAGTCAGATTGATATGCATGATAGAATAAGGAAGGTATATAGTATTATGAGTGATGATCAAATAAGTAGTTTGGATAAAAATAAGAAAATAAATGAAGTAATTCCGGAACTAAGACAATGGGAGTTAAGTTTAAGCAATGAAACAAGACAGTTTTTAGAAAAATTTTTTAAGGAATGGAAACAAGAAAATTTAGAATTAAAACGGGGAAAATTAAAAAATGAGACAATAGTCAAGCCTAATGTAGAACAAAATGAGCCTTTTGAAAACAATGATTTAAAACAGTTGATAAGTAATGTTGAAATTAATGTGTCTTGTGGGGTGAAGCGTGATATAATTAATTCAAGAAATAGAGTAAAAGTAAATAATCTAATAACAAAGGTATCAGCTGTTTATCTTAAAAAACGAGTGTACCATGAGACTGTAGATTTTGAAAAATACACGATGTTAAAATTTAGGAATGTTTTTAGAATCCAAGAGCAAGAAATTAAAAGTTTTTGTGAAAAGAGTAGCTTTGAAAATAAATATGAAAACGTATGTATTAAAGAAGTATTTGCGATGATGTATGGAAATGGTGGGGTAAGAATTCCTAAGCTGACAGCTGACAAATTTAGGTCATTAGATTCTAAGATGTTTGAGAGAAAGAGAAATGTAGATATGTCTGTAAGGGAGAAAGAGAAAGGTATTTTGTCAATACTCCGAGACAATAACAAAGGGAGATCTTTTGTTAGGAAAGGGTCTGTTGTGATGACTAGGCTAGACAAACTGTCCATGTGGACAGAGGTATTTAACGCTAGAGATATTTACAAAAATCAAATCATGTACTTTAAAATCTTTCACCAATCGGGAAATCATCGCAAAAAACAGATAATTCATAATTGTTGTAATCAATTGAAATTTGGAACGACTGATATAAATGTAAAGACATTTTTTTTTATGACACACGGACTTGGTTTTGAAAAATAAGTAATAGAATAAGAGTTTTGTTAATAAATAAGTTTAAGTTTGATAATAAATAATTAAGAGTTATGAATATTAATAATTTGTGTGTACTAATAAATTTTGTAAGTTAAGACAGAAATATAGAAAGTAATTATAAGCCAAGCGTAAAATGTTAGAAGTTTTAGTTTAAGAAAGGTTTCAGTATTTGTTAAAGTAAAGGCGCTGGATTATAGCAGTGAATAATTTTATATGTTTATAGAAGAAATAATATTTAGAAAACGTGACGATAACAGATTGATTAGAAGAGAGGATCATTGGAGATGCAAGATTGTTAGTAAATAACCGAGTGTTGTTTATTCCAACATAAATATTGACTTTACGTGTTAAGATAAAACAGATTAGTTAGAAGCAAAGATTCAGAGTAGTGTTGAAGAAATAAGATTCAATATTAAGTAGGTAGATTCAATGTTGAATATTCAATAATGACGAGAGAGATTGAATCTAGTTGGAGCTAAAAGGATTTCATAAGTCGACTGCTTATCAGTAAACAGATAAAGAATTGCATCACCTATATACAAAGGGGAAATTGTTTATGCCTAAATGAAGCCTAAGATTCTATTGCGTATAACATGGAGACTGAAATACAGGGTGTTACCAAAAGTACTGTTCTGAAAATAAAAAACTTTTGACGTATAATCGGAAATTAACTTGCGTTTTCAAATAAAAATTACTTAAATAAAGGATAATTGGTTTTAAATAAAGTAAATAAGAACTAAAGTAGATTACTTAAATAACTTTAATAGAATTAAAAGTAAATTTCTAAGTAGAGAACTTAGAATAAATTTTAAAAATAAATAAAATTTTCTTTTTGAATTTGAATAATAACATCTAGAAAGAATTACATAAATAGAAAATCGACGATGCTAGTAATAAGCTTGGTAAAATAAACATTATTTCAACTTCGGATGATACGATTTGAATGAAATTTTTTATGAATTTTAAAATTTTCTTCGTATAAATGCATTTAAGGAGTACATGAACATTTTGGGAGGAGGCAGGAGTTTGTGTAGTAATAATAGAATGTTTTATTCGCAAAAATAAGGCATTCTGAGACTGCATAGAGGGCGTGTTGTGGAATAGGGATGTGTTCTGGGCTTTATTTTGAATTTAGTAGAGATATTGCATTCAACCATTGCACATTTCAACGTCACAACATGTTACTCTGTGTAAGAGTCTAAAGAGCAATTAGAAGTATGCACGGTATAAAGTAGATGGTTAGAAGAACCTTTGTAGGAGAGTAGGGAGTCGGAAAATAATAAATAATGGTGACATTATTACATGAAAAAATTTCATGTAATAAATTTTAGACAGATGTTGAAGGCAAATAAATTGTAGGATATATATACAGAACTGATCAATCTGTATATACAAAATAAAACCGGACGAGTCAGAATTGGAGTACTTTAGTAAGAAAGATAGTAATTTTTTAAATGTATATAATAGATTAAGAGTAATAATGCTTGGCTTATATGTAAAAAGTATTTGATATTTGTTTACAAAAGTTAAGAATAATAAAATAAGTAATTATATGCAAAATATTGTTAGATTTAAATAATTTGAGATTTGAAAGGTTACTTGTAAAGGAATTGAGTGGTTTTCAAGAGGCATTGCTAAGATGATAATAATATTGAAGTTTTTTGTTTTTTAATAATGAAATGGTAATAAAATGAATAATGGAGTTAAAAATGTTAAAGTTTTTGTTTTTTAAAGAAGGAGATATAATTAATAAATAATATAATATGAAGAGAATCTATGTGAGTTTTGCCAAGACAGATAATAATTAAGTTTTATAAGTTTCTTGATTTTAAATAATGAATAAAGGAGATTAAGTTTTTGTTTTTAAAGGAAAAAAGTATAGTAAGATAATAATAATTAGAGAGATGTTAATGAATTTTATAGAAAAGATAAATAAGTAATGTTTTTTAAATAAATAATAATGGAATTTGAAATAATAAATGATGTTAAGCAGTTATTTGATAAAGGTGTCTAAAGATTTTGATGAAATAAGGTGTTAGCTGGGAAAGCAATGTAAATTTTATTATTTTTGAAGTTTTTGTATACAAGTAATAGATGATTAAGGAGATTTTAATGAAGTAATTTAAATGAGAGAATTTTTGAGTTTTTTTATATGAAGATGATGACTTTACAGAATTGTTGAGTAAAGTGGTATTTAAAATGAAGTTGTTCTGTTGAGAAGTTTTTTATAAAAAAGGTAGTTAGGTTGCATTAATGGTAATTTTTAGTTTTTAAGAGGTTTTTTGAGTACTGCGATGATATATAAAGAGGAATACGGCGATTTTAATGAAACAAGAGGAGATTTAAGGAAGTCTACGAAATACGGCGATTATTATGATTTTTAAAGGAAGCTACGTTGAAATAAGGAGATTATTTATGAAATAATATAATATGGGTAAATAATAAGGAGTTTTTTATTATGAAGAATTTTGTTTGGGGATTAATGCAACTTTAATTATTGAAACATGAAAGATTTGAGATGGAAGGAATTTTGAAGATAGGATACTGAGAGACAAAACAATTGTAAAGAGGTAATTTTGAAATAAATAGATGAGTTTTGTAAGTAAGTTTATTTTTTCTGATAATAATGATGTTATATTTTGAATTTTAGTAGAAGAGAGGAGTTTTTTGTAATTGTAAAATCAGTAGTTAACATTTTATCCCAGCGAGACAAAGAGTAATTGAGAATTGATAAAGAATAAATAATTATTGGATTTAAACTAAAATAAATAATAATATAAGATGATAATTGAAAAGTTTTAAGGTGAATTGAAGTAATTTTGAGTAATAAATAAATAAATTTGGTAATGATGTTAATTAATAATGAGATATTTTAAATTTTAATTGTGTTTAGTTGAAAAATGATTCAGATGGATAGTGAAAGATGGATGTAGATTTTTATAAAAGATGTAGAAATTTCGTCTTGGCAGAAAAATAAAGTGTGGGAAAGGAAATGCTAGATGGCAGGAAAATATACAGACGGCTGTCTGGGAGATAAGCTTTGAGTGACAGGATCCGGTCAACAAAAAATGTTGATGGGAAAGTTTCAATCAACTGCTGTTAAAAAAGAAACTGATGATGGGTTTTATTGGATAAATAGAGATAAGGATTAGCGCTAATGAAATTATATATAGTTTTGATGAGTTATGATAACGCTAACAAATTAAAATAATGAAATAGGATTTTAGCAAATAGATTTTTATTTTTTTTATGTAAAAAGATAATCTTTCTTAAATGAATACTCTAGAGGTATTTATTTTTTTATGAAGTCCTTAGCTTCTGAAATGAAATGTCTTGAACATCCATTAATATTTTTTTCTCGATTTGAAATTTATATATATAAAAGCTTTGTATTACAATACCTGTATTGAAATACAAACCTTGTGGGGTTTTGTGACAGTGTGAAAAGTCAGATTTTAATATAGACTCATTTAAAAGACGCGGTTAAGCCAAAGAGATAAGAGATTCAAATAATAATTTAAATTTAGTAACTTCATTAATAAAAGAAAAATGGATTTTCAAGACAACAGTATGAATTATTATGTTTAATTTTAATGTAATTTAGTTTGATAGTTATGTTATGTAAATCATTTGTGTTTTACGAAAGTGTGGTAAAATGTGCGAACAGTACCGGAAGGAACGCTTTTGTAAGTGAGAATTGCCTCATGGCAACAGGCAGTTGAAGTCCAGAGCTTGGAGGGACTAGATGTGTTTTGTAGAGTTAGAGTTCACCGCGTAAAATGGACAGGTTGTGTTTTTCAAAGTCGAAGTCCAGTGTTTGGAGAGATAAGATCGTAGAAAGAGTTTCTAGGTTCTGTTAGAACAATGTACATTTGATTTTTTATCTCAAATAGAGATCGAAAGTATTTAAAAATCCATAAAGAGCGTGTTTCAATGACAATAACGCGGGAACATAAAAGACAATGGTTTATATACGCGAGTTATGAACATTCTCAACAACTTGAGAAAACAACTTCTGAACGAGGGAGAATCCACTAGGAGCTGTAAAATTTCAACTTGTAGGACATCAGTCTTCCATTCGGATACAGACAATGTTTTTTATTTAGATCGGCGTTGTGGTATAGACGCTATATATTACCTGTTTGATTAATAACCTGTATTATGTTTTAAATTAATTCTTTTGTAAATGTTTATCTATTTAAAGAAAATTTTAGTAGATTATTACTAGAAGAGATAATAGCAAATGAAATTTTTAAATAATGAAAATAGAATCTTTTCATTTTTCTTTTAGAGCTACAAAGTTACTAAAAAATTTCATAGATTAAATTCCTGTTGCAACAATTTTATTTGTAGAAGCATTTTGAAGATGAAATTGATTAATTTGAAAGAATGAAATAAAGGAAATATAAATCCATGATTTGTTATTAAAACTAAATGATAACTAATATTTATAAATATGATTTTTTTTGTTAATAATATTTGTAGGATGTTTCTTTGAATGTTTAATAAATGTTTTTGTTAACATTTCAGCCAAAGTGTTCTCATTTGAAACCAAAATCCACTGTAAGTACACTGATAAAAGAATTTGCGACCCCAGAGATTTTATAAATAATTAAATTCATCTTTTTTCTAAATTGGTATGCTAAGGCAACCTGGCGCCCATAAGTCGAGCAAATTAACAAATTAATGAATTAATGAAATAAATAATTAACTTCACTCTCATTTTTAAATTATTACACAAGCCTGTCTAGAATGTTGACATTTTTGTCAAACTTTTTATGTTCATCTAAATTAGAATTTTTGTATAACTAACTTTTATGTAAAACATAAAACACATCAGCCTTGCATGTTGCCACAAGTCATAAAAATTGAATGTACTACGTCCAAATGTTTCATTTTAAATTCTTAAATGTAGAATTCAGTGTGGTTTAAGGTTACATTACGATTACTAAAGAGTTTGGTTCGGTTTATATTTATATGAAAAATTTAAAATTAGTACCCACATTATTACTCATATATATAATATAATTCAGTTATTAACATTACCTGGATATTGTTAACAGTAAGCATACTTCCCACAGGAAACAGTTTCTCCCAGTATTCCTGTTTGAGGGAATGCTTTATTTCTCTGTTATTCTTACCCCAACTGTAACTGTAAGGCAGCAGTATATCCGGTGACATGCATTTTATAGTGATGTTGACATCCTGAAATATTCAAAACAAAACATTAAAAATTGTAAACTGTATGTATAGTCGTGAAATAGAACCATAAGATATCACTATAGATGCATGATATCAATAAAAACACATTTTGTATAAAATCTTTCAACCTTGCACGAAAGTAGTATAAGGACTTCAACTGCTTGGACATATAATTTACTTCTTTTACACCCGAGACACACAACTATTTTGAAAGTATATAAAATGGCAAAATACATTTTTCAAGCAATTGCAGTAAAATACTAATTTTTATGAAAATCGGAAGGGAAAAAATAATCTCTAGAAACCCTCCTAAAACCAACTTCCTATGTTTCAATTTTTTCACTATCAAACTTGTGCAAGTCATTTCAAAAACCAAAATCTTTGTATTTGGTGAAATTTAACATAAAATACAACTGGGTGTAGTGGAGTAGCAAGATCATTAGGTACCCGCTGCAGGTTTTATTTTACAACCTCTCTCTTCTAATTTACTTCTCTGAATACATGACACAATGTATCAGGTTTATGATAAGAAAAAAAGCTCCAAACTTCACAACATCTGTATGAATCATGTTAAAGTTTAATCGAATTGAATTATTCTGCCACATGTTAGAAATAAACACTGTAAAAAATTTTTTTTTTTTTTAAGTGAATAATATAATTTAACAAAATGTTTGTTACAAAATTTCTGAATTTACAAGAAAGGTAAATTCTATTAAATAGTATAGCCTCCTGAAATTTAAAAGTTATTTAAGAATAACTTTCAAAACTCAAAATTTCTGTTTATAAGTTTTAAATTCTTAAAATGTGTTAATAACCTCATCAAAATTAATAAGTTTAGTTATGTCGAGATCGACTAAGAATATAGTCTTACAATAATCCTTGGTCTTTGATTAGCTCATGTTATCATAGCTGTTGATTAGCTCAACTATGATAACTTTTGATTAATTTAAAACTTCATTCACAGGAAGCAATCGATACACAAACAATAAAAAAAAATCATAATGGTAAAAATGGTTTAGTGGTGAATCATAAAAGTCCAATTTAACAATCAACTATAAAACTTCCGATATTATTACTTCTTAAACACTTCCTGAGAAATGTAAGCCACTTGTAGATCTCTTCTTAGTCGCACAATCTCTAGAATTATGTCTTCTTCAGAGAACTCTTTGTATGTTAGTGTAAGATTTTGAAGAGACTTCAGTAGTTCTTCATCTATTGCAAAAAGTAAACTATTTGCTTGAATAATAGCGAAAATGAAAGCGATGTCTTCCACTGCGACTTTGTAAACTTCAAAGCTCGGGAATCTCAAATTGCTAGTAATGTAAGGTTCCACCAAGTTTTATTACACTTTTTTGAAAATGATATAAATATGCTATAATTGTTTATAATAGTTTATAATTATAATTGTGATTTAATTTTAAATACATTTACTTCATGTTACATATTTTTACTATTTTTATATCTAGATAAATACCTTATATTAGTAGTCAGAGCAATTCTTGTTATTGTATATCACTACAGCTGTTTCGCCGATCACAGTCGGCTTCGTCAGGTGCAGGACACTTAAATAAAACACATAAACACGACACTGAACATATACGACACTAAAAACATTGTTTTAAAATATTCGGAGGCTAGCTCTTCGTTAAATTTTACACTAAAAATGTCCGTGTGTGGCCACATCATTATTCGTTCGTTTCCGGACGGATACTGAAAATAAGACTGATGATAGTTAACTGCCGTGGAAGTCCATTTGTTTATTCAGAGATAAGATTATATCGTAGATCGGGTTGGCTGCGAAGTTCAATTTCTCATTGAGAAGTATGTTGGGATGTTTCTTTTGGGTGATGTATATATTATATTCTTCCAATACGTCGCGACGGTGTCCCTTCCTCTCATTATGAATGATGTCAAGATTGGTATTGATATTAGTGTAATTATGATTGGTGTTTATCAAATGTTCGGCAAAATTGGAAGTATGTTTGGAGAGATGATTTTTATGTGACGGTAAATGTTCTTTAAACCTTTGTGTAAAGGATCTGCCAGTTTGACCTATATAAATTTTTTCGCAGTCGTCACACTTGAGTTTGTATACTCCACTATTGTCAAATTTATTGATAATATTTGGCTTTATCTTGGTTTTAAGGATGTTATTCAGGCTATTGGAGGTTCGGTATGCCAAGTTGAAACCATGTTTACGGAATATGATGTTTGTCGGACGGTCCAGAATGTGGTTATATTTAATTGGTACGAATTTTCTGTTTTCTTTTTTTCTTTTTTTTTTTTTTCTTTTTTTTTGTTGTAGGTTGGAATATATTATTGCGATCGCTAATTTTCTTTTTATGTTTATATATTAGTTTGTCTATTATCTCTGTTTTGAAACCATTTGCGTTTGCTATTTGCTTTATTATCGCTATTTCATTTTTTAGGTCATTTTGGCTCATAGGTGTGCTAAGTGCCCTGTATACGAAACTGTTGTACGCGGCCAGCTTGTGTGATTGTGGGTGATAAGAACTATTGTGAATGGTATGATCAGTTTGGGTTGGTTTTCTATAGATTTTAAATATGTGTTTATTATTATGCTTAGATATTGTTAAATCAAGGTAGTTTAGGCTATTGTTGGTTTCCACTTCAGAGGTGAAGCTTAATAATGAGTGTATGTTGTTCAAATAATTGGTAAACAAATCTATCTGTCTTCTTGTGCCATCGAATAGACAAATTATATCGTCCACGTAGCGGTGGTAATATATGATGTTTTTTGAGAATTTGTTTGTTAGGTTCATTATGTGATTATTTTCTATTTCATTAAGAAAGATTTCCGCCATTATACCTGAAAGAGGTGATCCCATCGCTAAGCCTTTATTCTGTAAGAAAGTTTCATTATTGAAGCTGAAGTAGTTCTGAGAGAGACATATTGAGAGCAGGTCAACCAATTCTTTTGCCGCTTTTTCGGGAAGTGTGTTATGTTTTAGTTTTTCTTTTAGGATATCTATTGTTTCTTCTATGGGTATATTAGTGTATAGGTTTGATATGTAAAAGGAAATCAATGTGTATCGAGGTAGTACATTTACATTACTAATTTTATTTATCAGATCTAAGCTGTTTTTTAAACTGTGGCTCTGTTCAAATTTTACTGTCTTTTTGATAGTACTCTCAAGAAATTTTGATAGTTTGTAAGATGGTGCGTTGGTGAAATTCACTATGGGTCGAATAGGTATATCCTTTTTGTGCATTTTCGGTAGGGCTCTTAGAATTGGTGCGGATGGTTTGATCATTTTCAAATGTCTTTTCGTTTTGTCATCAATGATATGACTGCATTTGTTTATATGTTGTTTGATGATCGTGTTAAACTTGTTAGTCGGGTCTTTCTCAATTTTAACTATATCATTAGACTTGAAAAATTCTTGTGTTTTATTAATATAAACATCCTTGTTTATTATTATTACAGAGTTCCCTTTATCGGCCTTTGTTACTATTGCATTGTTTAAATTTAATTTATGTTTAATGTTTTGAGCAATCTTGTGATCATTAAAAGGTGTAAAGTTATTGGAGTTTGATTGGGATTTACTTGCGTGCACAATGCTCTTGTCAGCTATGACGTATTTGATAAGGTCTTGTTTATTTGCGGGGAGACATACTACTATCGTACAGACGTACTATCAAAAAGACAGTAAAATTTGAACAGAGCCACAGTTTAAAAAACAGCTTAGATCTGATAAATAAAATTAGTAATGTAAATGTACTACCTCGATACACATTGATTTCCTTTGACATATCAAACCTATACACTAATATACCCATAGAAGAAACAATAGATATCCTAAAAGAAAAACTAAAACATAACACACTTCCCGAAAAAGCGGCAAAAGAATTGGTTGACCTGCTCTCAATATGTCTCTCTCAGAACTACTTCAGCTTCAATAATGAAACTTTCTTACAGAATAAAGGCTTAGCGATGGGATCACCTCTTTCAGGTATAATGGCGGAAATCTTTCTTAATGAAATAGAAAATAATCACATAATGAACCTAACAAACAAATTCTCAAAAAACATCATATATTACCACCGCTACGTGGACGATATAATTTGTCTATTCGATGGCACAAGAAGACAGATAGATTTGTTTACCAATTATTTGAACAACATACACTCATTATTAAGCTTCACCTCTGAAGTGGAAACCAACAATAGCCTAAACTACCTTGATTTAACAATATCTAAGCATAATAATAAACACATATTTAAAATCTATAGAAAACCAACCCAAACTGATCATACCATTCACAATAGTTCTTATCACCCACAATCACACAAGCTGGCCGTGTACAACAGTTTCGTATACAGGGCACTTAGCACACCTATGAGCCAAAATGACCTAAAAAATGAAATAGCGATAATAAAGCAAATAGCAAACGCAAATGGTTTCAAAACAGAGATAATAGACAAACTAATATATAAACATAAAAAGAAAATTAGCGATCGCAATAATATATTCCAACCTACAACAAAAAAAAAAAAAAAAAAAAAAAAAAGAAAACAGAAAATTCGTATTAATTAAATATAACCACATTCTGGACCGTCCGACAAACAACATATTCCGTAAACATGGTTTCAACTTGGCATACCGAACCTCCAATAGCCTGAATAACATCCTTAAAACCAAGATAAAGCCAAATATTATCAATAAATTTGACAATAGTGGAGTATACAAACTCAAGTGTGACGACTGCGAAAAAATTTATATAGGTCAAACTGGCAGATCCTTTACACAAAGGTTTAAAGAACATTTACCGTCACATAAAAATCATCTCTCCAAACATACTTCCAATTTTGCCGAACATTTGATAAACACCAATCATAATTACACTAATATCAATACCAATCTTGACATCATTCATAATGAGAGGAAGGGACACCGTCTCGACGTATTGGAAGAATATAATATATACATCACCCAAAAGAAACATCCCAACATACTTCTCAATGAGAAATTGAACTTCGCAGCCAACCCGATCTACGATATAATCTTATCTCTGAATAAACAAATGGACTTCCACGGCAGTTAACTATCATCAGTCTTATTTTCAGTATCCGTCCGGAAACGAACGAATAATGATGTGGCCACACACGGACATTTTTAGTGTAAAATTTAACGAAGAGCTAGCCTCCGAATATTTTAAAACAATGTTTTTAGTGTCGTATATGTTCAGTGTCGTGTTTATGTGTTTTATTTAAGTAGCCTGCACCTGACGAAGCCGACTGTGATCGGCGAAACAGCTGTAGTGATATACAATAACAAGAATTGCTCTGACTACTAATATAAGGTATTTATCTAGATATATACATTCAGCAATTCAAAAGCGAAAAATATAAAATCAATTTGGTTTTATAAGAATATAATTACTATTTTTACTACGCCTCTGACTGGAAGATAGAATGTTCCTATAAGTTTCAAAACAAATTTTGACGACTGAAAAAAAATTATAAGGACCATGATCACTGCACATATCATTGATCCAGGTCAAGATCTCACCATGACGCCTGTAGTATAAAAATTACCAAATTAAAATAAGTGTTAGCCTAAACAAAAACTTGTTTTATACCAAAATTTTAAGTGTATAACACAATGGCCAGGAACTAGGGATATAAGGTATAACTTAATTATTGATATTAGTCATACATAAAAGCATCATTTATTTTAAAATACTTTCTATTTTATGGGGGGGAGTGTCTCTGAACTTTTTGCTATATTTAACACTTACTTTAATTTTAAAAATAAAATAATGAATAAAAGAGAAAATAAAAATATAAAAACACATTTGAAAAAGTTGTAATAAACCAAATATAAATATAAAGCATTTTCCATTTCTGTTTCCTTCTTTATTTATTTATTTTATTTTTTTCAAACCTGTAACATTGAAATCAGTAAATACAGGGTCTCTGAAAAAGAATGCCGGGATTTCGAACGGCCGTTGCTTGGAGACTATTCAAGATAACTAAACGATTTAAACGTCAAATAGAAGAGTAAAGAACAAAGTTTTGTTTTCCGTGTAGCATGGGAGGAAGTGTTGACCTTGGCATGTGCAGGAACATGTGCACGATTCACCAAAAGTGAATGTATGGTGTGGATTAATGTATGACCAAGTGATAGGGCCTTTCTTTTTCGCCGAAAAAACAATGAATGGCATAATTTATTTAGATATGCTAGAACAATTTTTGTTTTCTCAAATTGAAGAAACTGAAGAACAAGCCGGTGAACGAGTCATTTTGATGCAGGACAGCGCCCCCATCTCATTACCTTCGGGAAGTGAGCGACACACTTAACAACAGATTTCCAAATGATTGGATTGGCCTCCCAGGAGTCCTGATTTGACCCCTTCGGACTTTTTTTGTAGGGTTACGTAAAGAACATTGTTTATGCTGAGAAAATTTGTGATTTGCCACATCTGCGTGGGCGAATTTCGGAAGGGATCGTAACTGTGATACCAGAGATGCTACACAACACTTGACGAGAAATCGAATATTGCTTCAATGTCTGCAGAGCAACAAATGGAGCTCACATCGAAACATATTACGGTATGAAAAAAAACCTTTGTTTTTTTCTCTTCTATTTGACATTTAAATCGTTTAGTTATCTTGAATAGTCTCCAAGCAACGGCCATTCGAAATCCCAGCATTCTTTTTCGGAGACCCTGTATAATTTCTTATGTATTAATGAGAAATGTGTCTTTCTCACCAATCCTCAAATTACCAGTTCATTTTAAAAAGGTTCACAATCATTGTGTTTAAGATTAGGATTTATCACTTACCTTATCAACAGTAAGACTCATTGGGTAAACTTTAAGTTGAGGTGCTTCAATAACTTCAAGCACTATGGTTTTACACTGTTGGTACCCATGGTCAGTAATCTGACAAGTATAACGACCTTGATCCAACAGTTCAGCATGATCAATCCCTAATAAGGCAGTATACTGGTCGGCTGAATCTAAACGCAGCAAACTTGTCCACATACTCCTGGAATAGTATTGTTAAAGATTAATAAATCATTTTATATCAAGTGTTTATGTAAAACAGTGCAGCTACAACTTTTAATAGAGACAGATTGATATATAGGGCTTAAGATCTATACCCAAATAATAATGGTATCAAATTAATCATAGTGGGTTACAATGCTGTCAACATTGCCTCTGGTCTCCAGAACCAAGATAGATCTATTGTAACTGATCGTACTAATATTACTGACTTAGTGCTATTTCTTCAACCTATGAAAAACAGTAAGGAAAACACTATCGAGATAAAATTATCAACATTGTCATTTCTTTATTATATACACAGAATCAGCATATGTCAATATTATTAGCCTTGCCTGCATGTTTTTATGTGATACAACACAGAGCATTGTCCCGATATGACTAATAGTCAGCCTGAACTTTTTCCCTGCTGATCGTTATTACCTGTAGCCCTTTTACTAGAGATACGCATTTGTTAATCCCTTAAGCCAAGTACCTAACAAACAGGTTCCCAGGCCTATTGGGATATCGAAAGAATGATGCATGTCCTATTAAATCAGTAAGTGATGTCCCTTTTTCATCATACACTGGCAAGCACAGCAAAGAAATTTTATTGTTCTTAACCGATACTGATGTGGCCTGTTCTCACTGGATTTTCAGTTTACCAACCATTATTTCTATTCCTGACTAACCTAACCTAACCTAACCTTACCGATGCTGATGTGGCCTGTTCTCACTGGATTTTCAGTTTACCAACCATTATTTCTATTCCTGACTAACCTAACCTAACCTTAACCGATGCTGATGTGGCCTGTTCTCACTGGATTTTCTGTTTACCAACCATTATTTCTATTCCTGGCATTGTAAAGCTCTATGACTTGAAATGTGAATTTATTCAAACATTTTAAGAAACCGTCTCCAAACAGTAACATAAAATTATCTTAAAATTGTTTCTTTCTCTCCAAAACTGTGATAGTGGAATGATATATTACGACGCTCTGTATATATATATTCTGTTGTGTAGCAACTTCAGGCCCTTATTCAAATATATAAATATTTATTTAAACTGTAACATCTACAGTTTAATTTTTAATTAAGAACTATGTAATTGAAATTCTTGGGGACTCTTACTTTTGGTTCGTTTTTATATAGTTTTCGAGATGAGTGAGTAAGTAAGTTTATGTTATATTTTTACACCTTTTATTTTAAGTTTTGTATAAAACTTTGCATAACACCACAATTATTCCAAACCATGGTCAGTGGATATTTCATGGTCCTAGGTCTTTCCTATATATAACTATATTTGAAATATGAAAATTAGCAAACAATCAAACCATTATATAAAGTTTAAATCAACATAACAATAACTAATTAACACTTGCCTTTGAGACTTGGAGATATTGACAAAGACTCCATCTTTAAACCAACGGAAGACCATGTGAGGAGATCCTTGAGCTATACAGGAAAGTATGAATTCGGCTCCTTCATCCATGGCATAGCTCTCTTGGTTCACTTCAACATCCTAATGTATAAAACATCAAATATATTTAATATAAGATTGCAATAACATTTACATAAAGAAACCTGAAACAAACTCATCACTATATATTATATATTTAAAACAATTATACTCAAATTCATATTTATTTCATATGTTATTTATCCCTCCAGTCATCATATGGGATAAATATGACTCCAGTTGGGAATTTTTCCTCAGTACTTAGTAGTTGTTGACTCATAGCTTTCTAACTTATTGTCAAGTTGTTGTTCATTGATCTTGTGTTTAATTGTTAGATCAAGTTCAGTTGTCACAGCTAGTTTTATTCTGCTGGGGTCATATTTATCCTGAGTATTTATGCTACAAAAATTGTTTTGAAAATTTATTAGTAAATTGTTTGTTTTTGTATTATAATTCATCATATTTCAGAGTAACAATGAAAGTGAAGTTTTTGGTGCTTCGTTATATTTGTTTACTACTGATATGGAATTTGAAAAGAGCACTGCGATTGGAGTTTGTGGGAGTGGTTTTGAATTAACCTGAAGAAGATTAATATTGAATTTACCTGTAGGTAATACATCTATAATCTACTTAATAAGAAGGTACACTACCTTTCCAATTAAGATACAATCCCCCATGACCAATTTTGACTACAACCAAAATTATAGATTATCAAACATTATTGTTGTGCAAATGGTTGTAGAAGCACAATCATTGAAAATTAGTATGGAGACACAAGAACAAATCTAGATTACAAACAACAAATAATCCTCAACCCAAATATGTTTCTTGTGAGTTTGGCAATACATATATTAAATCATACTATAAAAAATCTAATGACAAAACATAACATCAAAGTCACATACAAAACCAATAATAAACTTGAGCCTTTTGTAAAATATAAGGCAAGCAATACATCATAAGGCAAGGTTGAAAATGGGGATATCCCTTCTACGTGAGGTTTAAAGTACAATTATCCTCAAAGGAAATAAACGCAACTAAATCTATTTTTATGAAAAACCATCTCATATACAAGAATTTTAATATAAATTTGGACATAATGCATGTGTGTAGAAAGGGGCAGTTCATGAATGGTTTGGAGGAATTTGAAATTTATAAAGCCCAGAAGTACAATTCCACCTATTTACTTAACAACTTACTTTCATTCCAATAGAACTTGTTGTTTGACACTATAATTACAAACCAAAGTCCATCTACTTCGATTGTAGATAACAACCTAGATAACACAACCAGTCTCAAGGACAAGAAAAGGATCGTTCTGTATAACAGTCGGGAACAGCCGTACAGACAAATATTCTCAGACCTACATATATCAACATTAGGATAGACCATCTGAATAAATTACAATATGTGGCTCCAGCAGAAAATGATAAATTGTCAGTGATAATTCTAATGACATCAGGAAATCAAAAATTGAAGAAAAACAATACTGACCAGTGCATAAAACATAAATATAACCAAATAGTGCTCAAGTAAATGTATTTTTAACAAATTTTTCCATTTGATTTTACAATAAAACAAAGTTTAGATGGATACCAAATATGCAACCATCATCAAACAGATCTCATGCCTTCATGTACAATCACTAAAAAAAGTGAAGGTTTTGAAATTTTGACATACACTATGAGACAAGAAGAGCAGAGGTTGGGATGGCGGGCGGCAGTGTGAGAGGAGTGAATTAACCTCGCTTCACAGAAATACAATACTCCTTAAAACTACATCTAGTGCTTATACATAAAATTCAGATTAAGTTAAAAAAATGAATGGTAAAGCCTGCATATTTTAATACTTACGCTAACCACATTTATTTCCATTTTATACTTATTACTAAAATTAGATAAATATATATTTTAATATAAATATTTCTCAATTTTCTGTTTTTTAATTCTGTTTACATTTTGCTGTGCTAGGCAGCCGCCTAGTCCACCTATTGGGAAATATGTCCCTGTTCATTTCACGACACCTAATTTAACCTTCTAATTTAATCTTCAATTGTATTCCATTTCTTTATTTACTCATAATATAACTTAACAACACTCTGAACAAATTTCGTAACTGATCGCCTCTCTCTAATATATATACTTTCCTCTCATAAAAAAAAAAGGCTTGAAAAAATTATTTTGATAAAACTTGGTATTTCTGTGATTATTTATTAAGACTCATAACAAAAATTGGCACCAATTTTTTTTTGTTTTAAAAAGTTCTATTGGAAAATACAACTGGATAAGTATTACTTCAAAACCAAATTACCTTAAGATAAAGTGCAGGTTCATGTGCTAACAAGAAGCGTGATTTATTCAAGCCAATGTTACCCAAGTAACCTTCATGGATTAACTTCTCCAGAGATTTTTTAATATTGTTGGTTTCATTTTTCCCTCCGATGAAAGTAAAAGTTACATCAGCCCCTAATCTAAAACAAATCACCACAAGTTATGTAAAACTCTTAAACATTATCTGAACATATAACTAATGTGTAAAAAAAATGTGAATAATTGTAATATGATCTGCTACTACTTGTCAAAATGGAATGTGATTAATTGTTTCAATGCATTTCAATAATTTCAGTTTATATATATATATATATATATATATATATATATATATATATATATCTTATAGTGATTAGGCTTACCTAATCACGAATTGAGTGAAGTAAAGTTCACAATGCATTGTTACCTTGTATAATTACTATAACAACATGAACAGGTTAAGGTTGGCTAAGGTCAGGTTTATAAATTCAAGTGAATTGATTAAATTATAGTCAATTCAATTGAATATAAAACCAGACCTAACTTGTTGCAATGAAAATATAACCACCTGTAACCTCCTAAAGTAGATGTTTGATGTCTAGTTGGTTTCAATTTCCATAGGCTGATAGTTTTCTTTATTGTAATTATGCATTTCATTCGATGGACAATTTTACTGAGTATGCCTAACACATGTTTCCTAGCCCATATTCATTAAAACAAAAGTGTAGTGCACATTAAAACACCAAAAAACAAAATATACATATTACATTAATATCTTTTAAACTTTCAATCCACAGCTGTAAATTGTTAAATTTGTATTATGAAGCATAATTATACTAGAAGCCATCATATCCAAGGGGTGTTGAAATATAAACACTACTTTTTACGCTCTGTTCGGTTAACATATGACTTTACAAGATTCACAGGCAAACATTTACAGGTCTGAAGTTATCATCAGCAGTTAGCTGCTAAACCTGAGTATTCAACAATGCTGGTGGTCTTGTAAGAGTATTATCAAATGTTGGGCAATTAAAAAGGTCTTTTCATCTCAGATTCTTTTACAAGACTTAAAAATTAAGAGAAGATATCTCTTACATTAAAATTTATATGAATAGTACAAGTTATTCAGAAAGTTTAGGAGGAGAGTAAAAACTTAACAGCATGCCCTTTACTTGAGAATTTTAGTCAACTAACTATGATGAAGTTGAAGCAATTATTCGAGACAATTAATTAATGTTTGTTTATTTCCTCCAAGGCAATGCATGACATAATACTGTTTTCTTGACTAAGGAAACACTAAAAAAATTTAAGTGGGTTATGCTATCCCTTTCACAATATATCCCAGACTTAATAATGCCATTGGACTATCTTTGGTCTGACCCTTTTAAAGAATTATATCCACACAAAGAAAGAAAGAAATTCAACACAAATGAAGAAGTTGTTGATACTGTGCAGAATTGGGTAAGCATTCAATCAAAAAACTTCATTTCGGCTGTGATTAATCACTTTTCTCATTCCTGAAATAGGTGTACTGCAGTAGCTAGTTGAACAAATAGTACTTAAGTACCCCCCCCCCCTCCCTCCTGACTGTAAAATGTGTTGTTTGAACTCTCAGTTTATATTTGAACACCTGTCATACAAAAATTGACAGATAGAAACTACCAAAATTATGAAACAGTACAAAATATTGAATATTATTACATTGTAAAATAAAATAAAATTGTTACGCTCTGTAGCCATATAGATCTCTTTTTATTAGACTTTTTCACATTGATTTTATAAAAGAGTTTATTTTTCACATCTATATTAGAGTCAAGTTATTTACTATGAATATTTTATTCATTATAAAAGTATTACTTTAAAAAGTATATTCAAAATGTTTAACCAAAAATATTCATGTAGCATTTGACTTTGTAATCATATGTTTATCAGATATTATCTGGATGTTTATACAAGGAGAAATAATATTGAAATTTGTTTTAAACAATTTTATGAAGCCAATTATCTATCAGAATTAATTAATTTATCATAATTACTTCAAATGTCCAAGGAGCACTGTGGTGAAATTCAATAAGCAATAAGGAATCCAAATGACAAAAACTACGACTGTTTTAATAATCTTGTTATGTTTATTCAGTAATATTTCCCTCACACTATTAACAAGTCAATCACGTGGAGGCAAGTCTTCCACAGGTAATTAATTGACCCAGGGATGTGGAAGCATCAATACTCTCTGCAACCTTATGGACTACCTCTACAAACTAGAAAATCTATTTAAAATATAAAAAGAGACCAACAAATTAGTTTTATTTTATTTTTATTTGTTTCATTTTTTGTAAAGTTTATTTGTTTGAATTTACATTTTTTTAATATTTTCTAAGTTATGTTTAAGTTTTATATAATATGATAAATTCTATTTGTAAGAGTGGGAGAGGGATGTTACCTAGCAATTACCTTGATGTTCGTTTTTAGTCTGTACTAGTTTAGCTGGAATCCTCTGAGGACAATGATTATGACATCAAATATATATTAGGGTAAGTGTAATAAACATAAATGGATTATTAAAACATTCTTAGTTTTTGATTTATATTTTTGTGGTTTGGGATTTTTATTTTCTTTATTATCAAGATTACAATTGAATGTTTTGAAAATTCCCACATAAAGTTAATTGTTATCCTCGATGTTTATTTTAGTTTTCTTTATCATTTTTATATATGACCAAGGGAACAAAACAGTATGAGTTTTTACTAAAGCACCTACCAGAACAAGCAGAAGGTAATATAAGTACATGGACTTTTATTTCTTCTCATCACACATCATCTTTATCCATCATTGAGGAACTCATTAAATAATTTAAAGTAAAAAATGTAATTTACTCTCATTTATTTCATTTGCCATATTTCGCACAGTGAATCATGTGGAATAGATCTGGGGAGTATGACTTAATAAGATAAATAAACAGAAGGCTAATAACAAAATTTAAATGTTTGTTTTTCACAAAACATACATACTTTATAAAGTGCTAAGCTAATGAATGGCCTATCAACAGAAAGCATTACTCACTATGCTTGAACTCTCAAACCACAATGATAGAACTTCAGTAAGTTGCATTAGCTGATTACATAGTATCGATGCACAGTATTGATATCATTCTTCTTCTTTTATTTAAAAAGACTGTTTTTAAATTGGCAAGTATAGTTCAATTTTACAAATATTGTATTTCATTCTTTCAATTTCTCAATAACTATGCTCATAAAATCAATTTTTGTTTGTTTCTTGTAAAGAAAATAATTAAATATTTAAACATAAAGAATTAATAATTCAATCTCAAAATTTAAATTTCCATGTAAATTATTGGTTTTACTTTAAGAATTTAACCATTTGTTAATAGATTTGAAGATAAATTTCAGATTATATTCATGCAATTAATAAGCAAATATTGATTTAAACAGAGGAAGTTTTTGGAACTTCTGTACATAGAACATAATCACTTACGTGATATTGGTGACTTTCAAATCCTCCACTGTCATAATGCTATCATTGTAGAGGAAGTCCATCACCTAAACAAACAACAACAAAAATGTTGGAATAACAAAATTAGAAAAGAATAAAAATCTTAAACTAGATCTGAGGAGTAAAAGCTAAACTAAATACAAACGTGATCAGATAAATCCACTCACACACAAGCCTACACTACACAAAGATGGCAGGGGTGGAAGCTGATAATGAGAGTTGCTTTATACTCTCGAAACATCATGTTTAGTTATGCACAAATGGTGGCAAAAATCTGATTATTAATATGAACAATCCATCATTATCAAGTAACTTTAAAATCAGGACATATTCTGTATTACTTTAGTTGATTTTTAGATAATTTCTTCTTTGGAAATATAGTTATGCAGATGTAGCATACTTACTATACTTTTGATCATGTATTCAAATCACCCATCTCAAATATATTGTAGAAAAAATGGCTGATGATACACAGGGCGTAAATGAAGTATGGAATACACCTAATATCTAGAGAACGGTATGAAATTTAAACTTTAAAGTTGGTGTATGGTTGTTAGAGTACATTGGCTTTCATTTGTTGTACTTTTGAATTTTTGGTGGCCATCTTGAAACTGCCATCGTGAAACTTACCTTCAAATTTTAAATAGGAATGTAGTCATGTAATCTATTATATCACATTCCTTTTATGTTCTAATAGCATTACCACAATCTATTTTTAATACCCTTTTATTCTCGAGATATTATTCATTCATTGAGGTGTTTCCACTTAGGAGACAATAAGGAAATTTTATGAATACATTTTATTGTTGAATATTAATGAGAGGAACGAATTTTTTAAGAAATAAATCACTCAATTTAACAAACTCGCCTGTATGAACTGTAGAGATCATAATAACAATAAAAACTGGAATTTTACAATTGAAACGGTTTCCGTTATAACTGTTCAAACTAATGACCTAGGACTGTTTGCCAAATAACTAAGCAGCCATCAATCTAACAATAGTATCCTGCCAATCACGAGAATCTTGTCTTATTCTTTCCTTCAAGTCCTCAATGCTGTTATGACTGTTCATATACACTTCACTCTTTAAATATCTCCACAAAAAGTCATCAAGGGGGGTAAGAGCAGGAAACCTGGCAGGTCACACCATACCATCAAGATAGCTATGGACATTCAGCTGATAGAAAGATAGAGTACCATGCTGCTGAAACCAAATGTTCTTATCTACTATATGACATTGTTTTGTTTGCCATGGGCCAATAATTGCAGGTAAAATTTTAAGTTTCTCAAAAAAATGGTATAAGACTTTTAAAATTAAATAACACTCGATCTATGTTTATGATTAAACATTTTGAAACCCCTTATTCTTTTGAAACACCGAATTAAAAATATATATATTTTCCTATAATTATTCATATGCGAGTATCATCTTAAACCAACTTTTTTCCACAATACATTCAAGATGGATGGTCCCAATCACTCTGTATATATATATTTAAAATGTCTATTATTTTCCAACAATTCTAAAAATTTATTATATAATAATTTTGGCAATTTCGATTGTAATCAATTTTTTGCAATACACAATCAGTAAATTAATTCCAGTATTTTAGATAAATTGTAATGGCCCCCATTTAATGAATGTGCTATAAACTTTTTATGTATTTTTTCTTTGTTGTTTAAAGGCAAAAACCTCTTATAGCTCTCTCTCAGTTCACAATATATTAAAATAAACTGTGCAAAATCATTGCACAAACTTACCTATCTACCTATATCTCCAAAATCAAATAAAAACTAATCATCACCATAAATGTTATTCGTGAAAATGAGCCATGAGGATTGTCTTAGAAAACATATTTCTAGATTTAAATAAAAGCCTAAACTTGTTTCATTGTGCCATAAGCATAAAAGGTGGATTTACATATGATTTAGCCAGTTACTAAATCAAGTGACAGTGCTTGTTTACACACATTTGAGTAAATTTGTTAGTAGTTACATTACAATCTAGTTTGAGATAGCGAGTTGTCATGAAATAATGCGTTCCATAATACAAAAACAATTTATATGTATGCAAAGAAATGTTGGATATATTAAAAAAAGATTCAACTAAATATAAATTAGTCTTAATTCATCCATTAATATACACCACTTAAATATTTGGAAGTGAAACAATGTCGCTACCGGATTTATTGGATTATTTAAAAAAAAATTTTTTTCATATTTGAGATATGTTGATCGAATTTTGTCTTTAATTTTGGTATTTGAAACCCAGAAATATGCATTTGAATCCTTCATATATTTTTTTTTATGTTGCAACTCTTACGTTCTTATTTTTGTAAATATTGTTACTTCAATATTTCACAAACATTCTTTGTCTCCGTAGGCTTCAACAAACATATTAATACTGTGGAATATTTAAACAAAATAAATTATACAACTATTTTGACACACATTTAGACTATAATAAACACTTCACTAAAATTGATGTCTAGTGTCTAGTTATGCTGAGTTTTTGGAATAGGAAAGTGAGGGTAAACTACTTGCACAACTAAATAGACAAGAATTATATTCATTTTACTAAAAATGTTATCTAATGTCCTTACTTGCTCAAGTACTAAACAGTGTAGTTCATGTGATACCAGTAACTAAATTTAGTTATTTAATTTAGTAGTTTCCCTTAGTTACAATACACTGTAAATCCACCTAAGTCATTAATATTATATTTAAATTTAAATAAATTTTTAATGATGGCAGGCCAGGTTCCCTTTTGTAGTTTGTCAATTATTCCTGAACCATATTTTTAATTGCTCTTTTAAAAACAGGTTGGGTCATTACTCTTCATATTTCACTAAAATTTGAATGAAATCAGCAGAGCTAATTTTAAAAATTTTGTATTTTAAATAGTCCCATGGGTGATTTCAATTTTTTTACCGATAACTTGTATACCAGAATTTTTTAAGAGATGGCAACCAATATGTTTTGTTTGGATCATAAGAGGCTACACTTGAGCAAAATTTGATCAAATTCGTTAGTCGGTCTTGATAAAATTGTAATTTTGTGCTATTTCTTATGAAAAATACCACAAATTTTGATTTATAGAAAAAATGTAAACAATTACCCAAGATATGCCAAAAAATACACATACAACAAATTTGATTTAAATCAATCCACACTACACAGACATCATTCTAAACAACACTTTTTTTTTTACTCGGGATCTCAAAATGTATATATCCACAAAAAACTCAACATCGATTTTTAACCATCACATACGTGGGAAACATATTTATCATATATATATGGGAAAGTAAAAATTTAATTAACATAAAAATAATTTACTAATCTTCTTTAACAATACCCATTGTTTGCCGAAGGACGTTTCTACTGGTCAGTGCGACAGTAAATAGCGCTACAGTCAAGACTGGACATTGGCTAGTAAGTAGATTAGATTCTATTTGGGGCGAGGCTCCCTCAAATGGGATTTTCTTGCACATCAACCATAGGTTTACTGTGCCCTTTTTGTTAGCCTCTCTTGGTCGGTAAAAACTCCTTACCTCTTATGAGGTTCAGGATTTTCCTACCTATGATCCTATGGTGTCTTATTCATCACCGGGTTGCTGGATTCCAAATAGCCTTCTGCATATTTGCTACAACATCTCACAATCAAAAATAATGTGTTTTGCAGACTCTATTGCTTGTTCACAAGGTCAACAGTTTATGTTTTTTCAATAAAGACCTACTGTGGAGAGATGTTTTCTAAATTGGCTGTGTCCGGTTATAAAGGCAACAAATTTTCCGAGTTGATCTCAATTTAGCGTAATAAGGGACTGTTAATTCGGTCCTTTAATTAGGTGTTTGCTTAGTACATGGCCAGGGGTTGCCCACTATTTATGTTGAGGTTCCTCTTTGGCACAGTTATACTTGATTCCATGGAGTGGTTGATACAACACAGTGGTTCTGGTCTCATACTCCTTTCTTGGCAGGGACCATTTCCAAGTATGTCATGGTGTCCTGGCACCCATCTCAATTGCACTATATTTAAAGTGGTGAGGACATTTTTACCTACGAACCGTCATTTGTGAAAAAATGCCAACAATTTTTTTTTCTTTCTTGAGCAAAATTTGATGAAATTTGTTAGAGTAAATTTTGATAAATTCATAATTTTGTTATTTTTTATGGCAGCTTCTAAATTTAGATTTATCCAAAAATGTAAAAATTTCTTGAGATTTGGGCAAAATATGCTCATATACCAAATTTGAAAATTGGTTACAAGACAGACGGACATCATTCCAAACAACAACTGTTATACAATCAGGACCAAACACCTATAAATCCAACCTCAACAAGAGTTAGCATTGGCTAGTAAGTAAGTCTTGTTTCAGAATTAAATTTAATATTTTATTTTTTAAATTAGGCAAATAGTTATTATATGAACAAAGAATTGTTTTAACATAAATAATTCCCAAATTTAATTATATTTTCAGATTACTACTTTTTTTACCCATAAGACTCATAATAATCATAAAACTTTTCCTTTGAACAAATCGTAAATAAAACATATTCAGAATGAAGAATCTTCCAAAACAACAGAAAATTTACATAATTCAAACACAAAACAAGGTTTTATTCATAGAAAAATATATGCATGTTGCAATACCTGCTGTTCCAACAGTGGGATCCATTGACAATAACGAGTGTTGTTCAAACATCTGTTAACAGCTTTCACATCTGTTAACTGAACTGTTCCTTCGAATCTAGCATGATCTAGAACAAGATAAGGTAGGCATTTTATTTAAATAGCTTGAGTTACATGACTGTTGTTTGTTAGAGTTGAATCACAATATAGGATTAAATTTAGTTTTACGAGAGAGAAATAGTATATCTAGTAACTACAGTTTTCATAGTTCAAAATTTGTGAGTAGCCTATATTAAGATAGAAAGAGAGATAAAAACACAAACTCACACATACACACCCACACAAACACACATACATTACCATAAAAACATGCATTGAACAATATATTGTATTTTGCTCTTTTCATTTTTATAAATACAAAAAAAAAAAATACAAAAAACATTGCACATACTTTCCCACTCACCACTTCCAAACGAAATAAAAACAAATTGTTATTAAAAATATTAGTCCTTGTACTTGTCAATCAAAAAGTGAAAATTAATCATAAACACTTTGTTATAAAATATTAATACATATTTATATAAGACCTAACTTAATTTTAATGTAATAGCAGATATTTCTTGTTGAAACTCCATATTCAAGGATAAAATAAAGCAAAAGATTAAAGTTAAAAAAATATATTTAACTTTAAGCTTTTGCTTTATTTTAGACCTAACTTACTTTGCTTGTGCCATAAACAGGTCCTTGGCGTAAACAGTATTTGATAAAAATTGAGCTTTTAAAATTGCCGGTCAATGTTCATTTTTAGTTTTTGCCAATTATTCCTGAACCACAATTAATTTCCATGTGATTTTGCACATGATTTTGGATCATTAATTTTATTAAAATTTAAGTGAAATTGGTAGAACCTTGATAATTTATGACTTTTACAACAGCCCCATGGCCAATGGTGTTTTTTTTTTTTTTTTTTTACTGATAAATCATGAACCTGTCTTTTTGGAGCGATAGTGACCAATAATTTTTTACTTGAGCAAAATTTGATCAAAATCAATAAGAGCCAATTTTGATAAAATCGTAATTTTGTTATTCTAATGGTAGATGCCACCAAATTTTGATAATTCAGAAATGAATATTGACAATACCCACACACCAGAAGACATAAAAACTCACCATTTTTCTAAAATTTACATGGCTTGATAGTAGGAATCATATACTGTTATTGGATTAAAAATCAAGTAGTAGCAAATATAGACCCACTAATATAAGGTATTTCAGTGAGAACTATTTCATAGCCTTGGTTGTGATTTTCTCAGTAACATTATATTTGGAAATCCTGAAGAAAAATATATCTAAGTTGTAAGATACTACTAATGTTGTGAGATGTTTTTAACTAGTTGAATACTGATAAAAGCTTTGTGATCCTTTCATCACATAATTTTGCGACTCTTGATATATATATATATATATATATATATATATATATATATATATATATATATATATATATATATATATATATAACCAAAGATTAGCAGAGTTATTCTCCTCAGAGCTATTAGATTGTCATGAAATCTAGTTTGATTTTAGTCTTTTTATATTTACTGGTCTTTAAAAAGCTGTAATCAACAAATCTTAAAAATATTTATCAATGTGTAAACAGGGCCCGAAGAAAGTCTGTTGACTGGTCACTGCCCAGTGAGATGTCACCTGTAGAAAATGGTGGGTTTGGGGTAGAAACGGATATCTGTTGGTGCTGCTCCATAGGAGCGAAACACCTTTAGTGTGAAGTGATGATACAATGAATTTGGTAGAACATTTGAAAGCCTTGAAGATTTTAAAGATGCTGGTTCCATGGTACTCACACACCTCAGTCTTTCATCTTTACTATCAAGTCTCTCTTGACCAACTTTTAATCTCTTTTGACAGTGAGGTTTTCACCTGTTAGCAAGCTGGCTACAGCGGATGCGAGATCACTTTGCATGTCACTTCAGTACCATGTGTTGGACACTATCTAGCATTTTTAATCAATCTATCTTTCCTAGTTTAGTGAGCTTTCAGTATTGCTTGAAGTAAGTTGATTCTTTCCCAGCATGTTAATGAAGTGTTAGTCGACCAAGTGTTGCTGGTACCGGTAGTTTTTTATTTTTTATTTCTTTGTTTAGTAAACATATTTTATGGTTATTTTGGGATATATAACAACATAGGAAGCATTGAAGCTAAAGTTTTAAAATGTATTGACCAACTAGGACATAGTTGTGTAAGTAGTAGTGAAGATGATTTCAATAATATTTCGAACAGTGACAAATATGACAGTGAGATTGATCTTGACTCATGTTCAGACCTTGACCAAAATGTCGATCCGCCTATCTAACCTCCAACTACAGCTGATATGCACCCCAATCCGTTTGAAAAAGAAAGTGAACTTTTGGTCACACCAACTGGTGGTAAACCTATAGAATTTTTGTTTGTTGCTTATTGGCGATGTTTTCCTGGGAAATGTGGTTGAGTATATGAACCATTATATGCTAGATCTTTTCTGCGACCCATCGACAACTCCTCTGCCCCGCATAATAAAGTGGAAAGACATTACTGTTCCAGAAAGTTTTTATTGATTTATGTTCCCTACAGGAACAATTTGGATGAATCACTTACAGGACTACTGGGAAAAAGATCGGTTAATTGGATTGAAATGTTTTTCAGATTACATGAGTCGTGACAGATTTCTTCTAATCTCACATCTTTACATAAAAAAAAAAAAAAAAAAACAATCTAATGACAAATTACAAAACATGCATATGCTATTTATTCTAATTATTATTATGATAATTATTAGATTCATTATGCTTATTATTCTAGATTATTTGAATAATTAAATTAAATCAATCTATTACCCCAAAGAAAACCTTTCATTGGATGAATGTATGGTTTTTTGGTCAGGATAACTCTACTTCCAAAAAGCCCCCTCTTAATATATAAAGGGGTGTATGGGATGAAACTATACACCTTATCGGAACCACATGGTTTGGTGCTTAATTTTATACTGTATTCGGGCATAATAGATGACATTTTTGGAAAAGGTTATCCAGCTAATGTTATAATGAAGCTTATTGAAGGCAAACTTATAGGGGGTCACTCATTGTATATGGACTACTATTATAAACATTCTCCTCAGGAGTTGAAAGGAGCTAGAAACTGGAGAAACTATCACCCGATATGCACTTTGGGGTAATGATTGGCCGTTGGAAAGATAAGAGTTGATAAGAATTTTTTTTAATATGGTAACGATAAAAAACAAGAATTAAAAAAACCCAAACACATAGAAAAAATATAATGCATTTATGAGTGGAGTAGCGAGAGAGCAAAATTATTGCATACTACCAAATGAAGATAAAGACCATTAGGTAGTATAAACAATTTTTGTTCATAGAGTATTTATGCTTTTACTAAATTTATATTACTTGTATAATGATAACAACTTGGAAATCGGGAGGAAAAAATACTGTTATATGACTATAGGCTGGATATTATCAAACAACTTCTACCGCAAAAAAGATACTCCTAAAATGAAAATCATGAAAATCCTCGATAGGAAACCCTAGCATAATATGCTGTCCAAAAATGTTACAAGGGGTGACACAAAAAAGTGTCTGGTGTGCCTTACCACAAATTGAGTAGAATTTACTTACTTATTTTGCCTTACTGGAGAGAGATCGGACACAATATATCTTTGTATTGCATTTCCAAGGAAACCCGGACTTTGTATAATTAAAAGTTTTGATGAATTTCACAAAACACTGGCAGATATAAAAATTTCATTGATGGGTGTGGTTGTAAATAACTACTTTTTTTAATGTAGAATCTAATATTGCCCTAGATTTTTATGAAAAATAAATAATACATTATTTTAGTTCTAGGGGAGTGTGTTGTAAATAAACTTTCTTTAAATTTTAAGTGTTTAAAACTGTTCTTAAATTATATAAAAACATTATGTGTTTTTATACTACTACCAAAATGTACAATTACCAAGAATACTATATGGAAGACTTCAGAGCAGAGCATAAAACAGTAATAGCGTCTAAATTTTGTTATCTCAAAAAAGTCCAATTTTGAAAAACGTTAACAAATTATGTCTATCAGGGTAAGTAAAAATGTAATAAATTTTTCAGCATTTTGGGTACAATATTAAACATTTTAAAGCACCAAATGTGTTAAACCACAAGGGTCAAAATCAACGGCTGGGTAGAATATAGGATGAATGAATACTAGTCGGGTCAACTTCCACATAGATCCATAAACGTCACAGTGAAAATTTGCTTTTGTAGTCCCTACAATTCCCCATCCCCAATTTCTTTCAAAACTGCAAGGATGAAGAAAAGTGCATATTTCATATAATGGTAATATGATATGTTATTTTTAAAATAAGTGTGAAATTACTACTAAGCATGGCTTCAAAGTAAAGGTATCGGCTTGATCTGATAGGTTGTAGTTCCTTGAGATATTTAAAACTGGCTTACTAACTAATAACAATAATTACAATATCAGTTCACCTTACCTGAAAGATTAGGCACTGCGCTCACTTTATCCCCACAACTGCAAGGCTCAGGTAAACTGTTCTCAAGACATTCTTCTGTACATCCTGCTTCGTCTTCACATTCTGTAACAGAATGAAAACTTAAGGAAGAGTTCTGCATTAAATAATCATTGTAGTGATTATAAAACAAGAAACAATCATATTGCGGCCCTAATATTTGGTACAGAATCATATTACATTTGATAATAAAATACATTAAATTTTTTAATAAATTTAACTACAGAATAAGTTTTGTAATTTTCTTTATAAAATTATCATAAATATTACCTCTTATCAAACACTGTTACTTTAGACAATAACCATATATTTTGTGTTGTAAATAGTATTACCTGAGAGAGACACTTCACATCTAGTCCCAATGAAACCATCAGGGCAGGAACATAGAGCAAGTTTATCTCCCACATGTCTGTAACAAACATTGATATAATTAGTTAATATCTTTAATTATTAGGTACTATATACCTATTTCTATAATGGTGTTTCTATTGCAAGAGATAATGGTAAGACCTTGACCAGAAACCATACATTTTATTATTTTTTTGTTATTGTTTAAAAGGCAAAAACCCTCGGTCAACATAACCTTAAAAGATGGATTGATGACACCAAATAAAACAGGTATATAATTTGTTATTTGAACTGACAGTTTCTGCTATGTATAAATGTCTAAACTGAACGCTTAGTTTCTTAACATACATGTTGATATAATGGGTCTAAATTTACACAATCCTTATACATTTGCACATATTTGGGTTATTAATTTTTAATTTATAAGGTTTACAAGTCTTTAAATTTAATTTAGGGATATCAGAGACCAAAATTAAAAGTTTGTTATATTTCATTGGAGAATTTTGAAGTTAATATTGTTATATACAGAATTAAAATGTAGGCTACATTTTTGGTCAAAATACTAAACAAAAAAATATGATCCACACAAAATTTGGTGTATCAACCATTTTTAAAATGTATAACTGGTCATGTTTATTAACCATGAAAGTGGCAATCATTGAAAGATGACAATAATAAATAAATGTTTCAATAGTGACAGGTATTGAAATCAAAATTATAACTTCACTAATTTGAATAGTTTTTTCATAGTCAAAAATATGTTCGATTATATTGAAATCAGGTTCATTGGAAATAAGACTATCTATATTTTTGTATTCCATATAAACCAAAAAAATTGGATTACTATTTCTATTTACAATTGGCTTTCTGTGAACTGATGAAACCTCAGTCTGTTGGACACAAAAGTTTTTTCTTTGAACCAGTCATTGTATTGTCTCATGGTGTTGTACTATTCTTATGTTTAATTGAAATTTACTAAAATAGTGTTTTAAATTTTTTTTAATGAATAATATAATATATTATTTTATAATAATTTCTTTTGATTCAACCCTCTGGATTATTTATATTTAAAATATTTTGTATTTACCTTAATTAATTGGTCTGTCTAAAATAAACCTTATGACATAAGGATTATTTTAGACAGATCAAAATTAAGGTAAGTATATAATATATATATATATATATATATATATATATATATATATATATATATATATATACACATATATATTATTATATTATGAATATCATATATAATGATATTGAGTAATATTATTCAATGTACTTACTTTTTATGGTAAATGTGATGATAAGTATTCATAGTAAATAGGCCTAATTTATTCGAAATAATAACACAAGCCTAACAAAATGAGTGCACACAATTTATTTTATCTTGAGTTTTGTTTTTGATAATATGGGTAAAAAAATTATTAAATTTAGTTTTATATTTCTGACTATGTCTGGTAATTTTCATATATTATATTTACAAATTTCATGACTGATTACACATTTTCAGTTTTTTAGATTTCTATAAAAAATAATGCTTATAAACTTTACATTTTCAAAAATCTGCATACAATTTGGGACAATCAGGCTACCTTGAAATGTTTATATTGTCATTAAAAGTTTTCACCAATAACATGGTATGACCTTAATTTACTCTTTTTGTTTAATTTTTATTTAACCACATTCTAAAAAATATCTACTGTACTGTTACATCAATTTAATTTTCATAGCATAATCGGCTGGTTTTTTTCTAATGAAATAATATATTACAACATATGGTTTGATTAAATGCTATATTTATATGTTTTTTTTTTTAATACTGTATTTCAAAACCCCCTAAAGTGTTGCTACTGGTTGTTGCAACTGCTATTTGTAGGGCAAAGTTGTCCAAAGATATTGCAAAAAGCAACCTGTAAACTAAATTGGAATAAGATCAAAACCAAAATTGGATAAAAAGTAAACCTGTATTAACTCGCACAAATATAGTCTCTTTTTTTCCTTGTGGTTTAAAGGTGAAAACCTCTCGGTCATCATTGCTTTATAAAAAAAAAGGAAGAAAAGTACATAAAATAAAGACTCCTAGCCCTTGAATACACTAATAGCATCAAGGTCAGAAAAAACAAGAATTGGTTAAGAGAGACCATATGGGAACAAAAACAGAGAGGGATCTAACCCAAGACTACAGAAAAAATGTGTAGATTCAGCTAGGGTTTACCACACCTGTACTCACAGAAATCTAATTAAATCTACAACATTTCATTCCTTTAATTTTCAAAAATTTTAAATATTATTATTATTTTTCACATTATAATATACTACACCATTTGATAAAAAGACTGTACCATTTTTGTGTTTGTTCCATTCACTAAATAATATGAGTAAAGACATTAAAGGCCCTCTGGGTGACTCTGTCTCTCTACCTCTTTACATCTGGATAATCAATTGAACAATTTTGATTCAATTTGGTGTGGGAATATTTATGAAACTATTTTGAACTGTCAAAATGAAATTTTCTGGCAGATAATTTGGTCCAGTGTTTAATCAAATATATTTCATTTCGGAAGGAGGAAAATACATGAACAAAGTTAGACCTCAAAGCATTCATGAACTTAGTGTATAAAAACTACAAAAAAAATTGTTTTAATGTTTTAAACAAATTTATTTAGGTCTACATTGTAAAATATAATATTTATTACAAATAGAAAGTACAATAATTTCAAATGCAGTAGACTTGCAGCTTTCAGGCCCAGGTTGTGACCTAAATAATATTAATTTGGATCTACAAATTTAATCTTTAAAATAATTCATTTACAATACTTTTTATTGACGCATTATAAAATATATCCCTATAACAACAGTACATCTATTGTGCAAAGTTTTTATATTCCAATTAAATGCAGACTCTTGCCTTCGGAACTGCTTCATAGCTGCAAGTAACACATGTGACTTTTTTCGCCACACCCATACGAGAAAATTAAGGCTGTATTATTTTACACTACTCCATTAGCAGGAAAATTTTTAACAAAATCAATTTCTTATGCACCATTCAGTTTTATTGGTGGTTTCTTATTTTGATTTATGATCAGTAGTGTAATTTTATAACTGTTCATTAAATACAAGAAATACATTACATTTACTATATATATTTGGTTTTTATTATTCGATATATGTATCCTTTTTACATTCTTTAAATACATGTTAAGATATTTATATCATTATATAACTTTCCTTTCATATTTAGTTTAAACTAACATTAATTATTTTATTAAACTCTATAAACATAAGTTTAACATGTTATGTAACACTACTGATGATTAGTTACCGGTAATACAGATTTGGGGGTTGTAGCCAAAGAGGATGATTTACCCTCTTCATCCAGCTTATCTGGCTTTTTTGCTAATTGCCACAGCTGACCCAACCACATTAGGCCAGTTAGATATAAGCATACAGAAACAATTTTTAACATTTTTTTTTTTCATTTTTATTATTTTCATACATTAGACTCCTCCATAAAAATTAAGGAAATTTATATCTGTATCAAGTGTTTACAAGAAACAGAAAAAATTACTTCGATAATTGAGATGTATTTCCTATATCCTACTTAAGATGATATTGTTGTACATATTGTGGTCCCAGGATTGAATATTCCATGCAATACTTTACTTTCTATTGAAATAAGGTAAAAGTTATGTAAGAGAAAAGGTACATCCATAGTAAAGGTCAGATATAGTATAATTTTGTTTTCTTGAGTACAACTATTTCTAGTGTGAAGTATATAATTAGGATCATTCCAATTAATATTACAACCTACAATAAACTCGTTCTTGGTACGTTGTCATTAAAAATACATTTTATTTTACTTAATGCAGCTTTATTTTCATTAATTAATTAGAGCGACTTAACCTTAATTACTATAAAACATGGGTCTCTGTACAACCTTATGCCGACCTTTCTCCTATCATTATTCTCTTGTTACACGACATATTCTGAAAGTACTTTTGTCCAAAGTAAATAAAAATAAATTGTTCCAAGAATTGTTGCAAGGTTAATGTACTTTCTCTTTAAATTATTATTAGCTAGTTGCTTGTGTTTACATATTTTCGAAAATACTCTATACATGTATTGCTTAAAAATAATTATAAACAACTCCATGGCCGATTTTTTGGTTATTTAACGATAACTCACGAATCCAGCATTTTTTGGAGATGTCAACTAATATGTTTTGTTTTGGTTCTTAGAGGCTACCCATGAGCAAGATTTCATCAAAATCGTTACCGCATAATTTTGTATGCTGTCTTATGGCTGGTATAAAATAAAAAGTCCCAAGACATCACCAATACGTACATACATACAAAATTTGGTTAAAATAGGTTTACACGTTTTGGGCTGTAGAGCATGAACATATGACAGACAGACATCATTTAAAAACCCACTTTATTGGACTCGGAGAATCTCAAAACGGATAAATCCACAAAACTCAACATCAATATTTACAAATCACTTAACTATTCCTATATTATATATATATGTTGGAAAGTAAACAAGATCTATTTAAATTATCTTCCACCAAATATTTCTTAATTTCAATGTTATATATATATATATATATATATATATATATATATATATATATATATCCTCAAGAATTCAATATCAAATTTAAAATCTCTGTATTGATTTTTACAGTCACTATCATTATTTTGTACAGACAACAACAACAACAAAGATAAAGACAGCATGTTGAAAACAGATTTACCAATTCCTTGGGTTATGAAATATAACAAATGGTCAAGAAAATAACTTTGTTAAAAAGAATTTTTAATTAACATATCATTGTATACTATGAAAAGATAAGTAAAATGAATTTCATAAAGGTTTTCGTTGACTTTCTTAAAAAGAATTTGTAATTAACATATTATTCTATACTATGACATAACAAGTAAATTGAATCTCTTAAAGTTTGCTAATTAGTGTTAAGTTTATTAAGTTTAAACATTTAATATATTGTAACTAGTCAATTTTTAAAAATAAATCTTAAATTTCTCAGTTATTCTTTTACCAAATTAAGACTCTGTCATCTTAACAAAACAACAACAATAAATAGCATTAAAAAAAAAAATTTTAGGTACAGCTTTTGCAAAATAAAATATCATATAAAATGTTCTTAGTTTGTAAATACATGCTCTACAAAATAAACAGCTAGTTTCATTTGCATACCATTTTAAATAATGGTATGTTTCTCTTGATTGTCTGTTTTAAGCAGTGTTGAGACCAGACTTATTTATTTTTATTTTCAGACCTAAAAAATTAAAACATCCCAACATTTTTTACATAACATCAAGAAGGAAGTTATTTTATATCTACTTTTTGTTCTCTAGTACATACGTGGAAGGAAAATCGTAATTGGAAAAAAATGTTTATGTTTTTTAATATGTATTTTGTCCAATTTGACAAAATTTGGTTCTTCCATAATTTTTTAGACCTAAAGAGTAAACATTTGCACTAATGTTATCTATTTTTTAATACGGTTGCTTGAATTATTTTTCGGTCTTTTTCTTCAAAAAACCAAGTACATCAATTTAATAATGTATCTCTATGTAACTGTGTCCACCTACATACAATATACCCAACCACTAAAAATTAGTTTAGTTTTAATTATAAGGATAGTTATGAGGGGATAATTTCAGGAAATTCCATCAGAATAATCTGAACTGTGCTGGGACCAAGAAATGTGCACTGATCCATGCAATATTGTGATTGATTCACTTATTTTTTTATAGTCATCTCTGATGAGAGTAATGTATTTTGGTAACTTTTAGGGTAAGCACCTCAGCAATTGGGAACAGTTTTTAATTAAAATAAATCTATGAGTGTTCTTCATATGACCATTATGGCTACAATCAATATGACCCCATCTGAAAGAAAAACACTACAGTAATTTTAAATTTATTATATTATCCAACTCACCTACAAACTCCTCCATTTTCGCAAGAATATCTCTTAGCTTCACAAAGAGGTCCATGTCCACAATCGACGTCAGAAAATCCAGGAAAGCAATTGCACCAATACTCTCTGTAAAATCAAGAGGAACAGTTTTAAACTGAATTAGGAGGTGAGTAAACACAGGTAAAATATGGACCTGCAGTAAGTTCGAAATGACCTGTTGTATAACAAATGTTAAAGGTTTATATGTTGCCACCTTGATGCCTCTGCTCTTGAAATAATTTACAGTTGCAAAGAGAAGACAGCAGATGTGGAGAAGGTGAAGATGTGGAGTAACAGCCTTGTGATTTCTTCTACACTAAAGTAAGAAGGCTAAGGTGCAAGTTCTTGAATGTGTATGTAATTTAAAGGAGGAAATTATATACATATATGTATTTATAACAAATTTTTAAGAAAATCCAGCAGTGGAAGATAATTGGCATTGTGATTTTACTTATCCAGTATATATAGTATAAGGCATTTTGGTTTAATTTTCGACATACTGTCTGTCCTTCCACCATTGTTATCATCTGTACGTAAGCACAATAGCTATAAACTCCTATTACAATTCAAAAAATTGAATTAAAAATCCCAAAATGGCATTATTTTTAAGTGATTTGTATTTATATCTCATGTATTAACTTATAAGACACTAAATTCCACATAAAATCATTATAATAGCTATTATGAGATTCAACATGAGCAATGCAAGAAGAGGGTTCTTCATAAATGTACCAGCTTTAAGGCAAACTAGGGTCAATCGCTGACATGAAAAACCCGAAAGGATTTTGTTCAAAATATATATATATATATACATCTTCATGACCCGTTAGGGCCTAGCCAATGTCAAGAAAGTAATGATATACACAACTACAAGGTTCAGAATTAACTCTGTAACAACTGTTTTAAACAAACTTACCTTTTACTATATATACCGAGTAAGATCCATTGTCTATCAATAAAATGTAAAATTTGCTACAAGGCCTAAGAGACCAACTTTTAGGCATTAAATTTAGAGAATCTGCTTGTATAACATTGTATGATGGGGCTGCATAAGTAGCATAACAACTTAACCATTAACTTGTTTAATTTTGTACTGATCTTATTTGTCACATGAATAAACGAAATATACAGTGAGAAAATTAGTTTTGGGATAAAGTCTGAGGACAACTAAAAAACATTTAAAATGTACCTTTCAATTTTGTAATCATTTATAAGAGAGCTTTTGACATCTTACAAAGTTGTACCTATATTAGTTAAAAACTTATCCAATGTGAAAAGTGTATGAGAAAACTGTTGGCAGAATTTGAATATTTTTAAGATTTTAAAGATACTGAGCTTAATCAAAATAATTTTTAAAATGACATTTAATGTACACTATCAAAAAATGGGAACTAACATTCAAGTTGCCCTCAAGGGCTCACTATAGTGAGTGTGGGCTTGGCAATCCCAAGTGACTCTAGCTGGGTCTACATCTTTTTTAACGTAGTCATGGTTAGAATCTCTCTTTCATTTTTCCTATCAGGTCTCTCTTGAATAGAATAATATTTTCTTGTTCTCTTTGAGGGCTACGGGTTTTTATCTTTAATCTTTTCTTCTTCTTTTTATAGAGCGATGACTACAGATTTTTTGCTTTCAAACAACAAGGAAAAAAAGACATTCAGCTTGAATTAACTAAACTGTGGCGTAACTATAAACTGAAGCAAGTTTTTTAAACAACAATCCATGTGATTTTTCACAAAACCGAATGTTTACATTCATGCAAACAAGTGTTTTCAAACTGAAACATTAAAAAAAACTATTTGACTTACTGAATAGCTTCATAGATTTCACATCCGCAGAATTTAAAACACATAATGAAAACTCACTCACAGTTTTACCTGTCTCGATCAACATTTTAAATTTTCTGAATAAATTATAAACTAATATAAAAAGTATTTATGATGGCTTCCTTTTCTCAATATTAAAAAAGAAACCATTATATATTTAATTGTATGTGTTTATTATTAAATAAATTATTTCAAAAAAAAAAAAAAGTTTCAATAAGTCTATGGCTCTTTTATTTGTCCACTTTTGTAAGATTATCCAACCACAATAGCAATAAAGCAAGTACTAACTCTTAAAGCTAATAAATACTCGCAAATGCTGATATGTCCCAACTGACTATTTTTTTGTATTTGTGAAAATCTATGCTGTTTCTTAAATGAAATGGAAAAGAAGAGTGAGCATGCATCGGTTCTGTATCCCATCCTCACCGTCTTCTACAATTTAATTGTGTGTTTGTGGAATATATACATATTCCGACATATGTGTGTGAATAAAATCGCTCATATTACACCCAGAGAGAAGACGGTTATTTACTATGTGAGAAAAATATTTCTACATGTTAAACGCTGTTTTCTCAAAATCACAAAGTGTAATATTATTTATGGATTTCTCTGAAAACTTGGGCTATTAGATATTTTAAACGATACATTATTTGTTAATATCAGATGAAAAATAACAAAGTTACTATCCCAAGGTTACATGGTTAATGTAAAATATTTTACTTGAGTCAAGAAATAACTTTCAAACTAACAACTAACATTAATATAACTTACTGAAAATCGTGTGATGCATAACATTGGCCAGAGAAGGAGCAGGCTGTCACACTACAAGCAGTTCGAAGTTCAGTGCTAGTCTCATAAGTCAAGTTGAACCCATAAAAATCTAGAAGGTTGTCCATGGCACGCAGATGACTGCCTTCAAGTTGGTCAAGAACAAAGTCAATCACAAGGTAGTTCTTCCTAGTCCTTAACCATTCCACAAGTGTAACATTCTGCTCTGTCACTTCATGCATTCTTCTACCTTGAGTTGAACCAAGATCGTACAACTCAAACTCGGTAAATGTCAACCCACGAGTCACAAATAATTGAGTGAAATAAACTCTAATAGATGTATCATCACTGCTGGGATCAGTTGCATTAATGATCCAACGACAACGAATTGGCACTTTGAATTTTTTGGGGAAATTTGGTGTTTGTATAATACCTCTACTTTCCTGGAATGTACCACCACAGTCTTCATCACCTCTTGTACATGATAGAAACCAAAGTAACGGCAACGACATCCACACTTTCATCATGTAGCCAATACTCGGTGCTAATGTCTTCCAAAGTCAAGTTTAGACCACAAGACACTTCAAACATTTATTGTAAATATATATCTCACATTTGTGAAAAACACACAAGTTCTCCATGTCAACTGAAGGAAAATTTAACTACAGACATGTAGAAAAACATTTTTCCTACAGAAGTTTGTTAACCTGAGGATAACAGAGCTTATGAATAAAAATTGTATTTCACAGTTTAACATGAAAATAGCCTAGTAAGTATATTACAGGAAACATCTAGACCTATAATGGTAAATTTTAAGAAGCATAAGAGTGAATGAAATTTATATTACAATTTTGAAATTATTAAACAATTTTTATAATTAGTAAAACCTATTGATTTTATATTACTAAAATTAGTAAATGAAATTTTTTCAACTTCTCCAGCACCTTTATCGCAGTTGGATTATTGGTACAAGATATTGAATTTTTTAAACAATATTTACTTATTATACTTTATTTAATAAAAATCATAATTACAAATTTATGTACTTCTCTAAAATTTAAGTTTTGTATTTATCTCTAGCTTTTGCAGATAAAACACAAAAAATGGAACACAAAACTAGACTTGAAATGCATTGAAGCAAATCTATTTTCTTCTTCTACAGTTGGAACGAAAGTATGAAAAGTGCTATTTATAGTGTACTATACATATTCTTGTTAATTTTAATTTGATATGAAGATAACTTAATTTTTTTAAACCTACACTAAGCTCGTCAATTAATTAAAAGTGTTTGGGGGCTAACATTAATAATAAACAGATTGTCTGTTCTAGCCAGATGAAATCACTGTAGCAGTTTTGTGTTATATAAGAGAAACTTGTAGGGAGTTTTGATTTGATTTATTTTGCTTCCAGGACAAAAAGAAAACTAAATCCAGAGTCTAGTAATACTGTGTTTAAACATTGTACTTCTTACCAGATCAGTATTTATATACACTACTATAATTCAAACAATCCAGCTCACGCTTTGTGTATGTAAAGTTCACATGATGTATGAGGATATAACACCACACCAACAAAATCTGTAACAAAGGAAAATAAAAATAACTTAAAAGCAAATATAATCAACTAAATTAAAACATAAACATCTAAAAAGTATTGTACTATTGTATATGAGAATAACACCCAGCTTTGTAATTTACAGTGCTGGATTATGTGACTTTTCTAATGTTTTATTTTTCCCTTGTTGTTTAAAGATCACCTTATAAAAAAAGGAAGGGAATATATAAAATAAAGACAGCTAGAGGATGAATTCTAATAGCATCAGGTTTGGAAAAGAACAAGAGAGACCTGATAGGAATGATAAACCCAAGATTATATGTAAAAAAAGTGTAGATCCATGTAGTGTTCATCAAGATATCAAGCCCGTATTCACAAAAATAAGCCCCTAGGAGATGGTTTATGTAGAGAAAAACAGGAAATTAAAAATACAATTTCGATGAGCCAATATCCCATCCTTAAGACAAATAAAAGAAATAAAAACTAATCCTTATCCAAAAAATCATTTCGGTAGTTGTCAATCAAAAACTAAAATTCTTTGAAAAAAATATTTATGTAATTTAATAAGAGCTTAAACTTGCTTCCCTTGTGCCATTAACACTTCCTCACCATAAGTCATATACAGTAATTCAAATCGAGCTATTTAATGATTCTCAAGGTTAATTTTGCTTTTTTGTCAGTTATTTTTTAACAGTAATATTTGTTTACTTGCAACTTTACAAATGCATTTGGATCATTAATCTTCATATTAGTTTACAATTTATTAAAATCTGTAGAGCTAATTTTGAAAAAATAAGTATTTTATAACAGCCCAATGGCCGATTTTTTAGTGTTTCACCAATAACTCATGAACCGGCATATTTGATAAGATTTTGTATGATTACTTGTAGGCCATACATCAAAATGGGGAAAATTGTGATCAAAATCGTTAAAGCCAATTTTGAAAAAACTATAATATTATGTTTCTTTTCTTATGGCGGCTCACTTCAAATATTGAATTATTAAAAAAAAAATTTAATAAAAAATAAAATAAAATAAATTTTTTTTAAATCCCAGAGATATGGTCAAAACATGCCCACATACAAAATTTGAATAAAATCTGTCCATTCCTTTGGGATATAAAGCACAGCACATACAACAGAAAACATCCCCAAAACAACTTTTTGGACTCAAAGGAGCTGAAAAAGATATATACCTAAAAAACTTAACATCAATTTTCTGACCCACCAGATAACTTTCCCTATACTAAGTATATGTGAGAAAGTAAAAATCCAAACTAGGAATATTATTTGGAGGTATGTGATACTGCATTTTGTAGATTTTTTCATCTACGCAAAAAAACTCTGTCAGCCTTATAAAGAAAAGACTCCTAGTCCTCGAATACTCTAATAGCGTTACGGTCAGAAAAAAAGCAGATAGGAAAGATGAAAGAGAGGGATGTAAGCCAGACTACATATAAAAAGATGTAAATCCACCCAGGATCCTTCGGGATTGCCAAACCTGTGCTCACTAAAATGAACCCCTGATGGATGGTCTGTGTAGAGGGGGTTCAGACAATTCCGTTCAGACAATTGAAAATGGCACCTAGTCAAAGTTTACAATAGCTCTGCAAATACATTTTTCATATCAGATGCAGTTAATTTTTAACACACAAATTATCATGATTTAATGGTCTTTTGGAGTTGTTATCATACACAGAAGTTGTGGGTAATTTGGAATTACGAAATAATTCTATAATTAATAATTTTATTTTATTACTTAAAAGTGTTATTTCGGTAAGAACGATAAAATACAGTACTATTAAGTCTGCAGATAAAAAAGTACTCCAAGTAGATAAATAAGTCCAAAGCATATCCACTGCTAACTTCTTAGACAATAAGTGATTTAATCAAACAAAATTGTAGATTTCTGTATTTGGATGGTCATGAGCAGAATTGACCTAAGGCTCTCTCTAATACGACAGAACTTCATATACAACATTGTGCACCATAAAATATCTCAATGTACCATTTACAATATACTTACTCAGTATACATAGTTAAGGGTATTTTGTAAATTTTAAACTATTACGACCTCCGTTTTTGACTGATCTCCAGATTCTTACACTCCGGAAATCAAAAAAGTTATTTTCAACATGCCATCCATCTGTTGTCTGTACGATAGCGGCCACAAATATTAATATAGGAACATAACATTTAGTATAGGAGACTAGTGTGGTCATACAGAAATTCAGAAAATTCTAATTAAAATTTGGTGGTTAATTTAAACAGGTTTTTTTCGGATCTCGTGTATAATTTATAACACACTAAATTGATAAAATTTGGAGATTTCACAATTCTGAATGTAATTGTTTCAACCCCACCCCTATACGAAAACAAATAGCAAAGTTATAGTCAAAAATGTAATTTCAAACATTGAACTCCCAAAAAAAATATTAGGTTCGCATAGTTACACGATCGGCAAGGCAGAGTCACCGACACGAACAAGTGAGTGTACGTAGCAAGTGTAAGTTACTTCACAAATATACAGCTTCGAAGTCAGCCAGAATTTGAGTCCCTGAGACGAACGAAGCGAGTAGAGACTAATTAATAGAAATCAAGGATATACATAATTACAAGCTTTAGAAAACCTGTGTATCAACTGTTTTAAACAAACTTGAACCCTTTATTTATCACTAGAATTTAAAATTTCCTACGAGGCTCAAGAGACCAACTTTTAGGCATTACATTGTATAATTAGGCTGGATAAGTATCATTACGGTACCCATCACATTGTACTACTCCATATCTTATATGAAAAATATAAAATTTAAATTATCTAGTAGCTTTTATTGTTTAAGTAAATCACTGTTTATTAGAAATTGCTCCTAAGGATACTCACACATTCATGCGGTTATACATATCACTGCATTAGGTACCATGATTTCGTCCTCCTGAATTTCCTCTCTATTTCTCTGACTTGCAGTTTTCCATTATGGCGTTGTTAGTGTATCATTCCTACGTTTATGCTTCACCGCTGAAGATTTTACCACTTCAATGACTGTAGCTTCTGAGGTTACTCGCACACATTCATGCGGTTATACATATCATTCACTGCATTAGGTACCAAAATTTCATCCTCCTGAATTTCCTCTCTACTTTTCTGACTTGCAATTTTGCATTAAATCGTTGTTAGTGTATCTTGGCTACGTTTATGCTTCACCGCTGAAGATTTTACCAATTCAATGACTGTATCGGCCTTACAGTCTTTATGGATATTATCATTACAAATGAACCAAGGTTAGTTAACAATTCCTCGCTATACCTTTTGAATTATATTTAGGTTGGTTTTCTTGGTCCAACCTTAAAGTTGCAAGCTATACATCCCAAACTGGTTTCAAAATCTGCCTCTATAAAAGCAATTTAATTGATAAAACTACTTCTGACTGTATTAAAAGCCTGTCAGAAATGGATATATATTTTCCTATAAATTAATTTTTTTTTCTCCATTTTAACATATGCCTTCCAATTCAACTTGATATCAAGTGTCATTCTCAAGTACTTCACATCCAATTTAAATGGAATTATATGAGTAGCAACAACTACAATTATATTTACGTCTTTTTGTTTTGTAAAATTAATATGAACTGATTTAGATTCATTCGGCATGTTACGTCACTTTTTTTGTCTAAACAATGATTTTATCCAAGATTTCCTAAAGCTTACTTCACATCTCAATTAGACAGTGATCATCAGCAATGTTACCATTAAAGTTTCTTTATTTAGAGGTACGTTTGCTTGTGTAAAGCAAATACAGGGTTGGTCCAAGGACACTTCCTTACGGTACTCCCGCAGATATTTGTCTGAATCCTGAACAATCGTTTCTAACAGATAAGATTTTAAAATCTGATGGAATTGTTTTGGGAGATCTTTTTTTACCTTATGTAACAATACACTTTATCAAAGATCTGAGCAGACAAGACATCAATAAGCAGGAAATATAGCCATATTCAGTGATGCATGAAAAACAATATAACTATATCAGCTAGATGGCAACATTGTTGTTGAATTAATAAAGGCATTAATTGTGAAAAATTGTGAATAAGTTTTATTTTATTTTATCCATCATCTCACAAGTCAGGGTCAATATTTATTTATATGAAAATAAGTTTACACAGCTCTGTTTAATAATTTGACCAGTTGCCATTTTGTATTAACTCAACAGAATTTGGTTATTACCATTTAAGATAATTGCAATGACCTCCCCCCCACATCTTCCCAAAGATGATTGGCTTGAAAGTTACTATATACAAATATAAAGAGAGTATACCCATACTAAAGCTCTGGAAGTTTAGATTTTTAATTTCAGATAACAAAAATAGAGATGGGGGTGAAAGTCTGAGAATTTATTACAGTGTATATCACTTTTAATGTAAAACCTTGACAAAACATCCTAAAATAAAACAACCAACTAATTCCGTCACATTTTCTTTTGGTTGCAAAATAAAATATAAGGAAACCATTCGATTTTCAAATAAAAACAATGTGATGCATTGTCATGCCAAATTACCCGCCATAACGGGAAAGATTGACCGTGTGGAGTGTGACGTCATTGCCACGGCCTTGGCAACAGCTGACCGATAAAAAGCCAAAACGTATGTTCCAAATCAAAACGTGATGCAAACAGTTTTTAGTTTGGACTCGTTTCATCATATCCAATGAGTCAGTGAGCTCGTCACACTTCGTCTTTGCCTAACCTATATAGCCGTAGTTTATAAAGAAAATAAATATATAACTCTGCTAAAACTTTATGTATAGCTGATACTTTTTTTTTTTTTTAGCAGATAGGCCTATTGGAAGTTTTTGAAACTGTACTTTAATATCAGATTTTTAGCACACTGGTGCAAACATTCAATTTTATAATGGCTTAGATTGACCAGTTGGTAACAAAAGAATTGGTTTATAAAGTAAGTTTCACAATTTTACCAATTTTGAGGTGGTAATATGTTGTTGTTTATTCTACGAACAAAGTTGAGTTACACTTTCTAAATTTCGTGTATCCAATTCCGTATCAATAGGGTAACCTTGAGTACTTTGCAAGTTGGACACCCCTGGTATTACAAGTCTTCTCCGTACTCAGCTTCACCTCTAGCTGAGATTAAAGTCATCGTCAAAGTAGCTGACCGCGTGACAACCGAATCTGTTGAGTTATATTCCGATACTCCCCTAGAAATGTTATACTCCCATGCGCTATAAGAAGTTCCACTTGAAAAGACATAATAATAACACTTTGGAATTAGTGCTCACATAGGCATAAAGCCTGTGCGTGAGTACGATGTGTCTAGATGCAAAGTAGCATTAAAATAAATAAGAACAAAGAGGGAAATAACATAATAAAGGTACACAAAATAATCATATAAAAAGGGTTGATGTCAGGTGTGGGAAGGGAAATAATCAATTTTGTGCACAGTTATATTTACTCGGATGCAACGACACGCTCGCAAGAATCCCATCCTTCTTAACTAAACCCGTTATAAACTCCATTTTTACTTTCCCACATCTACGAAGTTATATGATGGGTCAAGTTTTTTTTGCTGTTATATCCTTTATGAGGTCCACGTGGTTTTGGGAATGATGTCCGTCTTATATGCAGTTATACGGCTCCAACGCGTGAATAGATTTTAATCAAATTTGGAATGTGATCATATTTCGGGGCTGTTTATCATTTTATTCTTTGAAATTTTTATATCTTTTACAGTTTTAGAGATCCAAATGGTGGCCATAATCTTTAATACATTTAGTTGGATAATCTAACCTCAAATTGATTAGCTGTTAATATGTAAAACTGACTGTTGTTATGGTAACGAATAATGAAACTATTAAAAAACAGAGAGCTGATTTGTAACTTCCAAGTATAATACATTTGAAATCCAGCGTCAATTGGAACTTGATTAAGGTAAAACAAGTTTATGGACGCCATCATGTTACTCATCCAGTCCCATCAAAGCATATCATCTAATTGCTTGGTTTCTTGGACCTTGTAGGAAATGTTAAATTGTATTGGTAGATCAAGGTGTCATAGACAGTATACGTAATATAAGAGTCGTCGTTGGTGTCAATTGTCGTCTGTACGTAAACACGATGGTGACAACAAAAATTAAGATAGAAATAAGAACTTTGCTATAGTGTGGTCATAAGACTATTGAAATGGCAGCCATTTTAACTATTTTGTATTCATTACATCGTTTGTTATTCAGTTTTCAATTCCGCTTGTAATGATACGAACCCCACCGCTCTAGGATGACAAATAGGGAAGTTATTGTCAACTTCTTCACATATCTACGTAACCTCATCACCTTGGCGACACTGACACGAGCGAGGCGAGTAATGTAATATAAGTAAGGGGGCGTAGTGAAACTGCCCCGCTCATTAAAGAGGATTAGGAAGGGTCGCCTCGCAAGACTAGAAATGCTGAAATTGCCCCGAGCGCCCGGTCAGGTAGCCGCTACGGGACTGGGGAAAAGGGGATTTAAAGATTTATTAAGTTGCAAAGTTTTACTTCATTTACGGACAAAGTGTTCATAAAAATATACAAACAAATGTCCTATAATTACAAATTAGGGTGAACAATATAAGTAAGGTTAGGAAATGTAAGTTGCTTTAAAGAATGAGTCCAAAAAATGCATTAAATCCATTATATATAAATAACCTAACCTAAACTAACCGACTTTCTTTTTTATTTGACAATTGCTCCTAAGTTTAAACACAGATTGTATCACTATATTGTTTTTAAAGCCCAACGAAGCGGTAGTTTATCAGCTAGTAATTCCTGATATTGGTGGCAGTTATTAGAAGACTGCAGTCACTGACAGGACGCAGGGACAAAAATAATTTCCCTTTTTGCCCAGTCCCGTAGCGGCTACCTGGCCGGGCGCTCGGGGCAATTTCAGCATTTCTGGTCTTGCGACGCGATCCTTCCTAATCATCTTTAACTTTTAGGCATTACATTTAGAAGAACTGCTTGTATTATAGGGCTGGATAAATACTATGATGCCTTCCATAAAATAAACTTGTTTTCTCAACCAATCACAAGACATCCCGTATATATTAAATATGAAATTAAAGACAATTCAAAATTCTTATCATTTAGGTTTCTTCCGGTAGGCTACTAAATTTTTCGTCTATGAAACTTAGGTCAAAACGTTTAACCTTAAAAACAACGCGACCAAACAATACAAAACGAGCATGCAGTTTGTTTAGTAGGCCTACAGTATAGCAATGTTAGCAACATCGAGTGTGTAACTCAGAGATGATTATATATTATTATAATATATATGTTAGGGATTTACTTGAAGTTTATTGCTTACGTAACACAGTTTGATCTGTGTTGAAACTTGATGGCATAATATTATTCTTGTAATACAGCGAACGAAGGAAAAAAGTGTAAGAAATACACTTGATACGCGACATGAAATGACGCGAATTCCACTTGCCAATACTTGTGTATATTTACTAGTTTGCCGACGTCGACTTTCTCATTGATGTACAGAGTGAATGGTGAACAAGAGCCAAAATATTGGGCGATAGACACTACATTCGCAACAAAACTGACCATAGTAAATTGCTTCCTTTCCGGGATATAATTTAATTCCGTTTTTTAAAAAAACGTGACTAGGTCTATTAGTTAAACATTCTATTATCTAACTTTTTACATTTTCGTTTTCTAATTGACACTCGTCGATGGTCAATGAAAATTATAGTTTTACATTTATAAATATATATTATTTATATAAAGTAATGAAAGGAGGTTGGTAATAACTCTCTACAAAAGAAAGAAAATGTGTACATTGTAAGAATTAACCTTTGTCAAGGTTAGTGATTGTCTGGTCAAATAATGATACGACGAGTAAGCAGTTTCTGCAAGTTTTCAATGTAGTCTATCCTTGAATTTACACCACGTCTGGGAGCAGGACGTTCTAGCTAGATATCCTAGTCGATACTCTTCCTCGGCTCTACGTCTCTATTTGTAAGTCGCGGCATTATAAAAACTGAATTAAAAAAACCTCGAAACAAAATTTAAAAAAATTTAAATAATCGAGCATTTTAACTGGGATAATTTAAAACAAATAAATTATTTTTCGTATTAACACAGGAAAGATGTTATTAGGAGTTTGGGGAAATAAAGATGTAAATCCAACATCACTAACCTTAATTCTAACAATTTTTACATTTTCTTTCTTTTGTAGCGTTATTATATTAACAACCTACATTGCTGAATATCTATATTATCTCTGGATCCAAGAGGCCTATAGCTACGAATTTTTTAAAATGGTTTGGGGTAGGTCTGTAGACGCGTACTAAGAGTCTAGAAAATGTTCCACACCAAGGGTGCTTTTTACCCATAAAGTATATCTCTGGATCCAATAAGCCTAGAGCTATGAATTTTTTTAACTAGGTTTGGGACAAGTCTGTAGACACGTACTAAGTAATGGTTTTGATAATGTTTCACTCCAAGGTTGTTTTTACCCTTAAAGCTTATCTCTGGATCCAAGAACTCTATAGCTATGAATTTTTTAACATGGTTTGGGGTAGGTCTATAGACGCGTAATAGGAAAGGGTTTTGAAAATGTTCCACTCCAAGGGTGTTTTTTACCCCTAAAGCTTATCTCTGGATCCAAGAAACCTAGAGCTATGAATTTTTTAACATGGTTTGGGCTAGGTCTGTAAAAGAGTACTAAAAAAGGGTGTTGAAATTGTTCTACTCCAAGAGTGTTTTTACCCCTAAAACAAGTATCATATCTTTGGTTGATCCAAATTGATGTAAAAACAGATTGCAGGCAGTAATAACATATAGGTTATATAGCCATGACTGAGGGCAGAGACTTGTCTGTAACTTTACCTTTTATGGAAATGACTACATGTGGATTTTGTGGTAATAACGGTAAAATTTCATGTTTCTAGTTCGAAAAATTACAAAAACTCAATTAATAATCATGGAATCTTAATAATTTATGCACCGGTATTTAGGATATAAAATTTAGCAACTTCTTCGTATCTTGTAAATATTTTGTAATATACTGATTTTGAGATATTGAGATTTAGAAATTTTAAATGGCCGCCATTTTGAAATGGTACAAAGTATAAATTTAATATTCCATACCAAAATGGGGCTTATTAGATGTAATACATGTACCAAGATTGAAGTTGTTATCTTCAGAGGTTCCAAGATATAACGAAATAAGTAAAACACATACAGACAGATGGACGGAAAACTAAACATTTTAGGACGTACCTTCATATGAACTTTTTTTTCCTTTTTGTATGAGGAATCATATTCCAAAGTCCTGAAAGATTTTTTAACACCCTGTATATATTCTTTTCTTTGTGTTTATTTTATGTTTTTTCTTTGTTATAAAAAAATAATTTTAGTTTGTTTTATGCATTTTCCCCCTTTCTTTTCCAAGTTTTATGATTTTTCAATTTTCAGTTTTTGTGTTGATTCCGCTATTTAGGGGGTGGGGTCGCCAGTCCATTTTTTTTTTTTTGCTTTTTGCTGTTGTTGTTCTTTTGACCTTTAATTAATATAATATTAGGGGTATATTATTGTATAGATTAAGGCATCGCATTTGTTCCATTATATTCCGCTTAAACTTTGTATCAATGATAAATTGTACTGGCATTGGACTTGGAGGCGTGACAAAATTTCATTGACCTGCCAGTTATAGTTCAGTGACACAAGGGTATGTGTGCATCTAACTAATGAGGACGATGACTTGCACAAACAAAGTGTATATTGTATTTTCATTCGTTTCGTGATAAAATTTTTATATTTAGATTTCGCTCAGATGTCCTAGGTAATAATCTAAAATTACCTCCCCTTCTAACTCTCTTTTTTCCACGTTTTCTCGTTTTCGCCCGTTTTCTCTCTCTCCCCCAATATACATAAGCCCAGAACTATAATACAGTATATAATATATCTTCATCATGTCAAATCCTACACTTATGGAATTCAATTTGCTAGGTTATGGTGAGAACACTAAGTTTCTTTCTTGTTTCAATTTAATTGTATTAAAAACAGTTTAAGTTTGTATTTAACCAAATTTGTTTAAGGCTATTCGTACAAAACTAATATTTTGTTTAATATGTTTGATTATTTTCTTTGTTAATTATTATTTTGAAGTTAAGATCGAGTTCTTTGAAATCACTTTAGTTCTAAGTATTTGCTTTCAATGGAAAATAAAATAAAATTTCACCAGAATAAAAAACTAACGTATTCATTTTCTTTCTCGTTACATGTGTCGCTTTCTCTCACTCTTTATTCGTATTTGCACTCTAAAGTTATGATAGTTGAGAAGGAGATTTCACCTTTTATACGTCGTTAATATCCGTTAAGCAACAAAACAATAAAAACAGATTGCAGGCAGTAATAACATACAGGTTATATTGCCGGCAGAGACTTGTCTGTAACTTTACTTGATCGCTTTAAACAAAGAGTCGGAGAAGATGTGATGCAGGCAGCTGCCCACTTTGTCCAAGATTCTATGAATTCAATAACCTCTGATAGCTTAGTTTTTATTATATTCTCTTAGGCAGGCGCCCTCAAGACAGAGTTTAGGCTTGCTACCACTAAAATGAGCACTGAAAGAACGCCCAGAACATGGTTTTAGCGTTCGTTTAAATACATACATATATATATATATATATATATATATATATATATATATATACAGTATATATATATATATATCCGAATGTTTATATAATTGCAGTTACACAGTATAACTGTATAGACGTAACTACATTTTTACAAAAAATACAACACTCAAAACTAACTTTACGATGAAATACTATTAAAATAATTAATACATATACCAGATATTCCTAAAATCTACCCCCCCCCCAACTCCTAAATTTTAATAAATATAAAAACGGGATTTCGCGAAACTTAATAGGACTAACTTTAGCTACACACAACAATTTTGGTAACTCCAAAATGTTAATCATATATATATATATATACAAAGTGTTCAAAAAGTCATGCCTAACTTAAGACTAACTTCAGTTAAGTTAACTTAAGCCTAACTTAACTTTAATATAAAAAAAGTTCTTATAAACATATGTCCAGAAACGTTTTGTTTTCCATCTGTCTGCCGTTTTGTGTTTTTTGAAAAATAATTATAGCTTTTGAAATTATTAAAATTTCGAGTCGAAATTTGGTAGCCTATACACATTTTGTATGCACCGATTTACCAGTATACCAAGAATCAAAATTTGATCTTATTAGTTGTCGAAATGGCACCTATTTGAAAGTTTTAATATTCAATATCTATAAAAAAAAAATTAACATTACAAAAAATGTAAACTGCCAAAATTTTGAAAATGTATAAGTTAAAGTTTTGATTCTTAAGTAAACCCGGTGCATAACAAATTTCGACTCAAAATCTTAATAAGTTCAAAAATACAAAATAATAAGTAATAAACACAAAATCCACGAAGCGTTTTCTTTATTTTACCCCATATAACCATCACTTGAAATTTGGCACTATCTCTCTCTTTCTCTCTCTCTCTCTCTCTCTCTCTCTCTCTCTCTCTCTCTCTCTCTCTCTCTCTCTCTCTCTCTCTCTCTCTCTCTCTCTCTCTCTCTCTCTCTCTCTCTCTCTCTCTCTCTCTCTCTCTCTCTCTCTCTCTCTCTCTCTCTCTCTCTCTCTCTCTCTCTCTCTCTCTCTCTCTCTCTCTCTCTCTCTCTCTCTCTCTCTCTGTGTGCGTTAGTTGCGTGAGTCCGTACGTGCGCGCGCGCGCGCGTGTGTGTGTGTGTGTTTCAGGAACAAACATTAATCTTGACCCTCGTCATTAAAAGCTGGATTTTGATGTCCATGGTTCATTTTCACATTTTGATTGACAACAACTATCGAAATGACATTTTGGGTTCGTTTTAATTTGGTTTTGAGGTTGAGGTTGAGTGGAAAAGTTTGTGCAATGTTTGTGTAGCGTTTAATTCCATACTCATTATCTCCTTTATTGATAGCGGTTACTACTAGTTCTTCGCAAAATGTGGTAGGGAGAAAATGCCATATGTGCGAAAAGTTGTGTGCTTTTTTTAGTCTCACAATCCAAAATCGTTGTTTTTGTTCACTCATTCAAAATTTAGTAGAAGGAGGGGTTAACACCTGGTATATTAATTAAATTTTGGTGAAACTTAAATATGACTTGAAAACGAATTTCAATTAAATTTCGTTTGAAGGTAGTACTTATACACATTTTTAGCTCTGGCTTTTACAAGTTGTTTATTTGAAAACTTCCACAAGAATATCTCGGAAACTAAACGCTAGATGGAAAATATGTTTAATAAGAGTTTACTTTATTTCGAGAAGGAACTAAAAATGTCAGTATTGATTTTAGATTTGGTGGACGTTCTGAAGATCATTTGGAACTTTATGATTTTGTTTTTAATAGAAACCTATATATACCGGGTGTTTTTTATTTAACTTTCGGCTTAGTTTATTAAAAAATCAAGAATAATGTGTTGTTTACGGGAAAAGTTAATACTCCCCAGAGGAACTACTTTTATAGAATCTAATAACTCCCCACCCCTTGCAACTCCAACTTAAAAACTTGTAATGACAACCCACCCTTTGTGACACCTTTAATTAACGGCATAAATAAGGATTTTTTCAATGGAAAAAGTAATCATAATTAATTTTTAAAATATTGAACAATCTTTAATTCATACTTGCGAATTTTTGCTACAGCGAAGGCGTTTTCTCAAACTCATTATGTTGACGATTTAATAAAAGAAGAGCAGCTAAGTTTTAACTATCAGTGGTTTAATTATAATGAGTAATAGGAGTTCGTGATGTTTAAAATTCCACAAAACAATGCCTCTGTGATGACAGCTTATTGTAATAAAATTAATATTGTTGAATTGCCCAAATATTAAGAAAGTAAATCAATTTAAAATATCGTTTACTAATAGATAAGATAAGAATTATAAAGAGCCAGATGCGATAACAACACTGCAGAAAGGTCAACTATAAAACACTATCAGTTAATTTAGCGGATATTAGAAATCTAATAATCATGGAGTGTAGCTCTAATTCCAAGAGAAACATTTCATAAAGCCAGGAATGAGTTCAGAACAGGTTCTATTATTCCACGAAAGGAAGTTGTGAATATTGTAAACGTCTTCTGTGAAATTAATTAAATTCCATAAAACAAGTTCCCTTTGGGAGAATTAAGGTTACCCTCAAACCACACGTTTTAATCTCTTTTAGTTTATAAAAAAAATCCAGGTACCTATATTTATTTTTATTACAGAATATTGTTTTACCTACAAAATAAATAATATTCTTTTATCTTATTTCAATTTTTTTAAATATTTTTTAGTTATAGCCTACCCAAAAAAATGGAGCATTTTTTTAAAGAATTTAACAGTGTGGGGGTGAAAAAAATTATTAAATGTAATACTGTACTATGCTATTCCTTACGTTTTGTTTTTCCCACAAATTTAGTTTCTCCCAATTTCGTACCTATGAGAAACATTTCCGTCTAGCTTTCTGAAGTACTTGCAGGATTTTCATTCTCAACTCCACACAAGAAAATTAATTAGAATATGACGTTTATCTGAAGTAAAGTTCAACAATCGACCAAGTGTTTATTATTTGCTTTGTTCAAACATATTAGGGAGTTTTTTCTGATTATATCAATGCTACTGAATTTAAAGATTTAAAACAAGTTCGGTACTTCCTTAACAAATTTACTGTAATTATTAACAGAAGTTTAGAAACATTTTTTGTTTTTTCCCCTACTAAATAAAAAAGTATGTACTTCTTCTGCGTAAAATATTCTAAACAATCTAAAAATGTGTATTTATTTGGTTAACCTATTATAAAAAAAAAATTCGGAAATATTTTTTTAAAGTAGAATATTTTGCAATACTCCAATTAAAAAAGAAAATTGATCATCAAACTACCTACAAATCAAAAATAAATAGTAGCATTTTACTTCCCCCTTGATTCGGTCAAAACATTTTTCCATCTTGCTTAAAGTTAACGAGATTGTCCTGGTGGAAGTTTTCAAATGAACACTCTATGTTACATGATGTAACTTGAGACATTTAACCATTAGGCTACTTTAATCCCTCAATGCACAGCACGTATTTATGTAACAACTAATGATTTACAAACAAGGTCCACTCGTTCAGAAGCAAACAGCTGTTTCTATTACACTTTCTTCATAGGGTAACCTACACAAAAGATATCGATGTCTACACACAGATATGTGTAAATATATAAGTGTACCATAAACAAACAATTATTATTTGTTGAAGAAGAGTTTCGAGTATGCCTCCAACAATACACAGAGTGTAGATTTTTCTACTTACCTACATTGTTAAATCTAGGAGATAAGTTATATTTCTGCAAGATACTGGGCAAATTTCCATTTTACCAATTACTGCATAGTAAACACTTGGAGGGAAATGTTCTGATAAAAAAGGTGGACGCAGGGAATTGATTAACTTCCTATTTTTAATAAAATATATTTCATATTAGGATAATAATTCATACAAAATTAAATTTAAATACGATTTGTTTATGAACATTCCTTAGTATTTTAGTAATAATGAAGATGTTGGTAATTTTAAAGAACATTCTAACAACTAATATCAGAAACAAAAATTTCATAAGATTATATACATTGTATTTGATCAAGAAAATTAAAAATGTATCAATAATAGCAAATATATTCATCATTTTGGATTTTAAATATAATTGTTAACATAAATACATTTTTTTAATACAGTACAAATAAAATAAACATTGCACAAGCTTTCCCCACTTACCATCAAAACCAAGTTTAAACCTCACCAAAAATCTCAACTCAGTCAAAGAGTGAAAATGAATCATGCACGTGGTTTTGTTTATTAAAAATATATCCTGTGCCTAAAATACGTCCTGAGTGTAAACCGTAATATTGTTTACTTGCTATTTTACTTACGATTTTCAGTCATTAATATTCAAAATTCTCTAAAATTTGAGCAAAATCGGTAGAACCGATTTGGAAAATCAAGTATTTAACAACAGTCTCATGGCTATTTTGTGTTTTACCTATAACTAACGAACCGAAATTTTTGAAGAGAATGCTACCTTGTTTGAGTCCTTAGAGACTTCAATTGAGCAAAATTCGATCAAAATCGTTAGAGTAAGTTTTGAGAAAATTTTAATTTCGTGTTTTTTTTTACAGCAGCTATAATTAAATTTTGAGTTATTACAAAAATGGAAAAAATCTTCCTCTTCCAGAGATATGGGTTATCAAATTTGAATTAAATCGTTCCACGCATTTATACTACAGACAGACATCATTCCCAAAATCAGATTTTTTTTGTTTTTTGTTTTTTGCTGAGAGACGTCAAAACTGATACAGCCACAAAAAACACTTCAATTTCTTCTATTTTTAAAATTATTACTTAATTATGGAATATTTCAATTAATATTATTGTTTATTCGGACATTTGCCATCATTTGTGTATCAGAAACAATACACGACGTTTCGAGAGTATAAATCAACTCCCATTATCAAGTGTCTAACTTACAAACTAAAACATGCAGACGGAACACACGCCTAGATGTCTAAGCCTACGTTCAGAAACTAAACCTATTAAAAAAACACCCAGGACCCTTTAAAAACAAAATCAATTTGTTAAGCCTTTACACACATAACTACATATATTTGGGAGTAATGGATTTTTTTCTACTAAGTTTTACTTTCAACTTTTATAAGTTTAGTGGCGTTATTAACTACAATATACATAAAATGTAGTCTACTAATGCTCAATAACAAAACGCGATTAAAAAGTAATTTTATGGCCGTCGTTTAAAATGCGAAATTAATATTAGAAATAAATTCAATACACAGCAGCATACCTTATTGGACTAAACCTATTATACGGTAGTTGTAGGGAATTAACATAACTTGGCCGTGGTTTTTACTTCCCCACAGTTATGTGAGGGGTTCAAAATTGATGTTAAGTTTTTGCGGAAATATCTGTTTTGAAATCCTCTGACCCCAAAAGTTTTTAAGAAAATGTATCTCTTTGTCTATCTGACAAGTTTCTGTCGTATGTACAGTGCGCTACAGCAAAAGCGTTTGAACATAGAAGAAGGAATTAGAATAAGAAAGTCACAGCCCATGTTAAACAGCGTGATACAAAATATCCTTAGTTTGGCTACTGGACAACATAAAGCGCTAGTAGTATCGGGACAAAAAGGCTTGGCTACTGTATCACAAGCCTTGTTGGCTACTAGCGCTTTCTGTTGTCCAGTAGCCAAACTAAGGATATTTTGTATCACGCTAGAGCCTATAAATACCTGTGACTTTCTTATTCTAATTCCTTCTTCTATGGTTTGAACCGATTTAATAAAATTTGTTAGGTGGCGTATTTTGACCATATCTTGGGACTATTATTAATAACTATTGCATGATAACAGCCCAATGATCTAATCTTTAGTGTTTTACCAATAACTTAAAATTTTGGGTAGCTGCCATAAGAACAAAAAAAAAATTAATCGAATTTTGCTCTAAAGATCCAAACAAAACGTATTGGTCCCCATCTTTCCAAAAATATCAGGTCGTAAATTATCAGTAAAAAAACAAAAAATTGGCCATTGTAAATATTTAATTTTTCAAAATCAACTATACAGAGTTCATTCATATTTTAGCGGAAGGGAAGAATATGGATCTTCCAAACTCGTGCAGAATTACAAGTAAATAGTCTATTACATCACTAGTATCGAAGTGGTATTTTCCAGTACGCGATCAGGACCGGAATAACATTTTAGGTACGAGCTATGAACGATACTTTTCATCACAATGTAAATACTAATAATAATAATAAAAGAAGTATAATTTATCAACATAATGTATTTACCCCCCAAAAAAAGTATAACTTTTTAACTAAATATTTACAAACGTTAAAGGTTATAACATCTACATTTTTTATTTATTGACAATTTAATTATGAATGAAAATTTATATGAATATTGCAGTTTTCATAGTTACTTATGTTTATTCCTTTGTTGGACAATTTATTCTGTAGGATCTGAAATGATTGTGACTGTTGAGTTTACATTGCGTTACCGTATCCTCAAGGTAGGGATGTGTCTGGGGTGGAGAGGAAAAGAGGGGCCCTACACTTTGTTGCGTTTACTTTCAGCAGTACAACCCCAATACAAAAAATATAGACCTCAAATGATTCCGTGTAAACGCGTACCCAACTTTCGTTTCTATTATCGGTGTAAATAAGAATAAAACGTTTACAAAAGTCTGCCACGAAGTTGTAACTGTAGGAATTAAATGTAGCTAAGCACTAATTTGTGTACCTACATTTCTTGGAATGGATTGTATCGTCAAGTCAGACAAGGGAAGCAAGTACAGTATATAGAAGGGAGGACACGCCCATTACACCAGACACAATCCTAGTCTGAGGCTACTGTACTTTCAGCTGCTTTGTTGCTAGCACTCATAATAAATAAGAATAGCTGATTTCAAATACATAACTACTACTAATACAAGCAACATGCTATTAGCTCAACTGGTTAGAATCCATAACTACATAGCAGTAGGGAAAATTCTCTAGCTGTCTTTTCCGGACTAGACCGTGAAAATATCATTTTCAATATTTACAGCTGTAGTTGAAAATTATTAATTTTACGGATTTGAAAAAAAAAAATATTACGGATCAGGAATAATTGGCTAAAAGACAAATGAACCTTGACCGTTGTCATTAAAAGTCCGATTTTAATGAAATACGACTTACGCTGAGGATGTGTTTATGACACAAATAAAGAAAGTTGATTGTCTTATTTAAATATTTTTTAAAGATGCCATCCATGGCGCTCATTTCACTTTTTTGATTGAAAACTACCGAAATTATTATATTTTTGTGACGATTAGTTTTCCTCGTTTTTATTTAGTTTTGGGGTGAATGATTTCAGTATTTTTGCACCTTTAATTCATATATTTAAAATGTAAAATAATTCTGCAAATCTCGTCTTCAACTTTTAATGTTTTTGAGGTTAGCCAGTTTCATGGGACCTCGTCGTATATGCGACTACTACCTACTTATTACTCTAAACACGGTGATCTTGATTCCGGATCTAAATCCGCTACAAACCTATATTAGCATTATGTAAATCAACAACTAAGACCTCCACATTCTTTTATTTGGCAAATAAACCTGGCCTTCAAAACGTAATGGTATTTCCTTAGGACAAAGTCTACCATAGACTATAGATTCATGTCCTTGTCTGAGCTTTAACAACTGAAGACTACTTATGGAATCAAGAGGATGAACTAGAATAATAAACACCATCAATGTACATACCCAGTCATATCGTACTGTTAAGAAAGTTCGGATTGGTAAACATTCATTACAGAATTTGAACATAGTGTTGTTATCAGGTGTTTCCTTGTCGGTGTTTTTGAGTTAACTTGCACAGATTGTGATACTTAAATCGGCCAGACAAGGCCGTTCAAGGAACAGTTACCAAAACCCAGTATAAACGAACCTAAGTCTTATTTTACAAAACACCTTATAGATTGTGACCATTCTTATACCAATATAAAAAAGAATTTAAATAGCCTTAAAATTTGTAAGAAGGGTACTTTACTTTCATCTTTGGAATGAAATATATGCCGCCTTCAAACGTGACCCAAATAACCTACTCGATAATAAATTAAGTTTTTCATCGAACGAATTGAATAACACGATACTGTAATACGAACGGGAAGGGTCAATACTGCTTGGTAACAACCAGAGACATATCTGTTGCCGCTCAACTACGTCCAGTTTGTTAACGTAGACTAAACCAAAATGCGTGATTTGTATTGTGTGCGTACAGTGATATTTATTCAAAAAAATCCAAAATTGGTTGATAAAAAAGAGTGATGTCTGGGACCTGAAGATGACCAACTAACGGTAGAAACCTGTAGTCCAATTTTAATGATTGTTGGCTTAAGGTAAAAATAAACAAACAATAGATTCATTAAAGACTCTTCATTTTGTAAGCAATATGTGTGATGTAAAACTAATACCAAAAACATCTGGGTGTGCTTATGATCACACGATAGAAGTTAAAATTTATTAATATCATTATTAACTTATGTAAATAGGTATTTATTCATTGATGTTTAAGTCCTTCATATTATTGGAGAAATGCGAAAAGTCACCTTGATGCGAAATAAAGTTTTCACTATTAGTAAAATGCAGCACAAATTTTAAACACTTTAAATATTACACTGATCATAAACAATAACATTGGAACAATGCGCTTCTTGTCGGACAATAAACGTGGCTGATGCCGACTGGAGCCGATTAAAGACGATTCAGGGCGTCACCAACACGAGCGCGCTTAATGTCGAGTGGAGCCGAGTAAACCCGATTCAGCGTAACCGACCCGAGCGTGACGGTTCACTTATGTTCACTCCTCAGCAAAAACGCGTCAAAGGAAGTTTTCACTTCAATAAACTGTGCAAAACATTGCACAATATTGTTTTACTAACCCATCCCAAAAACCAAATAATAACGCACCGAAAATGTAATTTCGGTAGTTGTCAATTAAATAGTGAAAATATCATGGGCGCTGATTTTGAAAAAAAATATCACATATATTCAAATTAAGACCTAAACATTGTTGCTTGGCCCATAAACACATCCTCAGAGTAAGTTGTATTTGATTAAAATTGAGCTTTCAAATGACGAAAGACAAATTTTGTCTTTTGCCCATTATTCCGGAGTATAACAAGATGGTCTAACAAGAACTTATGCACAAGATGGTCTAACAAGAACTTATGCACAAGATGGTCTAACAAGAACTTATGCACAAGATGGTCTAACAAGAACTTATGCACAAGATGGTCTAACAAGAACTTATGCACAAGATGGTCTAACAAGAACTTATGCACAAGATGGTCTAACAAGAACTTATGCACAAGATGGTCTAACAAGAACTTGTGCACAAGATGGTCTAACAAGAACTTGTGCACAAGATGGTCCAACAAGAGCTGGTGCACAAGATGGTCTAACAAGAACTTAAGCTCAAGATGGTCTAACAAGAACTTATGCACAAGATGGTCTAACAAGAACTTGTGCACAAGATGGTCTAACAAGAACTTGTGCACAAGATGGTCCAACAAGAGCTGGTGCACAAGATGGTCCTACAAGAACTTATGCACAAGATGGTCTAACAAGAACTTATGCACAAGATGGTCTAACAAGGACTTATGCACAAGATGGTCTAACAAGGACTTATGCACAAGATGGTCCAACAAGAACTTATGCACAAGATGGCCCAACAAGAACTTATGCACAAGATGGTCCTACAAGAACATGTGCACAAGATGGTCCAACAAGAACTTGTGCACAAGGTGGTCCAACAAGAACTTGTGCACAAGATGGTCTAACAAGAACTTATGCACAAGATGGCCCAACAAGAACATGTGCACAAGATGGTCCAACAAGAACTTGTGCACAAGGTGGTCCAACAAGTACTTGTGCTCAAGATGGTCTAACAAGAACTTATGCACAAGATGGTCCAACAAGGACTTATGCACAAGATGGCCCAACAAGAACTTGTGCACAAGATGGTCCAACAAGAACTTATGCACAAGTTGGCCTAACAAGAACTTATGCACAAGATGGCCTAACAAGAACTTTTGCACAAGATGCCATAACAAGAACTTATACACAAGATGGCCTAACAAGAACTTATGCACAAGATGGCCTAACAAGAACTTGTGCACAAGATGGTCTAACAAGAACTTGTGCACAAGATGGCCTAACAAGAACTTATGCACAAGATGGCCTAACAAGAACTTGTGCACAAGATGGTCTAACAAGAACTTGTGCACAAGATGGCCTAACAAGAACTTGTGCACAAGATGGTCTAACAAGAACGTGTGCACAACTTATTCCGGAGTTTACTTTTATTACTCCTTATTCCGGAATTTTTTTTTTTAATTTGCGGATTTGCACGTGTGTTTAAGTCATTAAACTTCTCATTTCACTAAAATTTAAACGAAATACAGTAAGAATCCTGATTTTGTGAAATAAGTATTTTATAACATCCCCATAACCGATTTTTTAGTGTTTAACCGATAACTCAAACCCGTATTTTGTTCATAGATGGCGACCAATTCATTTTGTTTGAATCCTTATACTACGCTTTGTGTTGGAGTCGATTTTGAGGGAATTTTTAATTTTCTGTTTTTTATGGGAGCTAACACCAAATTTTGAGTTACAAACAAAATGAAAAAAATAGCTCCGATATATAGTAAAAATATTCCCAACGCCTACATAATCTGATTAAAATCAATTCACGTTGTCTGTAGATCTAAGGACGAGAGACAGACATCACCGCAAAAACCACACCTAGAGGACCTCAATATGGATATATCCGCAAAAAAATTCAACATCCATTTTTTGACCTATCACATAATTTCCTCTATACTACGTACATGTGAAAAAGTAAAAAAGAGATACAAAATACAGTTTTGAAATTTTGCTTGTTTGGGCGACTTTAATGAAATTTATAATTATGTATCCAATAATCTCGATTCAAATTCACCTCTGCTGTTTTAAGTAAATAATGGAAAAGTCATATGCTGGCCACATCAACTGTTTTGTAAGCCAAAATTTACAAGATTTGTAGTATTATAACCCCCTGATAAGACCTTTTTAAAAACCCAACATAGTTTGGTTGTGTTATAAAATGTGTCCGTATAAAAGTCAATGGGTTCGTCAGACTGTCCGATCACTGATTGCAAAATTAGTTAAGTTCATGAGTAATGCAGTGTGCAACTTTACCTGGTATTGTGCTTAAACAGCTGATGTCACATGACTTGGTTGTTTGTTCTGACTTTCACTGTACAGTCATAGACAAATACTATTTATAACTCATTTTTTTAGAAATTTGAAATAGTTGTTGGATATTAATATATTAGATTTGTTAATATGTTTTAGAAACTTACTTTCAAACGCAACTAGAGTCAGTACGTAAAATTTAAACGGAAAACATATGGTTTGTACTGGTACTGAATCCAATTGAAAATAAAATTGTAAAATTTTATTATTTTGCCTTTTTAGACGAGGCCCATGCAGAGTAAAATGTTCAAATGTTCCCGTTTTTGTCAAAAATTATAGACGAAGGTGAAATAAAAAAAAAAAAAGATAATTTGAATTTCAGATATCCCCATATTCATAAAAGAGGAAACACTCCACAAACGTTCTTACCTACCCATCCCCAAAATAAAAAATAAAAACAATCCAAAACTAATGGTTAATAAAAAATATCAGCTTGTTAGTGGTCAAAGATCTAAGGGCAAGACTAAACATTTTGTTTTAAGAAGGGTATCATGTTCACGTTTTGATTGACAGTTTAGGTAACGATTAGTTTTGATTCATTTTAACTTGGTTTTAAGGATGGATGAGTGAGAAAGTTAGTGCAATTTTCTTGCACAATTTGTTTAACATAATGTTTAGTTTTAAAGAAAACTCCAAGAACAAAAACGCCGGCCCAAACGTCATTACGTTAATCAAATTACATTTTATAAATTATATTTTTTTCTAAAAACAGTTAGACCTTTTGTGTCCTAAAAAACAATAATGTAATTCAACAAGTATTATTGTATAAATTGTTGGGAATTTTATTTTTTGGTTTTGAAATCTTTTACCAGAAACTTCGTTTTCGCTTCCGAATTTAACATTAAATAAACAACAATTACAGGAACCACTATCTATTAAGCGTTTATATATTTTCTCATGTCATAATAATTTTAAAATTAGATTTCGCATTGATTTTACGAATAAAACGTATAGGTTTAAATTTTTTAATTCCGATTTCCAGCCAGTCTCACTAGCTTCGGTAAAAGAAATTCTTTTTTTAGTTTTGAAGATACTGAAGCCCAAAGTGTCTGTCATAGATTGAAGCAGTGTCTGTTCTGGAGGCGCCAACACACAACTCTATGAAATATTTACCGATGCTACCCACTGGACTAAGTTTGCATCGTCTTTAGCACACTAAAATTTATACATTAAAAGCTGTGTCCTCTCTATATTTGTTTTCTTGTTGTTTAAAGAGTTTTATGCTTATAAGAAAAGAAGATGAAAAGAGCATAATATATTTGTTTTTCCTTGTTTAAAAGCGAAAAACCTTTCATCATCGCATCGCCTTATAAAAAAAGAACAATAATAATCGTAACATAAAGACCCCTAAGCCTTAAATACTCTTATAGTGTCGACCTGGCAGGTAAGATAAAAGAAAGGGATCTATCCCAAGATCCAGCTAGTGGTCCTCAGGTTTGTCACATCTGATCTCACTATGACTGAGCCCCTATGGGCTCTTTCCTTTCTAATCAAATTCAGCATTTCTAAAAGATCGATTTTTTCACTATTTGTTATTCCATCTTCATAACGTTACTCAAGACGATGTTTTATTTAAATTTAAATAAAATAGAATCAGTTAATGTTTAGCCTTTTCACTTTTTCATATAGAGAGTGACTTGTGTAATGGATACCTTAAATTAAAGCCCTTTGAAAACCATGAATTTATGTTGTAAGAAAATAAAATCGGCCAATGCATTAGTTCGCTCTGTTAAAAATGTTCTTTGTAAGTTACTTTCTAGAGTTTAAAAAAAAAATAGATTATTGCACTATGAAAATAGCTTAGTTCCCTCCCCCCCCCCCCCCCAGAAGAGGGGGAAATGCGCATCCGCACCATCAGTGGCCCAGCGAGACCGACTGGTGTGTGGGGCTGTACCACCTGTACGACCCACTAAAACCCTTCCTCTTTTATCTAAACCTCGTTGAGATTTCCATCCTGGACCCGCATTAGCATTACTCAAGACGGCTGTTCTTCGCCAGACTGGCGTTTGCTTTGTTCTGCTAATGCTGCTGTTGCTTCACGTGGTTTGGTCGTCGACCAGACCGTTCTGTTTCTTCGTCCGTAAAATCGTCTCCACATACTTAGCTACGGCGTCCCAGTTATCCTCCTTCTTCAGCATAAGGTCTACCGTGAAAATAGCTTAGTTATTGCCACTAAGTTATCACTAATTAATTGTAATGAAACTTTCTTGCAAAAATAAAACTATTATACCAGTTCTGACAAACTTTATAAATTATTGGTGAGGTACAAGAAATAATATTTAAGTTAATTTTTAGAAATAGAAGTTCGGACTAAATGAAAAGAAATTCTCAAAAATCAAAAAAAGGTGACAAGAAAAAAATATTACAGACTTTTACCTAAATTTTTCTTTATTCCAGTTTTACTGTCACCAAAACGATAAAACTTAACCATTGTATGCTGTTGACTTTGTCCAATCTTAAATATTGAACTTTGTAATAAATACTATTTTCAAAGTGCTATAACCTATTTTTATTACAAAATAACATTTTTGAGCGTAGCAAACGAATGCGTTGGCCGCTTTTTATTGTCTTAGAATATAAATTCACGGTTTCTAAAGGGTTTTAATTTGATATATCACAAGCCGTATATATCCATTACAATTTTTTCAGATGGGGCGGGGGGAGGTGTTTTTGGATTTTGTAAATGGGTTTTCTATAGTTCCCACTAAAGGTTAATAGAACGAATTGTTCATTTCTCTTTCCATCTTTTAAATAATAGTAGTCGTAAGTTTTCAAAAAAATCATTTTGAAAGATGTCTCAGCAGCACAAACGTGTGGACGGTTAATGACCGAAACCCGTCTGAAAATCGTAAACATTCAAATATTCAGGAATAACGCTGAGAATGTGTTCAACTCAACGAAATGATTATTTTGGTGAAGATTAGTTTTGGTTCGTTTTTATTTGATTTTGGGGATGGATGGATGAGAAAGTTTGTGCATCCCCAAGGATGTAGTCTTGTTTTTAATAATAGCTCTAGTAATCGAAATTCTAGTTAAATTTTAATCATATTTAGAATATAAACTAGGTTTTACTATTTGTTAAATATAATTTTAAAATATTCGCAAATTTCAAAGTGGTTGCCAGTTGAAACCTCCATATTGTGATTTGTAATAGATCATTTTGTAGAACTGACGATCTACACAGAATGCCAAAGCTGAAGCGATTCAACATAGATATATTGTCAGCTGGAAGAAGAGTATTATTTATTAATTTACAACGAAATCATTAAACAGACGTACAAAGAAGAGACAGCTATTTAAGGTTGAAAGTTTCTTTTACCCTTGTAGCTAAATCCGTCATCTTGCCCAATTAGTTTTGCCTGTCAACTCGACAATCGCTCTGAAACGTCACGAAGGCTTCTGACAGAACCGCCATAATTGGGTTTGTCAGTTATTTGATATACAATGTCTTGAAAGGAGAATTGCTGAGTTGTAGTAAAAAATGATGTTATTCACAAGTCTACTTTGAAGCCTGGATTTTATCCTGGCTGTAAGCTTGATCTCTACAAATATTTAAATAAAATTCAAATTAGGACTTTTTTAATTTGTCACTTGTATCGTCCATATGTAAATAATAATAATAATAATAACAAAGGTTAATCTTTAATAATAAAATTATATTTGTCAAAATAAATTAGTTTAAATAAAATTTAACGACCAATGTCAAGGCTCGATACTTATAATTTGGTCCAAATGCTTTATTTGTGTAATTGCCATATTTTATCAACATTTAATCAAAATTATGAGAACATAAGAACAGTTGACAACGTAATGGGTTCTCTTTTTACTATCCCATAACGTAATATAGATCAAAAATTCTATTTCAATTTATACTTTTTGAAATTACCTGAATTCAAAAAGTGGTTCTTGGAATGATGTCTGTCTGTCGTACAAAAAAAAAAGTACAGGACTCGGGAATAGTTAAATGGCTTCGATAACTCGTTAATCAGAAACACTGTCAATTTTTAATATATTTATTTAATTAATTTTTCCTTTGAAGAAGTAGCAATTACTACATTTCTCATCATTTTAATATAACCATTGTTGTTGTAACCTGTAGGTACTAAGGACGGTGAGAAAACCCCTCATCACTTACTGATAACACTGTGATATCGTAGTCATTAAAACAGCAAGAACCTCGGAAAAATACCAATTAGAAATGGAAGATCTACTGTCTTTAAATCATGCATTTTAAAGTGGCTATGGGATTGGAATGGGTTATCTAACTGAGCATCTCAAGAATAATGGAAGGGGTCACAATAGATCTATAAAGATCGCAGTGCAGTGGTCACCCCTATATGCAATCCAATACACTGTACAGTTTCGAGGGAAACGAGTGGCGAAATTTTGGGTCTTCAGAGCCTAGACGATATCAAGAAAGTAGTGATATACGCAATTACGAGGTTCAGAAAGCCTTTGTAAACAAATTTATCCTAATGGCGGAGACCCCTTGAGCTACCAATATAATTTAAAGTTTCTTACAAAGCTCAAGAAAGCAATTTTTATATTTAGAGTAACTGCTGGTATTACATTGTATGATGGGGTCGCGTAAATGCCGTGATAGATCTACCAACTTACATTTTCCTTTCAGTGTCGGCGATAGCGAGCCCGCAGGGCCCGCGAGCCTTGACCGGGATTTTTTGGGAAATTTTACCGGGACCCGGACCCGCGACAGTCCCTGCCACACGGGCTCCCCTATCATAACAATATTATCATGAGTATTGTCAATAAATTACTAAAATAAGGTAAAATGTCTTCAGACAAGATTGTGCATCGTGCATCCAAAACGGCAATAGCCATTATTTTTTAGAGAGCAGTAGGCTATTTATTATTTAATGTCATGATACGAAGTATGTGTATTGTTTACCGTTGGCCGATAAGTAATACAGCTATCGCTATGTCGCGCATCGCGGTGACTCGCCGTCGAAAAGATAAACATCCGGTCCGGAAGGGGAAGATTAAAATTTAGAAATAGCATCAGGTATCAGGTCAACAAATAAACTTTCATATTGGTGATTCGTTAGTTGTAGTCGAATTTCGGAACGGTACGGTCGGTTAATTGCGTGCGTTCTAAGGGAGAGGGGGGGATGAAAAACTTGCGGGGGGGGCCCGCCGGTTCTTATCGACGCCACTGTTTCCTTTACGACTCTTGTTACACAAATTCCTTTGTCAAACAGCAATAGATAATAAATGAAATGTTACGCACCGAACCTTCCTCTCCACAGATGATTAACGGTCCACTGATGAGTCTACATTGGAAGCCTCTTTAAATTGATTACATAAAAGCTAAAAGGAACGAACCGGAAACTGGCCTGAGGTAGTTAGCAAGAGTCGACAGTCATTAAGTATGAGTCACCTTTTTAATAGCCAAAGGTCAAAGAGTGAAAGAATGACATTAATGTTTAAATATCTTAACTAAATAAGTGTCCATCTTGGTTGTCGCAATGTAGGGCCATAGGCTAGATTAGTTAACACGCGTGCCAAATACCCCATAAGCCCACTCAACGATTCATTGGAGCCAAATAGTAACTCGTGTTATACTAATGTTATACTTAATTTAGAAAGCATTTTAGACCGTAAATAAAATATAAAATAAACCCAAAAATATATTGTTTTGAATTTACTCTCATTGATTTAAATACTAAACAGAAAATTAGTCATAGTCGCAGTCCAAACTGTAATAAGTAGAAAAAAAGTACTTTCTGAAAGCCCCCAACCTTAAAAACACGAAAACGTGATCCAATTTTTAAAAAATGGCGAACAAAATTAAATAGGTCACCAAACGAATCCTAAATTTTATTTGAGGAAATTATTAAAATAATGAAAATGCAATTTAACATTAAAAAAAAATTTTTTGTCATAAAATTCCTTAACACTTCTACTCAAAAAAATTAATATTTCTGTTCGTTTTTAGAGTCCTCCGTAAGTAAAACCAAGGACCCTTATAATTTCATACATGTATGTCCGTCTGTCTCAACCAGTCTACACAGACAAGACGATAAATCCTATATATTTCAAACATTGCATTTATACTCTTTGTATTATCACACAATAGGAAAAATACATATAACAAAAAAAACACCTCAGAGTAGTTAGTGCAAAAACTATCAAGTTGGTTTTTTTTCTTTTTTTAATATTATGTGTGGGTTATTAAAATGAACACCGCGTGGTACCAGAAACTTATTTGGATTTGAAATTAAATTGGAATGTGAAAACATATATTTTATAATTTTGTTTTATGACGAACATACACAATGAGAAATGCGTAGCGTTTATTAAGTTTAAAAACAGTTTTGGGGAGATGTGAGACAACAATTCAACAGCTATTAAAAGATGGATTGCATTTTCATAAACTGTATATTAAAAGTTAATTATTTGTCTGTATAAACTGCCGCTTAAAAGACCTCGTCTTTATACAAATAACTGTCTCTATGTGCATATGTACCCAAAGCCGTGTTTTCAACACACGCTTGACCATTTGTAGCCTACTTTTTAGAAAAAATAAAATAATAAATTCAAATAAGATGTTAGTTTCTATATTAATATTATTTTTTGGAAACGGCAGACGCACGTTTTCGCGGGATTTGGACTAGTGAATCGTCAAAGAACACGCAGGTTGGAACAAGATTTACGGTGAGATACGTTATATCCCCGTCTTCCATTAGTTTAACTTAATTTTAATCAAACACAACCTATACCGAGGACGTATTTATGTATGGTGCAAGCGAAATAAATTTAAAATCTTACTAAAATATTAAAATCTTTTTTCAAACATGCCCTCCATGATTCCATTTCACTTTTTGGGCGACGATTAGTTTTTATTCGGTTTGTGGGTGGGTGATGTTATTGACTATCAAAATGGTCAAAGTGGAGATTGTCCCACAATAAATTAGACATTAAGAATGTTAGAATTACATCTTAAAGTCGAGCAAAGTGTTTACGTCCAACGTACGACTCCACTCTACACTGCTGACTCCAGATACATCAGACTAATCCAAAGCTGTAGACGGGTGTAAAGAGAGTCAAATTTTTTTTCTAGTCGGAAATAGCCGACAGCTGGGTAATAAAAATTATCTATGTAGTGATATCAGTAAATAGGCTAAAAGTAATGAATGATTTCAGTTTAGTGTAGCAGCAAACAACATTTAATAACAGATGGCTGCCATTTGGGAACTTAAAGATAAGATTCATATCTAAATTTTGGTGGCCGCTAACGTGGTTATGTTACAGACGATAAAGACGGTAGAACGGCATATATTTGTCAAAAAACGGAGGTCGAGATTTTTGTGATAACCCAATTACCCTATAGGCCTACTGTACTTCATATACTGGGCAAGTTAAAATAAAAGGTCTCTCGATGTTTTTAAAAAGTAAATTTTGTGTTTATGTTAAGGCCAAAAAGTCCTGATGAGAAGTTTTAGAGACAGTTGAAAATTATTTTTTCATTTATTTAAATATACATTATACATTGTTCACATCATTATACAGGGTTATCATAAAAGAATTGTGGGGTTTTGAACATGATTTAAATAAAAACAGAATTACTTACAGCTGATTTTGTTTATTTATCTAAATCGTCGTCTGAAACAGTTTTCTTACATAACTAATAATTTTCGATATATGCGCCATTGTCTTTGTTAAACGGTTGTCATGGCTTCATTAATCCTGTTCTTTAAGTGATTTAGGTCACGAATTTGTTCTCGATAAACAATGTTTTTGATGTATCCCCACAAGAAGGAATCACAAGGTGTCAGGTCTGGACTCCGTGGATACCAACGTATAGGTCCTTGCCGGCCTATCCATCGATGTCCAAACTTTTCATTCAAAGTGTCTGTGACAAATGCACTACACTTTGTGGATTGTTGTTTTTGGAATACCTAACTCTAGGCTTCCTCAAGGTATTGACTTCTGATTGCAGATTGTCTAATAAGTTCAAATTTTTCGTCTGATACACTTGGCCTGTCAGATAATTTCTGCTTTTTAACTGATCCAGCTTCTTCGAATTCTTTGAACCAACGTCGTATGTTATATTCATCTAGTGGATCTTTTCTGTATTCGCGTCGAAATGCACGTTGCACTGAAATTACAGACTCGAATTCGGCCAGCAACAAAACACACTTTGCATTTTCTTTATTAGAGAACATAATAACACACTCCACACAGAACACTCTAGAAAACACAAAACACACTACCACAACAATGCAAGAACTAATTTTGAGGTTACAACAGCTGCTAAACAAACTTTTGAGTTATGGGATATCAGCGATACCAACACAACACCACAAAATTTCTCTACTGTCTTCGTATGAATTAATGAAATCCCACCATTCTTTTATGATAACCCTGTATTCAATACTTCGGAGCGCGCTCTGGATTCTTAGTATGGAATTTTGTTTAAACTCACATTTAAAAAAAGAGAAGGAGAAAAGAGTATAAATAGAAACCGCTAGCTCTTGAATACTGTAACAGCGTTAGGATAGGAAGAGAACAAAAGCAGGTCAATAGAGATCTGATAGGAAAGATGAGTCCAACCCTGAAACTAAATGATGAAAAGTAAGATCCAGCCAAGGTACTTCGGGATTGTTACAGTCAGGTGGGGGGGGGACTTCAATTCAGAAAGTCATCCTTGCCTTAAAGTGGTGCAAAACTGTTTTGTATGGCCATCATTTTAAGAAACAACCTTGTATATCGTGCAGTCTAGTTGCAAAGAATCTTAAAGCCTAAATTTAATAACGGTTGGTAACTGCATGACAAACAAATATACGAGACGCAATACCAAACAAACTAGTTACAACATGAGGTCGATAAATTGTTTTAAAATATATATGTATAATAAGCTGTCTGGAAAATAAACTGTAGTTACAAAAACACTTGACAAATTAACAATGTTTGGAACACAACTAAATGTTTTCTACTCTGATTATACACGGCAAATTCTTAGAATATTGCAATGATTGCCAGAAGCAAAGATATACCGACCCCACTATACAAATAACGCCCAATGATTTATTGTTTCCCGTTACACATCTAGAAGCTCTGTCTCCAGCCAAAATTGTTTTAAAGGAATTGGTTGTTTCTCTGTTGTTTTACCCCATGTTTTGTATTAAATGATATACACATAGCTAAAATTTTACTTTCTTTTGAGGTACCCTCAGTATAAAATAGTGGTTTTTGGAGTGATGTCTGTCTGTCCTCTATCTGTGTGTTGTCTGTTTGACATATGTCCAGTGCTCTACAGCCCAAACGTGTAGACCGATTTTAATCAAACTTGACATGTGGACTATTTTTGCCATATCTCGAAGTTTTTATTTAAATTAAAAATTTGGGGGAACTGTCATTAAAAAAACGCAAAATTATTCTTTACTCAAAATCAGCTCTAAAGATTTTGATAAAATTTTACCCAAGTATAACTTCTAAGAACCAAAATAAAACGTATTGATTTCCATCGCTCTAAAAAAAAATATGTAAAATCAAAAATATCTACCATGCAGCTGTTATATAAAATACTTCATTTCTCGAAATTGGCTGTACCGATTTCGTTCAAATTTTAATAATATGTACAGATTATTGACCCAACCCTGTGTGAAGAACCACAAATAATAAAACATTACGGCTCAGGAATAATTAACAAAAAAAACCATAAATGAACCATGAACGAAGTCATTAAAGCTCGACTTAATAAAATATGACTAAAGCTGAGGATGTGTCTTTGGCAAAAGCGATGAAAGTTTAGGTTCTTTTATAAATATTTTTGTCAAAGACGGCGTCCATAGTTAATTTTAACTTTTTGATTGACAACTACCGAAATACATTTTGGGTGACGATGAACTTTGGTTCGTTTTACAGTATTTATTTTTGGAGAAGGGTGAATGGGAAAGTTTGTCCATTGTTGTTTGCAACGTTGACTAAATCCGAGCCTTGACTTCCTATCCAAAGATATGTTATTAATTTACACAACGTCTGTGCAATACGTATTTAAGGACAACTCTTAAATAGCATAACCTATTTCACACAACTCTAAATTGAAGCAATTCTAGTACAAGGTGAGTGGTAGCGGTAGCGACTGATGCAAGAAGTGCAATTCCGCCTCACCTCACGATGACTATTGCACTATGTGACGTCACGTCGGTTGCACACTTGGAAGCTATTTTAAACCGATTTATATTTATTACAGTTATATATAAGTCACAAAATATAACTCCTCGTGCAATAGGCCTACTCATTAACAGATGCATCTAATCTTATTACTAGTAGTAAAAAGAGTTATACGCCAAAAAAAAAGTTATTATAGCTCTGTAAATCGGCGAAAACCAAAGAAAATCAACTGAAAATGTTTAAATTATGTAATTATATCCCATTATATCTCTCTGACCCACTGTAAGTAGCCATGTTCGTATTAAATTTTGTAAAAATTTAACAAAAAACACTATATTTTGGTGGAAAAAATATGATAAGAAACAAATATCGGATTGTCAGATGTTTTTTTTTTCAAACAAGGCTGTGCGAGTTTAAGTTTTACCAATGAATTTATAGATTGTAAAATCAATAATAAATAAATTACACAGTACAAAATTACACAATCTGCAACTTGAATGACGTAATGTCCAAATTGTTTAATTAAATGTCGATTGTGATGGAACCAACTTTCCCCTGCCGCTGAATACGATTTTATCACTAGTATTTACAACTAAAGTATTAGTATTAGTACACGATAACAAACGAAATTAACATTTTAAAATGGCGGCGTCATTATTATTTATTAATCTGCTGTATAAGAAAAATGAAGCGTAGACAAACACATTATCAATCACATGTCATGAACCAGGTATGTCCTAATAATAAAAACCTTAAAGTACAAAATTAGTTTAAACACAGCGAACCAATGTTACATTATTAGCCAGTTAAAATAATAATAAAACGAGTTGTCAAGTAATATACTGGCTTGCCTTGTTGTCAATGTAAGAGAAGATCTAGGAAACTGATGAGGCACAGAAGAAGGTTAAATAAAGAATGGAAATTTATTGTTTACAGTCCATTGTTTCCTGAACATCATGGATAAGACAAAATGACCCATCTTGCGATGGATGCTGAGAGAATGAGACGAAAAGTAATTTACTGATGGAGTGATGACCGGATCTGTTGGATAGTATTTGAGCTGTGGACCTGATCTAATTTATGGATCTACAGAGCACGGATTTTGTGTGAAGTCATAATATACATTTGTTTACCCAATATAAAAGATAAGAAACAACTAGTGCTAGTTTAGTATGCAAGTGCAAACAAAAATGTCGGCCTCGCATTTCACCCTCAGGAAACATAAAATGTGATTTTCGATATGCTGCCCGTCCGTTGTCGTAATGGACTGTACGTAAGTACGATAGCGGTTACAAAATATTTAATAGGAACATGAAATTTTGTATAAGGGACTACCGCTAAATTAGATACAAATTTGGAGATTTCAATTCTCCATGTAATGGTACCAACTTGACCTCTCTAGAATGACAATGGCGAAATTATTATCAAAAATGTAATTTCGAATCCTAACCTAAGAAAATTTGGTATTTGTTATAGGAAAACCGCCAGGACCTAATCACCGGAGTGGAGACTATAACATTACGAGGTTCGTTAGAGCTCAGCCGACGTGAAGGAAGGGAATTACCCAGTTCGGAAAACCTGTGTAACAACTGTTTTAAACCAAATTTCCCTACAGTACCCTACAAGGCCCAAGAAACCAACTTTTAAGCGTTGGGGAATCTAATGCCCGACTACAATGTAATAACAAATGCCAAAATCACGGCTCACAGTCACGTCTACGTATATCAACACTTAATTAAACCCAGGTTTGTGTTAAGAGTTGCTTACTCGGTGGCTGGTTGTGTCTCTGAAGCCTATAATGTGTCAATCAAATTCTGAACTTCTAATACAGACACTTGCCGAGTGGTGCGCTCCCAAATACCATTGAGTGAAGAGAAAAATGGATCTTCAAACTCAACTGAACATATCAGAAAAGTTCCGCATGTTCATTTCTCTTTACGACTACTATTTAAAGCTTTTCAAACAGCATTTTGTTCAATACATGACAAACATAACTTGGTATAGTTATCTATTACACCCCAAAACACACAATCCGATGTTTGCTTTTTGCATTTCATCGATACAATTCCATCGTACTACTGGCGCATAAGCGTGATTTTTGTTTAGAATTTCAAGACTGATCTTGAAGAAGAAATAAAGGGGGAAAATATTTGTATTATGTTTTCAGCTCTTCTTTTTGTTATCTAATTCTCTTTTTTTTAATGTTTTTATTGAAGCGATGTGTTTTTATTGGTGTTACTTGTAAAAGTGATGTGACAGGTCAAAATATCAGTTATTTTTATCCGGAAATATCAGTTTTGGGGTTCTCCGAGACCAAGAAAAAGTGGGTTTTTGGAATCGTGCCTGTCTTACCTCTGTGTTGGTGTTCTACAGTTAAATTGGTAATGGAACGTGTTTGTCGAACTGGTGTGAGTTAAATATAGCTTCTAAAAACCGAACTTGAACGTATTGCTCACCATCTCCCAAAAATGACGTTTTGGGAGTTGGTAAAATAAAAAATCGTCTATCGAGCTATTATAAATTTATCAAAATTATCTCTAACTATTGCGTAAAATGTTTAATAAATGCGAATATTAATGACCTAATCCAGTGTGCCAAATCTCAATTAAAAGAAAAAACTGTTAAAAAATAAATTACAAAAAACAGAAACAATCAATCAAATATGATTTAGACTACTTCTCAACACACGCTAAGCAAGTTGCTTCAAAAGCTTTTTAAATATATATATTCCAAAATATTTTGCAAACATCTCTGATATTATGGTTTATTTTCACTTTTATTTGGTTTGTATTTTTTTATTTGTTTATATGGATTTATGAGAGTTAATACCTTGTGAACAAATTTGAAAGTTTTTATTATTTTTGTTACGTGTGGACCAAAACGTAACCTACGTCAAATTTCTGCTGAACAATCTTTGGCGTATAAAACATTCGGATTTCCAAGAAACTATAAAACAGAATCTTCAGAATAACAATGACCCGTACATCCAACAATAACTTAAACTCCTTCATAGCAAAGAAATGATCAAAGCCAAAAGAGGAATGCAATTAAAGTGAACCTCAAAGGCGGTTAGCGTCTATTTTAGTATTTATTAAACAAGGGACTCGTTGAACTGTTATTTTAGCTTTGCAATTCCTAAAAAAACTAATCTTCACATTTTTAAATATTTTATCAAAATCATCTGAAACCATTTAAGATATACGAGATTCCATGAATCGTCCGTAGATTCATATTTACTCGCCCTATAAGAACTTAAGAACCGAATTTTAAAGGAGACAAATACGTTCTGTTTAAGATTTTAAATATGAAACAAAAATTTAACCCAAATTTTTACAGACAATTTAAATAAAATTGGAAGTTTTTATTATGGCTTTTATATATATACACCCACAATTTTAAAAAGTATAGTAAGACGTTTCAGCCATCAAATATTTATACACATAAAATTTCAGAACCCATGTTCAACCGCTAAGTTTTTCAAGTATATGTTTTAACGTACCAACAGTTTCAAATAAAACTATTTTTTCTAGTAGGCCTACACTCCATCAATAAAAAACGAGCGTAACCTACGCATAAAATACATAATATAAAGTTTAAAAATATCAAAACAGCTTACTATCTCTGGTTCTAATTTAGATAGAGACATAAAAGAAACAGAATTTTTTAGAAATAAGAATTTTATCTTCAATCTACAGAGTGTGCCAAAAATTAGGTACAGAATGTTCCAAAAATGTGTTTTACAGAAATTTTAACCAAGTGACTACATGTTAATAAACAGAATTATGCCAGCAATCCACAATGTGGAAGGATTAAATTTAATTTCTTTGTGATCACAAGTTAAGTACTTTTGACTTAATCAAGGGAATTCGGTTTCTTTCCTTTTAACGCTCTCTCATTAGGCGGTACATGTACTTAATCTTCTTGATACAACTTTTCCAAAACGGCGGATAGGTTGGAGAGGGTCGATTGAAAAGCTTGCTAAGCTTACCTGTCCCCTGTTCCCGGTAAATTATTTTATGGGTGTTACTTAAAAAGAATATTTATAAAACGAGATATCCATGATATAATACAGTGAATATTAGATAAGTGGTAGAAATCCTTCCTTAGATGCTGCAGAACAAGATAGGTACTAGCTCACTGCCAAACTGCAGAAGAGAAACAATTAGAGCATTTATTCTAAAAATAACAAGGTAATGTTCAATAAAATGTCTAATTTTAACAGCTACAAGTTTGATGGAGGGAGATAAAGTATTTTTTGGTTTACTTTAAAATGTTTGCGCGGTTCCCAATAAGACAATGCCGGAAAACAATCACATTTCATACATTTGTGGAATATCTTTTATATGGTACCTAACTTTTGGCTCGTTCTGTAGATAGTTGATTTCTACAAAACTCCGTTTGTTCCATGTGTTTGTCTAAATTAAACCAGACATATTATCACAATGTGATTTTCTTATTAACACTCCGTATTATCTTGATTAATTAAGAGTTCAGAATTGTCCAACTGATAAAATGGCAAAAAAATCCTACATGTAGAGAAAATGATGAAATACCGTAACTAAAGTATGATGACCTCAGACATAAATAGAGCTAAAAACTTGCGAAATTCAGTTGGCATTGGCGGAACTTCTCAACGTATGATTCTGACATTTCTCTTCATTCTAAATGTTGTACCCAAAATACGTGTGACCTGTGTATTAGGTACAATGGATAAACGTATAAAGTACACGCTATAAAATCAAATGGAACCGTAAAAATCGATTGCGTTAAATACTTCCAATGCAACATTGTATCGTGTGTTATAATATATGGCCAATATTTGATGGCACCAAACCTCTCCTAGTATAAGAAGTATAGGGCAAGTTTGGTAATCACAAAAAATGTTGACCTCGGTTTAGACTGATCTTCACATTTCATGGCCTCGGGAAACAGCGAAAAAATGATTTTGAAAATATTGTCTGTCCATCGTCGTTGACATCTGTACATAACAAGTTAGAAGCCATAAAAATTAAGCTAAGTACATGAAATCTGGTACGTACTCTCTCTCTCTCTCTCTCTCTCTCTCTCTCTCTCTCTCTCTCTCTCTCTCTCTCTCTCTCTCTCTCTCTCTCTCTCTCTCTCTCTCTCTCTCTCTCTCTCCCCCCAAATACCACTCACTCACTGTCTGACTAACTCATCACGATTTCTCAAAAACTACTTGCAATGAAACTTGGAATATAGCTTCCTCATAGGTAATAGGTGCTGACTAAGATATCTCTTGAAAAACTTTTGCGTTTAAGCATATTAAAAAAAAAAACCGAAATTACATTTATCTCTATACTTACAAAGGTGAAATTGTACATGGACATTCTTAGGGTCCTTGGTTAACACATAGGCTTATTTTTATTTAGAAATTCCATCAGGGCACCGCCCCACTGGCCTTGAAAACTCCTTTAACGCTCAATTATCTATACGTTAACCCCGTACGAAGGACGAGTACTCTGCTAGTATAGGATAGACCTTAATAAAATTAAGAAAAATAAAGAACTCTTTGTTCATAACTGGTTATTCAACTTATAACACACTATATTAAATTCAGTTTTGAATATTTTAATTCTGGTTGTAATGGTATAGTGTCGAATTGAAACTGGAAAGGGATTCTATGGAAGTGAAAGCAGATATGGTGTGAGAGGCTCATAGCTTTCTGGACGAATGGCAGGCGAGCTTTGTTGCCAATTCTACGGAAGTGACAATATGATGATGACTTGTGCGGGATACACCCATTATCCCCTTGTGCTGAGGAAAGAGTATTGCATTTTTCAGAATCTTGAAATGTAGTTGTTGTACAAATAATTCCATTAACAAATTTCAACCTTTGGTAAGTGAATATCTTTATTTTAACTTACCTATCACTTTTCATTTTACAGTCTAACCAAACAGAGCTGCACAATATTATGAAAGTTGGTTATCTGTTTTATTTTTGATTTTCTAATATGAAAACAAACCTTGAATATATCGTAATATAAGGTAATAATACAATATCGTAGAGCCGTAATTTCGTTAACCCTATGGTACAGCATCCTCAAGGTTTGGAATAGAGAGGCCCCCACACTTTGTTTGTTGTGTTTACTTTCAGCGGTACAACCCCAATAAAAAAATATAGACCTCAAATGCTTCTGTGTAAACGCGTACACTACTTTCGTTTCTTTTATCGGTGTAAATAAAAATAAACGTTTACAAACGTTTGTCACGAAGTTGTAACTTTAGGAATTGAATGTAGGTTTTTCCTAACCTAGTTTTCTTGGAATGGGTTGTACCGTCAAGTCAGGCTAGGGAAGCAAGTAGAAGGGAGGACACGCCCCTTACACCAGACACAATCCTTGTCTGAGGCTACTGTATCTATTAAATTCTCCTTTATTTCTCTTTTTCCTAATATAATAACAGTTGGAGAAAACCTATTTTACGTATACAAAATATTCTTAGGTAAAAGGTCAGTAATTAAAAAATGAAATGAACATAGAATAACTAACCTGAAATTAAATTTAAACGTAATTTAAAAAAAAATTACTTATATTACTAACAATTCATGAAAATAATGAAATTTGATTTGATTTTAATATATAGACACCTATGAGGCTTGTTAGGGTTTACCGACGACAAGAACGTAGTGATATACCTGTGTTTAGAAAACAATTGTTTAAAACAAACTTAACCTACCGGATAAGACCCTTGATCTAACTAACAAGTCCCATGAAACTAACTTTTGGGTATTACATTTAGTGGATTTGTTTATATTATCAAGTGTCATGATACACTAATCAATGATGGTTTTCTAGTGCCTACGATGACGAGTATACAGCCTGTAGTGCACTTAGACTTAGAGTCTCATTTATAGTCCCTAGCTATAGGCCTACTAGACAGAAAGAAACCTGCGCAGAACCGTCATCTCGAGAGTAGGGGCGGTGGCGGGGAGGGAATTGAAGCGGTGGAATTTAAAACATTAAATTTAATATCTTTTTACGTCTTTTACTTTGTAAAATATTTAAATTTACCAATTGTAGTTGTCAAGAACATAAACGATACACAATCACAGTTTGTTTTAGCGTTGTAGTAAGTTTGAAAAGAAAATATTAAGCCCTACGCAATGAAGCAGAGGCCGGGTATGTCTGGCCTAACTCGGGCTCTCCCTCTCCCACCACAGTTCTACCTGCGCGAGCCAAAACTGGTGCGAGGTTCTTTTCTAAGCGGTACTCCTATAGATCTACGTCTCTTTTCATGTAGTCTTGGGTTAAATCCCCATCAGGTTTTTCTTGACCAACTCTTACGCTATTTGAATAATAGGGGGTCTTTTTTATGTTCTTTTTTTAAAAGGGTAATGATGACACAGAGGTTTTTCGCCTTTAAACTATAAGAAAAAAAGGAAGTATCGTCTATAGTGACTTTATAGTTACTTAATATCAATAAAAAAAGATGATTTATCATATTATAAATTTAAATTTTATATTCCTGTGTGACTAATCTTAAATTTATTAATATAATTCTTGTATTTATAAAAAAATAAATAAATAATAGCTTACTTAATTATTGAAACTATAACAAACATTCAATATAGTTTCTATTTATTAAGATAAAAATACTAATAAATTTCGCTATACGTCATGAATTTGATCGTGTGTCAGGACATACTTTCAAATCTATAAAAATGATAGGAATGTATAATTTAACGATTTGATTTGATAGTGTGTAATAGGCTTAGAAACGTTTACTCTTATTTTAATAGCAACAAATCAGCTGTTAACTATCAACATTTACTACAACTATTACAACTATGCGGTCGTTATCCATGACATTCACAATGTTTTCTTTCTTATCACTGTTGTTTCATTACCTCTATTGAACCAGTTAATTTGATATCTGTTAGTAGAGTTTTTATTTCCTCAATTAGTCCTAACTAAGCTGTTATCACACAACAGATAACCTAAATATATAATTCTGTTATGATCTCGGTACACGGTGTAGCACTACAAGCATGAAATTGATTGAATTTTGAAATTAAATTTCTGATACAAATTTGGAAAATAGTACGAGTGGTTATGTTTGCATAATTATTGGGTATTTTAAGTTTAAAAATAGATTTAACTTAACAATAACAGGTATAATCTGTCAGATACTTAATTTAGTTGAATAAAAACTACAGGTGATAGTTTTAATTTAACTATTTAGTCGGTATACGTTCAAAGATGTGTAAGTATGAAGGTTTTATTTTTATAATAACTAATAAAACTATGTCAATTTTATACTAGTTAATCACTTAATACAGATGCAAAAAATAAGTTATGTAGGTTATGTACACAACCCAATACCAATCAGTTCGGGGGGGGGGGAGGTAGCTGGTATAAGTCAAAATTACAAAATTTATAATTGTCACAAACGATTTTGATGACATTTCCTACAATATTGCTTCTAAGAAACCATAGAAAATGTATGGTCGTCATGTCCAAAAATAACGATTCGGGAGTTATAAGTTAAAAAGAAAATGTAACATGGGCGCCGTCTTAAAAGTTGCAATAGGCCTATCTCAAAATCGGAGCAATCGATTTCGATTTAATTTTATTGAAATACAGATTTAAACATAAGCATATTAGACAAACTGCTAATATAAGAAAATTACAGTTCACGAGTCAATTAGAAAAAAAAGAACACGCCAGCTCAAGTTTCATTGCAATAATTTTAAAATTATTTACAAAATTTGATCAAAATCGTTCACGTCAATTTTGAGATGATATCGAACTTCAACGACGGCAAAGATTTTTTAACACAGATTCCAGAACCGTCTTTTTTTTAGGAAACACGTTTGAGTCCATAGAACCTACATTTTAGCAAAATTGGATTAAAACCGTATTTATTCCCCTTGTGTCCTACATCTTTTCAATTGTGAGTTATAGAAAAATTAAAAAAAGGTTTCTTGGGCTAAAATAATATTCACTTACAATATCTGATTAAAATAAGTCTATTCGTTGGAACTACACAACACTTAGACACCAAGACAGAAAGACTTCATTATAAAAATCACTTTTTTTACTCAAAACGGATAAATTTCCTAAAAACTCGATCCATCACATTTTCTATAGGAGAAAGTACAAAAACTCACAAATTTAGGTTAGTATAAACAAACAGACCAACTCCGAATCAGTTTGTTTGTTGCGTAGGCAAGGAATTTCGTTTAAGAATGCAATATTACACAAATCTCGCACTAACACATTTTAATATACTGAATTGTAATAGAATTCGGTGATTGTCCATTTTACAATATAACGATCACTGCTACAGATAAACAACTTAGAAAACCACATGCCGGCTAGGTCCGAGCAGGTAGGGTGGAGGGGGGCCGAACCACATGAAACACCAACGAGGCGAGGCAGCGACTACCCCCCACCACGGCTTGAGTATACTCCCCGCCACCTCCACTCTGCGCGTCCGACTAACTCCTGTGATGTGGTTCTGCGCAGTCTCTTTTCTAAGTTGTAGACCTATATCGTTTAAATCCCATTAAAAATATATGGGCGTGGGAGGGAATATTGCAATTAATATCTAAAGGAACATCAGTGCCATTAAAATAACAATGTTTAGGTCAATGTTAATTATCTAATCAGCTGATTTGAACTTATCAAGTTTAATATGAGGTTATGTTTACATTGTTGAACTAAACTAATGGGCAGAATTTCAGCGTAGTGGCAACAAGTATTTATTTAAAGATAAACATCTGATTTACTTATTTAGCAATATAAAATTACCATTAATATGCTCATTTGTTGACCTCAATCTTTGCACTGGTATTGCAGATCGTCTAGCTGCGCCCAATGTCTTACTACGCTCTAAACTTAAAAGCCAAACGTTGGTCTTTGGGTCTTGCAAGAAATATTAAATTGTACTGGTAGATCAAGGGATGGTAAGATGCAGTTGGTTAAATTCATACATTAGTAATGTGTACCATTGTGGTACTTATCCACCTCCATCATCCAATGTAATACAAAGCAGATACTCTAAATTTAATGGCCAAAAGTTGGTCTTTAGGTCTTGCAGGAAATATTAAATTGTACTGATAGATCAAGGGATGGTAAGATGCAGTTGGTTAAATTCATACATTAGTAATGTGTACCATTGTGGTACTTATCCACCTCCATCATCCAATGTAATACAAAGCAGATACTCTAAATTTAATGGCCAAAAGTTGGTCTTTATGTCTTGCAGGAAATATTAAATTGTACTGATAGATCAAGGGATGGTAAGATGCAGTTGGTTAAGTTCATACATTAGTAATGTGTACCATTGTGGTACTTATCCACCTCCATCATCCAATGTAATACAAAGCAGATACTCTAAATTTAATGGCCAAAAGTTGGTCTTTAGGTCTTGCAGGAAATATTAAATTGTACTGATAGATCAAGGGATGGTAAGATGCAGTTGGTTAAGTTCATACATTAGTAATGTGTACCATTGTGGTACTTATCCACCTCCATCATCCAATGTAATACAAAGCAGATACTCTAAATTTAATGGCCAAAAGTTGGTCTTTAGGTCTTGCAGGAAATATTAAATTGTACTGATAGATCAAGGGATGGTAAGATGCAGTTGGTTAAGTTCATACATTAGTAATGTGTACCATTGTGGTACTTATCCACCTCCATCATCCAATGTAATACAAAGCAGATACTCTAAATTTAATGGCCAAAAGTTGGTCTTTAGGTCTTGCAGGAAATATTAAATTGTACTGATAGATCAAGGGATGGTAAGATGCAGTTGGTTAAGTTCATACATTAGTAATGTGTACCATTGTGGTACTTATCCACCTCCATCATCCAATGTAATACAAAGCAGATACTCTAAATTTAATGGCCAAAAGTTGGTCTTTAGGTCTTGCAGGAAATATTAAATTGTACTGGTAGATCAAGGGATGGTAAGATGCAGTTGGTTAAATTCATACATTAGTAATGTGTACCATTGTGGTACTTATCCACCTCCATCATCCAATGTAATACAAAGCAGATACTCTAAATTTAATGGCCAAAAGTTGGTCTTTAGGTCTTGCAGGAAATATTAAATTGTACTGGTAGATCAAGGGATGGTAAGATGCAGTTGGTTAAATTCATACATTAGTAATGTGTACCATTGTGGTACTTATCCACCTCCATCATCCAATGTAATACAAAGCAGATACTCTAAATTTAATGGCCAAAAGTTGGTCTTTAGGTCTTGCAGGAAATATTAAATTGTACTGATAGATCAAGGGATGGTAAGATGCAGTTGGTTAAGTTCATACATTAGTAATGTGTACCATTGTGGTACTTATCCACCTCCATCATCCAATGTAATACAAAGCAGATACTCTAAATTTAATGGCCAAAAGTTGGTCTTTAGGTCTTGCAGGAAATATTAAATTGTACTGATAGATCAAGGGATGGTAAGATGCAGTTGGTTAAGTTCATACATTAGTAATGTGTACCATTGTGGTACTTATCCACCTCCATCATCCAATGTAATACAAAGCAGATACTCTAAATTTAATGGCTAAAAGTTGGTCTTTAGGTCTTGCAGGAAATATTAAATTGTACTGGTAGATCAAGGGATGGTAAGATGCAGTTGGTTAAGTTCATACATTAGTAATGTGTACCATTGTGGTACTTACCCACCTCCATCATACAATGTAATAGAAAGCAGATACTCTAAATTTAATGGCTAAAAGTTGGTCTTTAGGTCTTGCAGGAAATATTAAATTGTACTGGTAGATCAAGGGATGGTAAGATGCAGTTGGTTAAGTTCATACATTAGTAATGTGTACAATTGTGGTACTTACCCACCTCCATCATACAATGTAATAGAAAGCAGATACTCTAAATTTAATGGCTAAAAGTTGGTCTTTAGGTCTTGCAGGAAATATTAAATTGTACTGGTAGATCAAGGGATGGTAAGATGCAGTTGGTTAAGTTCATACATTAGTAATGTGTACCATTGTGGTACTTACCCACCTCCATCATACAATGTAATACAAAGCAGATACTCTAAATTTAATGGCCAAAAGTTGGTCTTTAGGTCTTGCAGGAAATGTTAAATTGTACTGGTAGATCGAGTTGATTACGTTTGTTTAAATCACTTGTTACACCTGTTTTCATTGTGTATATTACTACTTTTTTGACATCGGCTAGTGTTAATAGGCCTTGCAGATGTGTTCCCAGTCACCGGGCCTCGGAACTGTACTACTGTACTAGCTACACTCGTGTCGGTGATTCGGCCCTGCCGGATATTGTAACTATATGACATTTTCTTCGGAAGTCAGGGTTCGATTACAATATTGACAATAACTTCGCTATTACCCGTTGTACACTGGTGGGGTACAATTAAGTGCAGAATTGAAATCTACAAATTCTCATCTAAGTTAGTGTACTATAAGTTGAACTGAGTTCTATATGAGCACAATATATTCCCCTACACCAAAGTTCATGTTCTTATCATTATGTTAAGATACGAACGGGTTTCATGTCACGGGCGGGTGCCACGTCGAAATTCACTTTTTCAGTTTTCTGTATATAAAGGTATCAAACGTGATCAATCAACTGTAATGAGCTGCACTTGTGGAAACTTCAACCACCAAATGAATGAATTACAATTTTCCATATAAAACCACTGTATTTTTATTGCACAAATAAAGTGATTTTTTGGAAAATTGTGTTTTCATTTATTTGGTTATTAACATCAATGTCTTTAACATTAAAAGACCAAAATATTTTATCTAGTAATTTTTTGTAAACTTAATATTTTTTTAGATAATAGGCATAAAAAATTTAATAAGGCATTTTGAAAATTTACAAATTAAAGTCTTGATGTTTTGTATATGGCACACCATAAAATTAAAAAGAAAAACTTTTCAGACATATATTTATAAAATTTTTTTTCTGTATTTTTGCATAACCTATACAACCATTTTCTAAAGTTTGACTACATAATTTTGAATTACCTCCGTATAGTGCACATTTTTTTATTTTATAGAAAATGTTGAAAATTTTTAGATAAGGAAAACCCCGTTAAAAAAGTCAAATTATTTAACTAATAGATATCTGTTTCTTTACTGGCGGAAAAAAATTCAATTGACCATTTTTTTGCTGCTATTATGTAACTAGCATCATATAGCATGCTTTGTATATACAGGCTGATGACTCCACCTCAGCAGCCATTAAAGAGGCAATATACTGATAAAGAAATGTTTAGTACTTACATTTATTCTTTCAAAAGTTACACATTTATTTTGACAAAAGATATAGGAACACTTTCATCTGAATACATTTTTCTGCCCAAGAAAAGAATCCCTCATGCCAAATTCAATGATTTCAAAATTCGAGAAGTTAACGTTAGCTATAATATATTACTTTCTCTTATATAAGTAGTTTTGGTACAAAATCTTTCCTGACGTCTGTACAATGTAACACATGTCGATCGATTTTAATCAAATTTGGTATTTCACAATATTTTGGTCATATCTCGGGACATTTACTTAAAATTTGGGGGTAAATTAGAAGAAGAAAAATGACGTTTTTAAAAAAAAGTTACACAAGTGTGGCTTCTATGGCCCCAACAAAAGGTATTGGTCGCCATCTCCAAACTTACAGATTCGTTAATTAATGGTAAAAAAAAAACAACATAAATATCGACCAAGGGGCTGTTATTAATGAGTTAATTTCTGAAAAACGGTTTTACCAATTTCGTTAAATTTCAGTCGAATGTGAAACAAATGACCCAAATCCATGTCCAAAATCACAAGTATAAAAATATAAAGAATAATTTGCAAAAAACAGAAATGAACCTTGACTGCCGTTATTAAAGCTCAATGAGAATCAAATACAATTTACATTATGGACGCGTTTATGCCACAAGGGTAGCAAATTTAGGCCCTTATTTAAATATACAAAAAACGTTCAAGGACTTGATTCATTTCACATTTTTGATTGGGTTTTATTTAGTTTTGGGGATGTATGAGTGATAAAGTTAGTGCAATGTTTTCGCACAGTTTATTTTAAGTAGTCTTTTAAATTGTTTAGGCTATAAAATATAGTAAAAAACTTTCTCGTTACAAATAAATGCGTAAAAGAAATACTTGATTATTTTGTTGACAGGTATAATGTGGGCTATCTAAGTGTTACGAGTATGTACTTAACCTTAAATCAAACATCAAGTTCAAGTTTGTTTTGAAACTATTATACAAGGTCTCTTGTTTCTGATTGTAAGAAAACAAGTTGATAGGTGCCAGACTAGATAACAAGTTAGCTTCTATCATTGTAAATAAGAACAGAAATTCGCTCGGTTTTTATATTTATAAATGAACGTAGAACTCCGTAAACAACATTTACCAATCAAATTTGAAAGTATTGTTGAGTTTAAAAATAAATAAATGGTGTACAAATTTGTCCACTCGTCCATACCGAAAATCAAAAAGGGTCAAGCGTGTCCTAAAACCACGCGAGTTAGGGTCCTTAGACAATTAATTTTATAAAATTGAAGTCTTTTAAGCGGCCTAGCCCCAACATATAATTTTCCGTCAAATACACATACTTATTCGTAATGAGAATAACTTTTAGTTTTATTTAATACCCACACAAATTTCTAAAAAAAAAAAATAAATAAATAAATAAATAAATAAAATAAAAAAATCAACTCTATACTTAAAACTATCCCAAGGTCATTTTTGTTACTGCTATATGTTCCCTATATGTGGAACAGTACAAAGATTATAAATGCATATATAGAATTGTCGTCTTGTCTGAGTAGACTGGTTGCGACTTACACACACGTGCGTGAAGTTATAAGGGTCCCTGGTTTTACCAACGAGCCAAAACTAAACGTCAAGAAAAATGTAATTTCAGTAATTGTAAATACAAAGTAGATAATGAACCGTGTATTCCGTCTTTGAAAAAAATTGTATATTTCATTACTAGGACCAAAAGTGAAGCTTTACGATATAAGCTCAAGTTTAACGGCTGAGGCCAGAAAATGAGCGAGGATCTTAAAGTTTCTTTTGGTTCAAGTGATGAACTATATTTTTTAGTTATACTGCAAATAATATAAGAAAACAATTTCACAAAAACTAAAATCTTATAACCCATTTGCCTTCAAATCGATAGTAACAGCTGTTTTATCAGTTATTTACAATCGAGAGTATCGATTGTTTTTTTAGATGCTTTACAATCGTTAATTAATTCGTATAAACGAAGTAACAGCTGACGACCTCGACTTCAGCTGATGTTTTTAGTTCCTAGGACTAAAAAGAAGAACTTTAGCATCTCAATGCATGTATTGAAAACAGCTGTTTTTGAAGTAGTATTACGAAAAATATATTTATGTATTTAAATAGGAGCTGCACTTGTGCCATAAACAAGTCCTCAACGTAAGTCGTATTTCATTAAAACTGAGCTTTTAATGACGGTTGTCCAGAGCTAATAATTTCTTGCTATTCGTTAACCGTAAAATTTTACTATTTGCTATTTGCAACACTGTTTTGGGTTATTAATCATCAGATTTTACAAGAATCTGATCAAACCCATTTTGATCAATAAAATTTTTTTTAACACCCTCATGGCCGATGTTTTGTTTTTAGGGTCCCTAGGTAAAACCAAGGATCCTTATAATTTTACGCGCGTGTCTGTCAGTCTCTGTCTGTACAGTCTACACAGACAAGACGATAAATCCTTCATATTTCAAACTGTGCAATTATATTCTTTGTCTTGTTCTACAGACAGGAAAAATATAGCAATGACAAAAAATAACTGAGTTAGTTCAGGGGCAAAAACTATCGAGATGATTTTTTTTTTTTTTTTTTTTTTTAGAAAATATGATTTGTGGCTTATAAAATAAAACTAGAAGTCATTCTTATTACGAATATGTATGTTTATTTAACGACAAACTAATATGTTGATGCTAGGCCAAATTTAAAATGTCAGCTATCATTCCCCTCTCCTCTAACTGGAGCACGGCGTGACCTACAAAACTGGATTTGAAATTAATTTGCAGTGCGAAATTAAATATTATAGTTTTTGTATGACGAATACAATAATTTAACCACACTATAGGAAATTCGTAGTGTACAAAAGCAGTTTTTGTGAGATGAGAGACTTACAATTGATTGTATTTTAATTGATTTCTCTTTATTAGGGTTCGTAGATAAAACCAAGGACCCTTATAATATCACGCGTGTGTCTGTACAATTTAAACTGCCATTAAAAAGATTTCGACTTTATAAAATAACTCCCTAAATGCCTACAGTAGATTTTAGAATACGCTTGACTCTTTACTGATAATTTACAAACCGCCATTTTTTTGAGAGAGACAAAATACCTTCTGTTCGGGTCCTTCCACTACACTTGAGCAAAAATTGATCAAATTTATTTTTCACTTTTTTATGACAGCTATCCCGAAATTCTGAGTTATTAAAATAATTTTAAAAAATAACACACTAAATTTAATTAAAACTACTCCACGTGTTTGAGCTGTTGACTATTGGACATACGATAGACAGACAGACATCATTCCAAAAACCACTTTATTGAACTCAAAGGACGTCAAAATGGATATATAGGCTACACAAGAAACCCGGCATATATTATGTCTCTCGCCGTGTAGGAAAGTCTCAGCAAATAACCTGGAAACTGGGCTCGAACGAAACAATAGGCAGTGCAGAGTAATCAAGCTTCTTAATGGCTGATGGTCTTGCGGATGAGTAGACTATGGAGCCACAATCCGCGATCGAACAAAAGCACGGTAAAATCATAGCATACAGGTCCTTTCGACTCCCCATTCCTTAGAATACCACAGGTATCCAAAGACCCATAAATTAAAAATTTTAAAACATTTCCCTCCATTATATCAAATGTCAGTTAATCTTTACGATCTTCTTTGACTATTCTGACCAAAATCTAAATATACGGTAAGACATGATCATCCCTTATAAAAACTGCACACCCATGCACGATTCATGTGTCATCATTTCGAAAATCGCCTAAAATTGATTTTAGAAATTGTAAACGTCGAGAAAAGTCGAATACCCACGTCGTCACCATTCTTTCGGTACTACGTAATAGCAAAGTAATAATAGTAGTTGGCTCTGCGCAGAATTTGTGTAAACATAACCTAAAAGTAAATAACAACAGCTGTGACGTAAAATCATATGGTCCCTTAGTTGTTAAACTAAACATTACAAGACAACACTTGAGATTTTTAAAGTAGATTTCATACAAGGTCGTATTGGGGACTGACTCATTTCGTATTTTTTGAAAAAACTACAAATTATTAGCTTTCATGAAAAAAAGAAAGAAAAAAGAGAAAAAAAAATCATGAAAATCGCTCAGGTGGAACTCCAGAAATAGTTCCCCTTAGATTCGTCACTTTTTTTTAATTTTTGCCTATTATTCCAGAACCGTAATATATTTTTTACTGCGACATTACACACGGGTTTGTGTAATTAATCTTCTAACATTCACTAAAATTTTAAACCAAATCAGTAGTGCCAATTTGGAGGAATTTAGTATTTTATAACAGTTCCAAGGATGTATTGTTTTTGTTTTATTTTTTTTTTTTTTTATATAACTCACGAATCGGGATTTTTGGAGAAATGAAGACTTTTTGAATAGGTTTTCTTTTGTTTGAGTCATTAGGGAACAAAATTGTATCAAAATTGTTAGAGCCGATTTTGAGTTATGAAGAAAACTTTTTGTTAATGGCTAAAATATATCCACATACTAAATCTGATTAAAATCGGTTCACACGTTTAGAGTTCATGCTGCTATTTTCTAAATTTATAAGACCTGTAGATTTCGTTATAGGCCTACTTCACGGTTCACAAAGATTTGATTTGATCGTTTGAGCCAATGTGTCCACGTCGGTGTTCATGTATCTTAATATAGTTTGGCTGAAATTTCAGACTTGACAGTTTTGGGAAGATGATGAACAATACATTTAGTGGTGTATTCCTCGTAAGGCCCATTAAGCGTAGGACGTAATGTAATTGCCAATTAAATATGACCAATATCTGAATATAATTTTAGTTATACAAATTAAATTACCTTTTCAATGAAATCTATAAAATTAGGTGAAACTAATTTTTAGGAGGAGGGGGAATATATCAGTGTCTAAGAACGAAATTAATATATACGTAAGTAGCTATATGTGATGTAAGGTCTTCTGCACCCGCACCCTGAGCGAATAGCTTTTTTTGGATTCAGGAGACCTCAAAACTCAAAAATCAGGACGTTGATGGCTTTCGTAAATGGATTATTTTCACAGTTTACTAAGTAAATCACGTGAAGTAAGACAGTCTGAAGTTTCACTGTCCACGTGCAAAATGCTGACACATTGATAAACAGTATTAACCTTACAGGGCATTGAACGACACGGTAATAATTTTAAAATATAGCTTTAGCTTATAAAACATATAACTAATAGGCGAATACAAATATGTATTAGTTCTATTTTTTCGTAAAATATAAATAGTAGCAATTTACTATGGTTAAATCAAATCTTCAAAAATAAAGATAATCTATTTAAATTTTTTATTATTATTATTATAAAAATTCTTTATTTTTTCCTGTTTTTAACCCTAAATTTTGAGTTATTGAAAACAACATTTAAAATACTTTGAGATACGATCATTATATAAGTTTCACCGTTTGGACTGTAGCCCACTGTACCGGTCTTAAAGACAGATAAAAATCATTACAAATTCCCCCTGTTTGGGCACAAAACTCAAAATTGAAACTTCCATTAACAATTCGACTTCGATTTGGATCCCCATTTAAACTTTAGCTATATTATGTACATGGATGAAAGTAAAGCTATAAAATAAACAAGTGAATAGGGCCATCACTGTACTTGTCCAGCCCAATGTAGTACAAGCAGATCCTCCTAAATGTAATCCCACAAGTTGGTCTTTTTGTTTGAAAAACACGAGATATGAACATTTTGATATGACGACCATTTTGACATTTTTAATTTGATTTTCTGAATTATAAAAGTAATGAGCACACTAAAGTCCCCTATAACTAATTGCACTTTTCTATCTTCATTAATCTGGCTGCTTATATACAGACGACAACGACGACCGACGGTTTAAAACGGAAGTCGAAAATCTCAGCAATTATACTTCAGCCGTTCGTTCTTTGTGCCTGCAAATATCACAATCTGGCAACGTTGCTTCGTTGGCTCGGTTCCAAGAAGTAGTCTAACAATAAAGTATCGGTTTTCGAGTTATCATTTGAACAAAATTACTTCTGTATATCAAATAACATAATTGTATACACACTGAAATAAACCATAGAGTGTGCTAAAAATTGTATCAAGCGTTCGTTTGAATTACATAATATGTTAACTGTAAAATGTAGTATTTATTTATTCACCAAAAACTTTAGAGATTTTTTAATTGTTTAGATTAAATGAAATTATTACATTACAGTTCAAAAGGTACACTCTGTCACCTATTGGAACGAACAGTTTTGTTGTTTAGATGCGAGCGGCTGTAATATAACAAACTTACCCTATACTACATAACACTGGGTAAGTAAAATTGAAACCAATCACTATAAAAATAGTCCATCAACAAAACCTAGCAACATACAAAAACAAAATTAATCACAGTGCCGAGTACTGCTATTTGTGACTGACTAATTGTTTTCGTTTGTCACTCGTAGGAAAATCACCTCTTGCCGAAACATAACCTAAACCTACCGCTAGACTAAAAAAAATGTTTAAATATCAATAACCCAAAATAGGACCCTCCTATCATATTTCTTATTATTTATTTAACGTAATTAATAATTTAAAAAAACTACCAAAAGATGTCCTGAACACAACCTACCAATGAGGACAGCGAGTGTATCTTTACAGATGACGCATATTCTACTCAACATATATTCTGTTCAGTCACGAACTTCAAAAGGCGCCGTTATCTCCATATCACAGCTGTTATAATGTCAATCACTAACAGCTGTTCTAACTTAGATAACAGATCAGATAATATCAGAAAACGTCTGACATTGTGCTATCATTTAATGGTGTAAATATAGACAACAAGCTCTTATGACAGAGTGGACTCCATTGATACAATATATATAAATAGCTATGCGGAGAACATGAAATATCCCATAACGGCACTCTATAGATCAAGCTACCTTGGTCATGCACACTGGAGTGTAATAAATGTAAGTTAAATATTGGAAAACATCATTTCATACAAAGAAATCGGCAAATTTGTATCTAAGGTAGTGCGATACATGAGTTAGGAATAAAAAACTATTTGTTATAGCCGCCGGCGTGACATTTTAACTTACTTTTTTTTTCCAAATTTCAATACGAGCATATTGTAGTCCCTTATACCAAATTGCATGACCCTATCTTAATTAGTGTAACTTTTATCGTACTTACGTCGACAAAAACTACGACTATAACGACGTCAATGACGCCAACGACGACGGACGGACAGAATTTTATATTGTTTTTTTGAGGGTTTAAACGTGAAGATCAGTCAAAAATGGAGATCGTATTTCACTAAAATTTGAACGAAATCAGTCAAACTATAAATAAATATTGAGCTTGACTTATGAGATAATATTAGATAGAACAAAACTTGACAAAATCTCACAAAAATTATGTTTACTTAGTAGCTCATGTATCACTTTGTCGTTAAAACGCGTTTGAATAAGTAAACATAATTTTTGTGATATCTTGTGTCCGAGTTTATGTTCTATCTGTCAAACTAATTTGTAAAATTAAGTATTTTATAACAGCCCTATAGCAGAAATTTTTGTAGAAAGCTCACGAACCGTAATTTTCGTAGAGATACGACAGAGACATTTAGTCCTTAGATTATATGTACAGGAAAATTTGATAAAAAAAAGTTAGAACCGAATTTTGTAAAATCATAATTTCTTTTTTTTCTTTTTCCCCTTTTTTTACGGCCACTAACCCCAAGTTAAGAGTTCTCGGAATAAAAATACGTTCAGAGATATTTTGGTCAAAATATCCTCAAATACGAAATTTGATTAATGTCTGTCAATACGTTTGGGTTGTAGAGCCCAGTGGTATCCTTAAATTTTAACTACTGTACTAATATAGACAGATTGAAACTAATAGTAGGGAGTATTTGGCTAAAACTAGTTTTTAAAATAATTTTGGGTATTTTATTTACTGTAATCATCAGATGGACCAGATTTTTTGATAATCCTGAAGAAATTGTATTAAATTTTGTATAAGTATGTGAAAAAGGCGATTCGAATAAGGCGTTTTTACCTATTAAAACGTAAAGTATTTTATGCTACGAGTACTTCAACAGAGCTTCTATCGGTTGAAATTATCCAAAAATTCTAGATGTTTTGTGACCAATTTCGATTGCCTTTAGAACTATTATAGAGAAAGCTAAATAATCATTTGTACTTGTTTTATTGTTTGCATAATTCACAAAACCTAACGACGAATTCCATTTCAGCATATTAAGAAACAAAGGAATAACAAGTTATTCAAATCAAGTATAACAAAATCAATTGAGAATCGAAAAAACTGACGTATTTGTGTGATTAGATGTTAGTGTTAAATGTTGTTTGTTGTCTGTAAAAATCTTGTGTAATTTTGAATTAATTAATTTTGAATTAATTTTGAATCGTCAACAAATCAAAGAATAAAGAAGTCGTCTGAGGGTGTTGGTCGACAAATTTCAGCGCCGCACTTTTGACAACCAAAAATCAGTTTTTTTTTTGACAAAACTAAAGACTTTCATAGACTAAACATTTGTTATTTTTGCTATCTATTTTAAGGACTTGCTTTCTTAAAGAACCCTCCTCAGTGAACAGTTGACTTAATCTTCGACTACTACGACCTGCATACTTTAGCTCTAATATTGTATCACTAAATACGCGCATTCCTGTCTCTCTTACGCAACTACCTTAGCTCTGGACATAAACACACTGCACCAATATAAACTCAATTGTTTACAACAGTGTTTCTAGCTCTGGGTTATTGTGAATCTGAACGATGATTCATCCAAAGCAGTATAGTGGAAAGTACATTCTAATTTGGTAATAGCTACCTTCTATATGGCAGTATAAACTTGGTTACATGTATCCTACCTAAAGACTCCAGCTCTTAGTATTTACTCGATGATCTTGGTTCTCATAGCTATCTAGAAAGACAAAACAAAAACTTACAGCTGGTTTATTATTAAACTATCGAACGTAGCCATGTCTAACCTAGCTGTACAGTATAATGGTTTTACTTATAAGAGTGGGGGACAGCAATAGGACAAAAACATCTATCCCACCCAAAATATCACCGATTCTTTCCCTCTTAAATTCAGTTCAAAATAATAACTTTTCCCAAAATATCAGGGAAAAAATATAAGAGTCTTTACATTATATAATGTGGATCAAAAGCCCCCCCCCCATTTTTTAGCACATTTTATATCAGATTATTTTGTATCAAATACTCCCCCCCCCCTTATAAATGTAAAAACACTAACTTTTTAAGTGTTTGGGAATTTTATGAAATCACACTAGGTCCAAGATGTAGGAGTCAACTTGAAAAAGTATGTATTTTCTAAAAACAGTGCAAGAATCAAAAATCAAAACTGAAAAATGTTTTACTATTTCGATATACAAGTGGGTTTAGATTAGGTTGGGTTAGGAAATCTCTAAAACGGTCCAACCATTGCTTTTAGAAGAAAACAAACACGGTGTTAAACGATAATATTGCAATACCTTCTTCTCAACATACCTTTCAAGTCGACTCCTAAATTTTAAACCTACTGATATCTCGAAAACGATAAACCTTTTTCAGTTTTGTTTAAAATAATAAAATACCGTGTTAACCGATATACGGCATAAGCACTTTCGTATTATGATTTTTGAAGTTGACTCCTACATTTTAGAACTAGAGTAATTTCCTAAAATTCTTAAACACTCAAAAGTTAGTATTTTTACATTTTTAATGGGTGATATTGGTTAAAAAACAATCCGTATAAAATGTGCAATAAATTAGGGGGAATATATACATATATATAACTTGCCTATAACGATGTAGATATAGGGAGTTTTATAATTTTGGTAAGTTAAAATAAAACCCTATATTGGGAAGATAAAATAATAATTTTTTTTTTAACAGTGGGAAGATAGGTTTAAAGCAACTATAGTACACTTCCAAAGGACTGCTCTTGACAAAAGCGAAAGTTAGTTTCATCGCGAATAGGTTAGGACTGGTATAATTGGATTTTACTTTCAAGCAAACCTATTAATTTAATCTACCTGTGGGAACTGTGGTTGATTAAAATTAAGAATTCCCAGGACAGCCATGTTTCCTGACAAATGTCACTACATTCCATCTGCAAGCAAGTGTAAAAAATTCTCATAGATAACAAATACAGAACATAAATCACTGTTGAGAAGCATACAGGTAGATAATACATAAAATTGAAAACATAACTTTTCCGATTGAGGAAGCCCAAAACATACATATCCACGAAAATCTCGTACAGAATATATAAATAGAAGAATAAAAGTAAGTGGCTGGGGATCGTGGAGGAAGGGGATTATGGAGAAATGAATTAAATAAGTTGTTAAAACAGGTCAGGACTCTCCCAGGGTTGTAGCGTGGAAGTTTAAATATAAATACAACAGTTTTAGTCGTCCAGCTAACATTTTGATTACACACTACATATTGCGCTATGCCAAATACACTATAACTGGCAGATAACCATAACTTAATATCAAACAATTGTACTCTAATTATTAGTAAACTCGTTACTTTTTCACATAAACAAAGAAAATATTGTTATAGCTCATAAAATACCAATTTTCTCAAAACCGGATCTAAATATTTTAATCAAAGTTCGTTTCTGTAGCCCAAAAAATATCAACCGATTCCAGAGTTATCTCAAATAAAACGGTTGACTAAGGTCTATTAACGTTAAAAAAAGAAAAGCGTCGTTATTAAGAGCCGATTTTTCAAAATCAGGTGAACTGATTTCTATCAAATTTTTATGCAAAATCAATATGCAAATCACAAATAAGGCTTCAGATTTGTCATTAAAAAGAGATAAGCTTAATGCAAAAATTAATAATATTTTTTGCGTTTAAATACATTTGGACTTATGAGTAACTTTGTACACCTTTTATTACTCTTAGACCCTCAGGGCCTCGCTGTGGCGATTCCGAGGGATCTACAACTTTTTCATGTAGTCTTGTGTTAGAATTCTCTCATCTTTCTCTTCTTCTCTTTTGACTCTGACGCAAATACACTAGAGTATTCGAGTGCTATAATTCTTTATTTTATAATAAATGAAACAAGATGTCTGTAACCTGTCCTTGACAATACCATAGCTGGCGGAACTTAGATTGGTAAGGCTCATTAATTTATATCTGGAAATACAAATTGTTTTATTTATTATAAAATGGAATTACACAAAATACCTTCGGTAGGTACTATAATTGTTGTCTTTAATTTTATGTTCTTTTCTTTATTTTTTATAAGACGATCATGACTCAAAGGTTTTTCGCTTTTAAACATCAAGAACTAAAGATTCACAGATGACCCCCTCCCCGAAATTACTACTTAAACAAAGTTTTGTTTGTATATGAAATTTCGTTCAAACTTTTTCACTATTTTTGACTTCTTTAAACAGTTTTATTGCTAAATACAAAACCGATTTTCAATATTTTTGTCTTTGCGAGCGTAGCGACAACCTTGACACAGTTGCAACACTAGCACACTCTATGGGTGGGTCCGACATGCATCAATCAACTTGCATTGTCATAGTTGTGTAGTTCTACTTTCTACCTAATGAGCCCTGACGAGTTTCTACATTCGACTAGTCAGAGATTTCAATTTAAAAACAGCTGTGAATTACCTTATTTACGTTCTTGAGTTTGCACGACCGATTTTTATAACAAATGTTCATATTACAAACATAGCAGATATAATCATTTCCCGATGGCTTTGAGACGTTCATTGGGCAGGATAATACTACAGTGAACGTTTTTTGCCTAATTTTATTGATATTTTTTTCCCTAAAGGCAGCAATTTTTGTCAGCAACTTTTATTAAATATGGTAAAAAATTTCTTAAACACATTATTAAACCAAAAAATCCACTTCCAGTCAAACACCATATTCAACAATATCCTTAGATTAAAACCCCTTCAGGTAGAAGACGAGAATTCCACAACATATAATCAATCAGTATTGGTCAGATAATGAACGAGTGACACGTGCATGAGACACAAATTATTTTTAAGAATTAAACAGTGCAATGTGTGCTAAGTGTTGTACATTTTGTTTCATGTGTTATAATATGTGTTTACGTGTTGTGTAATGTTCTCATTTAAAATTTGACACGCATTTATACAAATACAAAAGAGAGAAAAAATAGGTTCGATAATGCCTGAATGAAATAGGCGAAACGATTGTCACCAAAAAGAAAAGAAAACTATTAAGAAACAAGAACTGGACTGTGAGCAGAACTCATACAAAAGGTAACTACATTTATAATTCTCAGTCCATAAGGTAAAAACAAAACATTATAAAAAATTTTCTATTTAATGGCATAAACGAAACTGTTCTCAAAAAGTAGAACAGAAGAAAAAACTGTAGAAAAAAGTGTAAAAAAACAAAGTTAGACATTTTCACAGTAGCATTACCATAACTTATTTTATGAACATTTATTGTGGAATTGTAATTAATTGGTTTTAAATGAAGAGAAATGAACTGTTTCATCCCATATAAAAAAGTGTAGATTTCATAAATACAGAAATTTTAAGAAATATATTTTTAAATAAAATTATTTCTTTACTAAAATTGTTAGAGTCGATGAAAATTAGCTTCATCTCAGGGTAAAGTGGCCTATTAACATAAACTGCGTGATAAGAGTGTGTAATCAGCTGTAATGGTTACACGTTTACATTAGCCTACCTGGGAGTTGTGCAGTCTTAAAGGAACAGATTAATAAATATCGATATTGAAATAATTTTTTGCTGTAAATGAGGTCGACTCATCACGGCGTTCAAAAATAAATAAAAAGTAAGTTGTTAAGAAATCTACGAGTCGCCCAAGTTCTAGGAAGAGTCACGTTTTAAGAGGAGGGAGTGGAAGGGTTGAAAAAACCTCTTGTTTTGTTTTTATAATGCACAGTTACAATTTGTTTTACAATTATTTACAAAAATTCCCTATTTTTTAAATATTTCTATAAATATAAAAATTTTTATTCGTTTAAATCCAACATACTTTATGGAATTTTGAAGATAAGTAATTACACTGCAACATTGTGAAACGATTAAGTTGTGATGCCGATAAATATAAAACAAAAATGCAATTTTATTGTAAATTATGTTTTGTGAAAAATGTATCAAACATTTATCAAATATGAAATAACATGTAACACACATTTTTATTGAATAATAATGACAAAAGGTTCTGTTGTTATTTGAACAAAATAATAATCTTATTCACGAAATTGTCGATTATTAATAATTTGTTTGTAAGCGGTTTTTTATGTCAATCATAACTTGATCGGGTTTTTCATCATAGAGAAAAAAATTAGTACTCAAAATAAAGGCAATTAAATTATCTGAAATACTTTCTTTTAGAATTGTTTATACAACTTATGGTACTCGAGTTACTATCAATTAATTGACGTAAAACCGTGTGTGCGACATGGGATTAGTTTTAGCGCCACCTCTAAAGGGCCAGTTTTAATCGCAACGAGAAGACCAAAACACCAAATACAGGGAATTTTATGGCCTTTAAAAGTTTGACATGTTTTCGTAAAATTCATATTTCAACGAATAATCGAAGAGGAAAAAAATCTTAACACACCCCTCCCTCTCCTGTGCCCTTAAAAGAGACACTTCCGAAAAGTCGGAACTTGTCGATTTCTGACATGAGGTATTTTAAAGCAGCTTCCCATACTTCTTTTATCTTTTTTAAATTTACTTTTACTGAACTTCCAATTCTTTGACATGTTTAATATTTTCTTGTCATTTTTAGATTTTTCAAAACTAAATTCTTTGAATACCGGCAAACTCTCTAATACTGTACTTTTAAAATCCGATATATGATTCAAAACTGTAAAATGTTCTAAACAATCTAAAATGTGTAGTTACTAACATACGCAGGTCGACAAATATGGTTTCATTCTTTTGGAAAATAACAGCTGGAATTGTTTATGGTTAAATGATCCACAACTCTAGTTTTTACAAATCTCGAAATTTAACCATTGATCAACGCAAATGAATTCCGAAGCAATGCTCTACTGAAAGTTTAAAACTCGTACCGAGTAGTGAGTTGGATGTAACAGTTAGAACAGAACCACCATCAAAACATACCATTTTTTAAATCGCGAAAAATTTAAGAAAACAGATTGTGTATACAACAGAAATCGTTGTGGTCGACCAAGTATAACACACTGTTGGTAGCTGAAGCTTTCATGAATAGCCTTAAGAAATTACAAGCAAAATCATCTAATGAACTTGACATCTTTATAAAGTCGTGTTGAAGTGTTATCAAAAACACACCCATGAAGGTGTCTTTTTGACTGCATCTTTATTTTTGTTAAATTTACTTAAAACCAGAAAGAGAATTCTGATGCAAATCCTATGTTCAGACGAAGCTACCTATAGGTTTTCTTGGCCTATATATATGAACGCTGGTGTAGGTGACTCACCACTGCCGGATGTCGTACCTATATGAATATCACATATTCTGTGGAAATCATGGTCCGAAATTACATTTTTGACAATATCTTCGCTATTTGTCATCATTGATACTCACAATAATTGTGTTTACTAACTACAAAATTAGTCCCATATAACCATTGAATAGTAAATTAACGAGCCTGTGGTGACACTTTAAGAGTGACCTGTACTGTAACGGGGGTCTATGGTACTATTTTATTTTCAACGAGCTGATGGCCCCAGTTTCACCTGGGGATAGTTGAAATAGTTTTATAAAGAATTGTTTTTCTAACACAACCCTAATGGTGGTGCTATGGAAATAAATTATGCCCAAATACATTAACACATCAATTTTGATCAAAATCGACCCATAAAAATCGAAGATTTGGTTTTAGGGGTAACCATAAATAACAAAGATATGATACTAGTTTTAGGGGTAAAAATCACCCTTGGAGTGGAACATTTTCAAATCCCTTTCTTAGCACACGTTTACAGACCTACCCCCAACCATGTTAAAAAATTCATAGCTCTAGGCTTCTTGGATCCAGAGATATGCTTTAGGGGTAAAAACACCTTTGGAGTGGAACATTTTCAAAACCCTTTCTTAGCACGCGTTTACAGAGCTACCCCAAACCATGTTAAAAAATTCATAGCTCTAGGATTCTTGGATCCAGAGATATGCTTTAGGGGTAAAAACACCTTTGGAGTGGAACATTTTCAAAACCCTTTCTTAGCACGCGTTTACAGAGCTACCCCAAACCATGTTAAAAAATTCATAGCTCTAGGCTTCTTGAATCAAGAGATTTCTTGATCAATCAGTGGGTTTTGACTTTAATATATATAAAGACTACACTGTGACGTCTGTAAGGACATGTTGGAAAACAATGCCATCCCTCAGTTTAGATGGCATAAGATAACATGACAAGGTGTTGATAAGTTTTATTAACAAACTAGTTCTAAGAACTAGAAGAGCCGATGGACCTAAATTGCCTTTTGGTACAACACCGACTCCCACTCATAAGAAAAGGAAGGACGGAGAGTATCCACTATCATCAGCACACCATCTACTACCACCTAACCACGAAACCATACCTCAACACACACTCTCGGAGGCAGCAACCTCTGACAGATGGTTGCTCCCGTGGTATTATTTTTATTAATGGCTCAGCTTCAAATATTTTCTTCCAGTAAAATGTTACACATCGCATCATCATCATTCGAAAGTTACAAAAACCTGAAACCACATTCAATACTATACACTGACACTCGTGTATTTCTTCTTCTGGAAGGTTGTCTCTTCTCGCATATCACGTTCAGCGATCGTTAGGTTATAATGCTGATGAATTTATTGAGAGTGACAGAAACAAATTTCTCTGCCGTCGAGTGTACAGCAGTATCCTAGAAACACGGCACAAGACAACGGAAATTTAAATGATCAACAATATTGAGGATCCATCTACTGTGTCATGCAGAGCTTTTGGTATGATAATAAATAAGTACTAAAAAAATAAAACAATTTTGACTTAACAGTATAAAAGGTTAATTTCAACTGTAATCTAATTTTAATATAACTATATGTATGTTTTTAAGACGCTGAATTAAAATATAACATAGGTTTTACACGTAGATCACAAAACTTATAAAAATATTCTTGAAATTTTTAATAGGTGATTTCAATTAAATTTACAACATATTTAATGATTTTACATTGATTGTTGGCCCGTTAATCATCTAAATTCTGACAATAAAACAAATCTTTAGTCTCTAAACAAACTTAGTGACTTCTCACATTTATATGTATTACATCCAACAGTGACAGTAGTGAATTCGATTAACAAACGGGACGAGTTTGCTTACGATGTCGTGCTTTCACATTGACAGTCTGATGTTAATGTGAAACTGTAAATTCCAAAGGGATTAAGTCTGCGTGCACACCTTTTGATTTCTTATTAGTTATACACGTTTATTGGACACATTGACATTAAGGCCAATCAAACATCTGATGCAGAAAATCCACCGCTAGCTGAGATCGTAATCGCGAATTTATGTTTTAATTCAAAGAGACGGGTAGGCCTACTGAATCAATTACAGTAGAATCGCTTTAGTTGAACGAGTAACTTCTTTCTGTTTTAAGGAATTTTATTTTAAGTAGTCCCGTTATAAAAAAACAAGACCTCTACATAATTATAACATATAAGCAGAGATTCTAACATGTTTAATTAGACATTTGTTATCATTTGTGTAAATAAAAACACGACGTTTCGAGAGTTAAATCAACTCCTGTTATCAAGTGATAAACCTATAACCAAAAAAAAAAAAACAGTTAAAAAGATCGAAATATCCTAATTGCCATGATGAGAACTAAACTAAAAGTCAGGCCTAAAGCTAGACCTGAATAATGAAAACGAAAAGTAATTTAAAACGTATTCAGCCCTAAGTTCAATACGTTCAAGGATCATTTTTTATTTCTGCCAATTATTCCTCAATCATATTTTTTAATTCTCTCAGTTTTGAATTAATAAGCTTTATATTTTATTAAAATTTGAACGAAAGCCTATTTTAAGAAATTACATACAACTTGTTTTATAAATAACCACATGGCTGAATTTTTTTTTGTTTTTGATCGATAACTCACTAACCGAATTTTTTTTTTTTTTTAGAGATGGCGAAACTACGTTTTGTTTGGGTCCTTTGAGGCTAAACTTGAAGAAAATTAATTCTAAATCGTTAGAGCTGATTTTGAGAAAATCGTAATTTTGTTTTTTCTTATGGGAGCTACCTCTAATGGAAAACTGAAAAACTCTGGAGATACGGCCAAAATATGCCCACATACTAAATTTTATTAAAATCTGTCCACTCATTTGGGACCATAGAAGCACTGTACGTACATAGGCTAAACGATATTCCAAAAACCTCCTTTGATATTTTAATCCATCACACGACTCTCTCCATACTATAAAGGGTAAAAGGGGAAACATTCAGTTTTCTTGTCTATAACAAGAAATAAGGTTTCATTGCGTAACCAGAAATATGAAGATCTCTGACGTAGAACTAAGTACGATAAACGCGTAGAATTATAGGCGTCCCTGATTACCACTCACTCCCGCAGATTTTTAATTATAAAATACTAATTTAAAATTAAATTATAAACACAGTCTATCTAATAAATAAAAACCAATGGGAATAACGATAAATAAATGCAAATGACATCGTTGGCCTTGTCTATCCCACTTTTGCAATGTAATTTTGGATTACTGTCATTAGGCTAACAGGAACTCCATCTGCTCAAGGCTTAGAGGAAATTCCACACCACACTACAAATACCATACTTTACCGATCACACCCACGCATGACTAAATCCTTTGTTAGGTTCACTTTGTCCTATGTGTTGTACGAAAGTGTATAAAAAACGAATGTACGACGTTTCGATATTAAAAACCAACTTCCGTTGGCAAGTGATAAATATAGAACAAAAAAAGTAAAAAAAAAAAACTAGCATAGCCTAGTACCGACCGTATTGGAAACTAAAATGAATAACCTATAAGAAAGAAACCCAGACCAGAGCAGTCAAAACAAAGACTAAACGTGAACAAGGTTATGTTGTTGTTTTCACTTTTTTCATGCTCTTTGGTTATCACTTGATAACGAGAGTTGATTTATACTGCCGAAACGACGTGTTTAGGTTTTTATATACGCAAATAAAGGCGAATGTTCGATTAAACCATATTAATAACATGAACAATCCAACATTATGAAATAAATTTAAAAAAGAATATTTGTTTTTTTTACTTTTGAAAGTATCGATTTATATTGCCTTATACCATATACCGGTAAGATTTGTTTATGATGCAATAAACACGTAAAAAGAGACAACTTATCACATATTAATAAATACAGTACACATATTTCAATTTATATAGTTATTTAATTTCCAAAGAGTAATTTTTGTTTTCAAATTATGAAGTAACGATTGAACATACAAGCATTTATTTTGAAACCTTATGTTATGTTATTTAATTATTTTTTTTTAATGTTTAAATTATTTTTAAGGCTTACTGTTATTATCACAAACTTTATTTTAAAGATCCTTACGCAGTATATATATATTTCCTACCAGTGATTTTTACTTCAGATTTTACACACGGTTTTAGGTCATTAATACTCACATTTCAATAAAATTTGAACGAAATCGGTAGTGCCGATTTTGAAAAATTAATTATTGTCAATACCCATTGACCGATTTTTGGTTCTTACTGATAAAATTGGATGATGAAATGACATTTTTGAAGGGATAGCCAGACACCAAAACGTTTAGTTTGGGATCTTAGTGGCTACATTTGACCAAAATTTAATCAAAGTTATAGCCAATTTTGAGAATATCGTTATTTTGTATTTTTTTAAGGTTCAAAAATCCCAAATAAAACAAGTTGATGGGAACCTACCAAACCCCTTCATACAATGTAGCCCCCCTCCCCTAATATATCACTACTTTATTGACGTCGGTATCGTAGATGTGTGTACATTAAACAGTCTCCACTCGCTTCGCTCTAGACCTTGGCAGACATCGAAGCTGTATTTATGTGAAGAACCTCTCTTAACTATATCCAATACAGGGAGGCCAACAAAGTTTAAAATTACATTTTTGGCAATAACTACATTATTTCTCATCGTAGAGAAGTGTTGTTGGTACCATTACATGAAGGATTGAAACCTTCAAATTATTATGTAATTTAGTGTATTATAAGTTGAATAACAAACGAGATATGAAAAACAAATAGTTTAAAATAGCACTTTACTGTATTTTATATTTTTAATTAAATTTTTCTCAATTTCAATAGAGTTCTATATGACCACACTATAATCCTATATACTAAATTTTATGTTCTTATCCAAAAATTTTGTGATTCTTATCGTACAAACGGACGGAATGTGAAAATTCATCAAAGGGGGGGGGAGACATGTTTTGTGATTACCAAACTTGCCCTATACTACGTATATTAGGTAAGTAATATAAGGAATGAAAAAAATGCAATAAAGGGATGCTAAAGAATTAATAATTTCTTCTTATAATTGAGTTAAAATTGAGGTTATGTTTACAATGTTGATTGAAACAAATGTGCTGAATTATACCAACTATATAAGAAATTCTGAATACAAATATATATATATATATATATATATATATATATATATATATATATATACGGTATTACATGAAATATACAAAAATAAATCAAAGATATGTTTAAAAAATAATATTTTTTAACCAAAAAAGGATTGTACAGAAAGAAATACCCGTTCGCGCATCAGATGAAACACACACACACGAGCGCGCGCGCGCGTCTATTCATCTTCAGCCGGAGAAATCACTTGTCTAAATAGTCTGTACGAGTTCTAATTGCGTTCTTTACACTTGTATTGTTTCTGTGCGTGTTTAAAATGAATTAGAAAATAGAGAATGCAGCTACGTGTAAAGTGAGAGTTGTGGAAGACACTTAATGCAAGGAATTTACGACCGTACAATATTCTCTGTCAAATCAAAGAAATTGAATATGAAGCGATGTTGTCAACCTCATGAAGATCGCTCGTCTGTCATTACCACCCAAACGAAGAAATGTAAGCAGACAGTCTCTACTCGAAAGGTTATGGCACTGCCTTCTGGTATCGAGATGGACATTCCCTTGTTGAGCCACAGTAAATGTTGATATGTATTGGGAAACATTAAATGACTGCGAGCCACTGAAAATCGCAGGAGGGGCTTGTTTTGTTCGTTCATAACAATGCATGGTCTCACCTCTATCAAAACAAGAGTTGCACTTAAAATTTAAATGGGAAATTTACAACCAGGCCGTTAGTAATTAATTATCTGTTTACTAAACTGAAGGGGGGGGGAAAGAAAAGAAAAGAAAAAAAGATTTGTAAAGAATAGATTTTGATAGTATAAATCAACTTTCCTTATCAAGTGATAAATAATGTCTACTTATCTCAATGAAGTGGCGTCGGAGGAATGTGTGATTGTCGGACGGTAACACTATGAATGTGCTCGACGACAATGTAGCTTAATGTTATTTTATGTTAAACAGTTCTGTTCAAAATCTTTGTCGGTTATTTTTTAATCACAAAGTGGGGACATCTTTCCAGACCTTATAACCTAGAGCAATTCTTTTATTTTCACTGATAAACATCCTACAAATAACTATCTACCAAACAAAATGTAACTGCTAGGTTCTATACTCTCATCACCCATCGATTTATTCAGTTTCTCCAGGAGTTTTATACCTACGTAATAGGACTTTTTTTCGAGGAAGATGAGACTATGCCTCACAATTTTTTACACGTTCACAATGAACGTGTACTAAACGTAACTCGATTAATGAGATGAAGTAAGAATTGTAAACTGTAAATAGGCAGTAATACTTACAGGAGATCATGCTTTATGAGTAGTTTTTTAATTGACTGGGTGTTTATTCCCCATAAAATAACATCGTAACGCATAACAAAGTAAAAGCATGCGTAATTTCTAATCAACAGCGTATTATTACGCTAATCTGACTGAAAAGGAGAACTGTATTAAGTATGTGAGAGTATAACCAGAGAAAGTAAAAGAAATCTGGTTCTCAATAGTTGTCAAGAGTGAATTTGTACTTACAAAGTATAGGGTAAGTTTGGTAATCTCGGGAAACTGAAAAAAATGATTTTCGAAATGCCGTCCGTCGTCGTTGTCGCCCGTACTTGAACACGATAGCGACTATAAAAAAAAATAGGAACATGAAATTTCCTGTAAGGTACTTTAGTGTGTTTCTAAGGTATCCCTGTTGAAACTTAAAATGTCAAAATGTGTGTAATTCACTAAATTAGATAAAAAATTGTATATTCAATTCTGCGTGTAATAATTACCAACTCGACTGCTCTACGATGACAAATAGGGAAGTAATTTTTTAAAATGTAATTTTGAATCCTAACCTCGAAAGAAAATGTGATATTTGTGTAGTTACAAGATCCGGCACTCTCGCTTCACCGACACGAGCAAAGCAAGCTGAGTCTCTTTCAGATTCAAGGCCGAGACAAAGACACGAGCATAGCGAGTGAAGACTATTTAATATATACACATGTATCAGAATAGCTACACTTTCTGTATATAATAAATTCGCTTATAAAGAGAATTACAAAAAATCGACATTTTTGAAGAGCCTAGATGTTTTCATTGCATTTTTTCACAGAAATAAACACTTACGTAACTCGTCACACAAAATGAATCTTATTCTTATTCTTATTATCATGGGCGTCATCGCCGGGGGGCGGGGGGACGCGTCCCCCCCCACAATATTTGAGATGTAAAAATATTTTTGCTAAAAACGAATGATTTACTTAAAACCTTAAAAGGTTTGTCTTTACTAGGCTTGTCATCGGGCTTTGTCTTTACTAGGGTTTTTAACATTAAATTTCTGTTACAAACGCATAAAAACGATGTTTTGAGAAGTTTAATTTTAAAAAATTTCCATACACCCAGACCCACCCCCGGCATATGTCCCCCCCCCCCAATAATGAACTGGTGATGACGCCCATGCTTATTATGACCCAATATTTAGTCTATACATGTTTAAAAAACATAAATTATACATTTTAACCTCAAAACATTACGTAACCTTAATATACAAACTGTTTTAAAGTAAAGGTACAGGTAAGCTTACTTACATATAATCGCAAACTACAGCTCCAATCCTGCAAAAATAATAATACCATCAGACAAAATTTCCATTTTTTATTTTTATATACAATAACTATCTCCTAGATCTGCAAATATGAATATTTTGTAAACATTTAGTGATATAACACTTCAGTTATAAATTATGCTTTGTTCAATACTTTTTTTTTTCTTGTTAATATAACAAAGGTAGATTCAGAAGTATCGAATCATTGAAAATTCTCGTTGACACAATTTAACTGAAAAAATTTTAGATCACAAAATGATGTTTTGTTTCCGCTAATTTAGATGTAGCCTACAGTCCTTCAACTGAATTATAATTGTACTGATAAATAAACGTTGCAAAAACTTTGCACAAACTATCTTACTCACCCGTTTCCCAAAACCAAACTAATGGTCACCAAATCTGTCATTTCTGTAGTGTCAATAAAACAATATTTAAATAAGAACCTAAACTTGTGCCATAAACACGTCGTTCAGTGTAAGTCATATTTCATTACAAAAAGAGCTTTTAATAACTTCTGTCAAGGTTCACTTATTATTCCTGAACCGTGATAATCTTTTGCTTCTGATTTTGTAACGGGTTTGAATCCTTAATAATCAACGTTAACTAAAATTTGAACGATATTGGTAAAGTATATTTTAAGAAATTAAATATTTTATATGGTCGATGTTTAAGTTTTTCACCGATAACTCATCCACTCCCATTTTTGTAGAAATGACGAGAATACTTTGTACTCGGGTTTCTAGTTTTGTTATTTGTTTTGTGTGACTGTAAAATGTACGAAAAAGCCAAGTCAATGTTTATAAGGGCAGTAAGAATTGGACTTTGGCCTACTCAGCAGATCGTTCATCACAAATTGCATTAGCCACCAGATAAATCAAACGGGAGCCATGTCTGTGTCACTGACAAATCCTATAAATAACGTTGTTTGCTACTGTTGATGAACAACGCCACATCCACACATTTCTACGTACTTTATAGCCTACACTTGGCTCATTACGGCCTACATTAGCGAAATATAACTATTCCAAGAATACCTATCATGGCCCCCAGAACACGTTATATATAAATACTAGCATCCCCGTCACGGCATCGCCCAAGATTATGTGATCGATTCATTTAAAAATATAAAACTTCAGGGTATATGATATTTCTAGGTGACGTTAGGATTGTCTGGTAACAGAATGTATTGACTGTCCGAATTACCAGTTCTGGAAAGTCCGTGTGAAAAACTGTCTGATCGTAAATCAACACCAACGTTTAACGTCTGCCCTTGCGCTTTTTGATTGTTATGGCAAAAGAAAGTTTTATAAAAAATTGCAGCCTCTTAAATTTAAACGGTAAAACTAGTGATCATTGAGACGTGGAGTAAGAGAGCAATCTCTACTGCGGGTGGACCTGTTAAAATAGTAACCCATTACATAACCTTTGAGGGTTAAGGTTTCGTAACAAAATAATGGGAATTTCCAGTTTAAGTATGTAGTTGACAACCTGCAGGATTGAGAGAATTTTGGAGAATAATGGACCGCATCTTCAGTATTGATTACAGAATCTGCAGATCGATATTCCTTACTTACGTTTTCTAAAATAATATAATTACAGAAATATTTCGAGGAGTTATAACAATCTTTCGCAAAGCCAATAATCTGGATTTTGTAAAAGGTCAACAATTTCTGGATAAATTTTGGAAATGAAATCATGCCTAGTATGCACAACATATCGATGTTTTCATCGATAAAAATGTAACCAGCATTAAGAGGAGTACCATTTCCAATATTTAGTAATTGTAAAGGAAAGTTACTATTGCCACCTTCAAGATAAACTGTCGTATGATTTCCTAAGTTAATAGTGTACACAAATTTCCACAAGGATGATGATTTAAGGCACGCCTGAACATCCTCTCGCGATGACAAGTAATGTTTATCGAAAACTAAGGAGCCATTCAACTATTGTAATCAAATCAGGTTTCTATTTCTCCCACCACGATGGTACAGCTGAAATTCAGTTATCCAAGAGACATCACGGCCTTCTATTATCTCGACGCTGGGATCGCGAAATCGTGAAGCATCCGATGACGTGAAAGCGGAACCGGAAATAATTGTGCAAGCAATCACTGTTTTCTCTTGCATTATGTCGGGTTCCTGCTATTTGTCGCACGTTATTGTTGTTGAAGAAAAAACTGTTAAAAATCAACAAGGTTATGTGTATTGAATCGAGATGTAATTATGTCATTTGGAAATGATTTGTGATTGTTAAGGTAACAGGACGCCGTTGTGTAACACGACAATTATATCGATAAAATGCTTCCTCCTTCAAGGTGTACAACAATGAAATTTTATAATAACACTACAGAATGACATTTATATGCAGATGGTACCTGACATAAGAGAGCGATTGCACGTGGTGTGTTGTGTTATTCCATAGTTTTCAGATCTCGGTTTTTTTGTCTTAATAAATACAGATCAGAAAACTGAACAGAACTGATATGCTCGTGCAGGTCTCAGACATTAGTTGAATACAAATATCTTGAAAATTTATTGTTATAAGATCTCAAATTGCCAAAGAGAAACACCTTTCTGATGTTATTACTAAAAAATCCTTTTTAGGTAGCACAATTTATTACACGAACATTTTTCTCTCCCACATATAAAGTGTTTCATAATCGCTTCTAATGATTTTGATCACATTTTGCTTAAATGTATCCTCTACGGACCCAACAAGACGTATTGATACTCTCTCTTCAAAAATGTCGGGTCGTAAGTTATGGGTGAACATTAAAAATCGACATTTGGGCTATTAAAAATACGTAGACTATACCGATTTATTTCAAATGTAGTGAAATGTGAAGATTAATGACCCAAACCTGTGTAAATAAAAAATATTACAGTTCAGGAATAATTTGGTGAAAACCACAATGACCCTTCACCAACATCATTAATTTCTTGATTTTAAACTGATACCATTTACGCTTAAAATGTTTGTGGCACAGTCAAAGCAAGTTTATATCCTACATAATGTAGGCTGGAAATAAATCTCTTACCTCTTTATTTTCCCCATAATTTTCGTCATATTGATTTCAGACTAAATGAATTTTGTGTGTTCTTTTGAGATGTGTTAAATTTTCGGCCACCATATTGAATTTGAGTCATTTTTTTTTTTTATATGGCATTTTGATACGTGATTTAACATAGTTTTTCAATCATAAGTTCAGTGACATAATAATTTGTTTTTATAACCCTTATTTATATCCAGTTATTCACGAAAAACCATACAAAATGTATGGATGTTTTTCTTTACCGAATGAGACCCATGTTCCTGGACTTGACTTTGATTTACACCTCAATGGAACATTGTAAAACTCATAAAACAACTTCAAAATGGTTATAAACTGCTTTTTAAATAAGAAACCAAGACGCTATATTGACCTATTTCTGTAGCTGTCCATTGAGGTGAAAATCGAAATCGTAACATGGAGGTCTCACAAATTAAAACATAAATTTGGAGTATTCGAAAAAAGTCAAATTTCATACATTTCCTATAGGTTTATTAATGGAACTAAACAAAATGGTGAAGTTTCAAAACTCTAAAGTGACAGGTGTGAAAAACAAAAACTCAAAATCACGCCCATTATTGCATAACGAATTGCAAGTGAACGAGCGGGCCGAAAAACACCACGCGAACTTCTCGCGAAAACTGACATGAAGACTTACAAAATGCTGATAAATAAAAAATGTAAACTCAATTAGGAAAACCGTTATAAAAGAGAATAAAGAAGAAACAATATGGAATTTTACAGTAGCAAGTTTGAAGATGTAGAGTTCCAAACTCCAGGACTTCGTGACGTATCCCATCTTACAGGAAAACAATTAAAACAAAAGATTAGAGGACTTGGACCATGGTAATTCACTCATAGGTAAACAAACCAAACATTAGAACTGAAAATTAACGCAACAATAACGTAAGAAATACAAAAATAAAGAACTATCGTATTATCCCTGCGAGAGAAAGAAATTGGTATGGGAATACGATAGTTTTAGTCTATAAATACAGTTGCACGAGACTTCATCGCTCTCTCTTAAAAAAATATGTTAAGGCAGGTGTAAGGGGTTACTATGTCAGATCGCTCTCTCGTAAAAAATTTCTTGAAACAAGTGTAAGGTGTTACTATGCCCGAAGCTATTTCGAAAAAGTTAAAATGTTTAAGTATCAGTGCTAAAGATCAAACTGTAAAGGAAATAAGTTGAAGTGAGAAGTGAAATGTTAAACTAGCGAATCTGCATTGAGTTCCGAAAAAGTGGAAAATCTTAAACATCCAGAGTTAATGAAAAATAACACGCCACAGGAACTTCGCTAAGGACATATGGATCAACTGTAAACTTCAAAAACAACCGGACACCAGAGAATTAAAATCATCCCACCATCCAGGAACATTGAGACCAGGATCTTCCAGACGGCGGTCAAGGTTTGAAAAGTTATTCAAACTATCCTATTTCTTATTGAGGCAAAATTGGCCAAAAATTAAAGTTAGAGTCAAACTGATTTTCCTGGGATATAAATTTAATATAATCAATTAAAAATTGTGTAGGTTAAGATAAACGTAATAAAGTAATAAATTGTATGAGAATTTTTTTTAGTGATGATAACTAAATAATGTTTGCAACTTTCTTTTTTTAAATAATTGTGTTCTTGGTTATTGAGAAAAATTGATTTTTGTTTCTGTCAAAATAAATAGAATAAATAAGTTTCAGTTATTAATATAAAAAACAATGTGTAGTCTTTTATAATTATCCACACATCTTGGTTATGTTTATAGCTAATATTTTGAATAAAGGTAAGATATACTATAGTGTATTTACAAGGTATTCTCAAGAACACGCTTCATAGGGAATAAAAAAGTAAAATCGTGTTCTCCCTGAGCATAAGGGAAAATAAATACAGTAACTGGAAGTAATTAAATAAAAAGGGGGTACCGGCAGTTTGGGGCAACCTAAACTATTGAAGGGATTATTCAATCCCCTGGAAGTGTTCTTTATTGCGCGTTCTTTAATGCGCGAAAACGAATCCTGGACGAAAAAATTTTAGGATTTGGACTAGTGTGCTTAGTAAATAAGATAGGGGAAGCGTACGGTCTAGCTCGTAAAAAAAGTTGAGTTTTTTCGTTGTAGTACATATTATGGAAATGAAATACTTTATTTCCAATCACTATATATATATTTTTGTCAAAGACAGCGTCCATAGGCCATTTTTACTTTTTTATGAACTACTCAATTGACATTTTTGCGACCTCGAATAAAAAATTTAATGTAAACCAAATTAACCAGTCTTACCAGCAAAACATATCAACTTACGTCTACAACCTCCGACTTAAATTTTTTACTAAATAACGAGTTTGTCAAAATCGTTTTAAAATCCAAGGTACCAATTTCAAACCTTGAACGCCATCTTTTTACAAGTAATAAAATGATGCAGTCTTTTTGCCTTGTTAACCTTGTATTCTCAAACTATAAAAATGAAAAATAAGCTATTTTTGCAGAAATAAAGATCAACCTTGTCTGGAAGTATTCAAAATGTAAATAGGCTACAATAGCGACCACTATATAGGTGTAATACGAACTACTACAAAATTGTACTGTAAACAATAAACCAATCGGAAAATTGAGCAGACTGTAGATTGTAGATTAGATTTATCTATTTCACAAAACTCCATAGTGGTACTAGATAAACATACTGTACTCATTAGAATAAAAATTACTGTAAATTATTCTTTTTATACATAGTTGTCAGATCTTTAAAAACAACACCTGTTTATTCATTCTCAGATTATGTTGGTTTGGTTAGAAACAATTCACGAATATTTTTTACAAATTTAACTCGTTGACAACATTTTTCCTATTTAACAATAACTTTGCTGAGATAATTAGAATAGTAGTTATACTTGGGTTTGGTTCAGTAAATTATAATAACACTCTACAATATTGTAGTTACGAACCAAAATATAAATCAAGACTAGTTTGTCATCAAATACAGGGAAAGTTGTAGTCGAAAACGGAATGATTTGGGTTTGTGGAGGATAAATCCGTTTCGAAGCGTCCTAAGTTTAAAAAATATATGGTTTTTTGAATGATCTCCGTCTGCCTAGGGTATCGTATTGTGGATAACCTAAAAACGTGGACAGATTGGTCATTTTTTGCATATCTCGGGTAGTTTCCCCCTTTTTTGATCACCCCCCCCCCATTTTGGTATTGATCTGATCGCCATCTACCCAAAAATGGCAGTTCGTGTATGGTAAAAAAATTAACAATATTATTAAATACAGAATTTTTCACAATATTCTATAATGATTTCGTTCAAGTTTAACTGTAAAGTGAAAATTATTTAGCTAAAATTGTAAATAAATATGATTGAAGAATAATTGGCAAAAAATAAAAATGAATCTTGACTTCCGTCATTAAAAGCTCGATTTAATCAGTTACAACTTACGTTGAGAACGTGTTTATGGCACAAACTAAGAAAGTTTAGGTCCCAATGTAAACGACGTCCTTTCTTCATTTACAATATTTGATTGACTGTCATTTTCCGTGACGATTAGTTTTAGTTCGTTTTTATTTGGTTTTTGGGACGATGAGTGGGAAAGTTTGTGCAATGTTTTTACACCATTCGACTGGGAATGTTTGATGTGATCGTGGCAGTAAGTTTTGTCTAGAACTTAAGAGGCGACAGTTATTAATTATTATCGCTTTAAGCACCATTTTTAAAGGCCAAAACTCCGTCAATTATCCCTTCGAAACGTAACAAATTCAAATGTTAGGAGTTTCGTGATAAAAAGAAATCAGTAAAATTTTTACTTCGAAAGTTTCAACGCTTTTACCTCACCCTTTAAAACCAACTCTTCGCAGAATTTGGGACCTAACGATTTCTTAAAATAAACGCAACTTCATATAGTTTTTTTTGACAGATTAGTTTTTCCTTTTTGAGAGAAATTTAAACTGTTCAAAATTTAAATTTACCAAAATAGATGGATTGACATCAACTGGAGTGCTTAAATCAGTGTTTATTTGATGTCTTCAGTGAAACCTTATATAATACGTGGGAAGGTAGGCTTACGTTAACAGATAACGTTGACGAATTGCGCAATACTTTTTAAGCACAACAACACCGAACTTCTGACGTCACCATTGATGACAAATCACTAATGGCTTAATGTTCTAACAAAACAGATTTTAAGTATGGTCAAATTTAACAAGGTCGTATTGTGATGTTACTGCGTCGATTTCGCGCATGCGTCACAGCTTTCTCTGTAATAAATTGCGTCTGGAAACCGTAATATATTTGGAGAACGGCTTTGAAAAAATAACAAAACTTGTGGAATAAATAACAGAGATGTAATTGTGGGGAAGATTTGTGTATCGCTTATTTTATACTTCTCGAAATTTCAATTAAATAGAAACATTACACAATTCAGGAAATGATAACAGAGTTGTCTATCGAACCATATGTCCGTCTTAAAAACGGGTGAAATGATTGTTTAAAAATATGTTCATGAAAGATGTGTGTACTATGAATGAAAGATTTTCGATAACATATCTAAAGATTGGAAGGGAGAGTCTACCAAAATATTAATACCGCGCATTTGGTCCAAATTACTAACAGTGTGTATAATCTGACCAAGAAGTCCGACATTTTTTCTTTTATTAAAAAGACGAACACCTCTGTTATAATTTCCCTTAAATAAAAGGAAAAAAAGAACACGAAGAAAAACTTTACTCCTCGAATACTTCTAATACCGCCAGAGTCTTATGAGAACAAGAAGTATAGACACCTAATAGGAATAATGAAAGGCAAGACTACATGAAAAAATATGTAGATCGAGCTAGGGTACTTCGGGATTAACACCCCCATACTGAGCCCCTAAGGGAAGGAAGTCGGACTAAATAAAACTCATAATATATATGTATAAGAGTTATGTTATAGCTTGTATTTGATAGAGTTACCGCGTGTGACGGTGTAACCTTATCTGACATTAGAATTATCTAAAGTAGCAGATATAAGATATCAAGCTGGAATCTTATCAAGATCTCTCTCCCGCGGTACGATATTCCGGTGGCAGTGGATCAGCTGACAGCACAAAGTGAGGGCCTACACTATAGCGGTATGCGGCCACATAGAAAACCAATGTTTGATCGGTGTTACCGGCTCTTCTTTAATTTTGTAATTTATAAAAATCCCACATTAGCAACGGCCGGTTAACATATCTGGGGAAATGGGCTAGGGGAGTATTTCGGAAAGACCAAAAACCCAAATGCGCCGAGAATATGTTTTATAACTGGTATGTCAATCGTAATAGGTTGTAGGCCTTTTCAAAATGGTTGTGTTATAAGTGCAGTGTTTAGTGAATGTTAATATATAATCCAAATTATGTAAAACTAGTGTTATAAGTTCATCGACAGCTAGCCAGCTGTCCCACGATTGGTGAATGGTCAGGGGGTATAAGGGGAAATTTTGACCTATATGGATTAGGGGTCACGTGATTTTCAAAATCTACAAATTATGGCAGCCTAGCGACCGAGGTATCCTGTCGTCGTATTTGAGAAATTAAAAATTCATGTTCGCACTCTTTCATAGGAACTCCTGAATAGGAAGTTTTGGTAAGAACAATTCATTATATTGTGATTATAAGGGATCAAGGAAATCATGGAGAAAAGTTTTATCAAAATCTATTGAGCACATATAAAAAAAGTCGCCGGTTTTTAATTTTATTTTTACATTCCACATAATATACGTAGTATAGGGAAACAAGGCATGAGTCAAAAATCTAAGTCAAGTTATTTGGAGGTCCTCCGTGTGCAATAAATGTTATGTTTGAAATTATGTGTCTGTCTGTCTGTCTTGTAAATGCAGAGCTAAGGAGCTAACGCGTGAAAAGATTTTAATGAAATTTGGTGTGATCGTATTTAGACTATATATCGGAACATTTTTATCGTTTTGTTTATAATTCAAAGATCGGAGATAGCTGCCAAAAAAACCAGAAAATTACGATTTCGTTAAAATTTTATGAACTGTGGAGAATAATTATCCAAACATTGTGGAAAATCGCAAGTAAAAAAATATTACGGGTCAGGAATAATTGGTTACCGGTACTTTTAATTTTAACAATTTTGTCATGCATGATACGAAGATGATAATGGTGAGCAAAATCAGTTTTTCGTATATACTGCACATAGTTTAGTAATATCTGCTAGGATCTACACAATTAGTTTAAGTACAACATTCTGCCAATCCTAGAGTATTAAAGTAGGTCTCGAAGATGGGGGAATTCCGAAACGCGTCAACAAATATAAATTATAAGTCAGAATATTGTACTGAAACTAATTCGCTAATAATATATTAATATATACCAGTCTAAAAATGTTTTGTACGCTTGAAATTTATTCTTTAACACCGTGATCATGGTTTATTTTGGTATTTGTATATCTTAATAGCTATTAAAATAAATAAAGTTACTTTTAAGCCTTCATAATGTAATAAATAAACAGAGAACATTTTTACATCAAATATCAATGTAATCTAACAAAGGACGTACATGTGGGTTAAGCAGAGGTGTGCCTCAAGGTCCTGTAGAGCAGTGGTCACCAAATGGCGGACCGCGGTCCGGATCCGGACCGCCGGCTAGTTTTGTGCGGACCGCGATGACATACCGATCAACGAAAAAAAATGAGTAGGAGCAGTACTGGTATGTTTAATATGCACTCATACTGTAGGTATTGTTAAAAGTTCGAATATTAAACGACATTACGAGACTAAACATAAATCGTTTGAAGAAAAATATCCTGTGGGAAGTAATGTCCGTAATACTAAAATTCAGAGCTTACTTTCAAACTACAATACATCCACACAAATAATGAATCGGTCCATGACCGAGCAAGAAAAATGCTCCGAGGCCTCTTTGCGAATTTCTTTGACGCTCGCCAAACATATGAAGCCTTTTAGTGATGCTGATATAGTAAAAGAGTGCATACTGGAGGCAGGAAATGCTTTGTTCGAAAATAAAAAAGGATGTGGTTGATACTTTGAGACATATTCCATTATCCGCCTCTTCAAGCACGAGGAGTACTCAAGTTTTACTAGAGGAAAGTTTCAAACTTTGAAGGAAACTTTGGCCGCTACGGATTGCTTCGATTTGGAATTGGATGAATCCTGCGACATCACAGATACAGCACAGCTAATTATTTTTGTGCGTTATCTTGACACCACCCATGAACAACTTCATGAAGAACTGCTGACTATTTTGTCGATGTCAGGAACAACTACAGGAGACGATCTTTACAAGGCTACAATGGGCTATTTCGACAAAGTTGGCTTTGATATGAAAAAAGTGATATCGGTAACCACAGACGGCGCATCAGCAATGATAGGATGCACAAAAGGCTTAGATCAGAGACTTGGCAGTGACTCTAAATGCAATGTAAATTTAATTTCATACCATTGCATCATTCACCAAAGTGTCTTATGTTGCACTCTGAATCCAAATCTGGAGAGTATGATGCAAGCTATTATCAAAATAATCAACTTTTTACGTGCGAAATCATCTCTCAAGCATCGCCAGTTCAAATCATTTCTTGAAGAAACCAATGCTCAGTTTGACGATTTGCTTCTCCACAACAACGTCAGATGGCTAAGCAAAGGCATGGTGTTAGAACGATTTTTTGCAGTATTGGAGGACATTAAAGAATTTCTTTCAAGTAGTGATCAAGAAGTAGCAAAGGAGCATTTAGGCTTCCTCGACACTAAATAAAACGTGGCTTCCGTAGCTTTTTTAACAGACATATTTCGGCATATTAATTTCTTAAATCTCAAGCTGCAATGGAAAGGGAAACTTGTGTGTGAACTTTTCTCTGAAATTAGAGGTTTTTCTAAAAATATCGACCTTTTCACTGAAGATATCAGTGGAGCACTGCTTCACTTTCCCCTCCTTATATCTGTTTGTGAGAGCAATGAGGACATTGACATCACCGAGTTCACTGATTTCATGAATAAACTTAAATTAGAATTTCAAAGAAGATTTACAGATTTCAACAAAATTGAAAATGTTGTTGCAACTGTTAAACAACAGTTTTTCACTTAAACCTAATGGTGTGTGGACCAGTGAAGCGTCAGATATTTTCAAGAGTAACAAAGCTCCCCTGCAGATGGAACTTATCGAGTACCAGGAAGATTTTGATCTAAAAGACATTTTTTCTAAAGTTCCAGACACTCTTGAATGCGACCAATTTTGGATCAAATATGTCAGTGACAAAAAGTATCCAGAATTGAAAACTTTCGCCATCAAACTGTGGATCGACATATGTGTGCGAAGCAGCTTTCTCAAGAATGACTTTTATTAAAAATCATTATAGATCCCGTCTCACAGATGACCATCTCGAAACATTAATGAGAATAAGCTGCACAAACTACACTCCAAGTTTTAAGAAGATTGTTAAAAATAAAACTTGTCATTTTTCTCACTGATCGTAAACTTTTGAATCACTTTATTTGTAATTTCAACTACTTATGAGTGATTTTTTTCTTTTTATTTTACATATGGTAATTTTTTTAACATGTCATTTTTCTACTGATTTTTTAACTTTTTAAACTAGTTTGATTTTTTATTAGAGTTACTTATATGTACTTTATTTCTTATTATACAACTCTCAATAAAAAGTAGGCTTTTGATTTAATATTGTTGTATTATTTTACCGGTTACCCAATTATTTTATACCTAGTAAAACGTTTAATTTAATTTATCTTGGTATTTCCATAACAAAAGAGATATAGTCGAGGACTAAATTCGAGAATAGGTTTTTTATAAGTAAACATACTTAATAAAGTAATTTTTATTGCCAAATCCGATTTAAATAATGGCCTTTATTTTAATCGATCAATGGCATAATATCAAACTTCAATAAATTTGAAGAACATTATATCGAAATAGATACAGATTAATAACTATCCCAAATATTTGAATAATGATTAAAATTAATGTAGTTAAATTGTTAATTTTTAAAAAATGTCGGGGGAGTACCCCCAGTGGTTTCCCCTGAATGGACCGCGGATGCTCGGCAAAACTTTGAAACGGACCTTCATGAAACTTAATTGGTGACCACTGCTGTAGAGAACCAATTTTGTTTATTATTTACATAACATTGCTCTGTATTCCTGCACATTATTAAATTATTAGATACGGAATAACTCTACAGTAAATTTAAAGACGTTGTCATACTCCCGTGATTTTACTTCTTTTATAGTATTAATTTTATATTATGACTCTTCCTCCCCCCCCCACTTCCTTCACTCATACTTATTAACGAATTTTAATCATTTTAAATAATTGTTCAAGTTCATTATAATTACATCCAATTTTTATTGTATTTATATAAATTGGGTTTTTTGTTTTAATGTAGTTAAAGGTAATTTTTAAAAGTAATATATTAAATTAATTTATATAAATAGTGCACATTTTTCTACTCACCAAAACCCAATAAAAACAAACCAAAACTAATCATCACCAAAAATATCATTTCGATAGTTGACAATCAAAAGGTGAAAATAAACCATTGATGTCATCTTTGAAAAATATTTATATTTACCTAAACTCGCTTGTGCCATAAACATATCATACTGTAAATTGTTTTTGATAAAAGTAGCTTACTTTGACGGCTGTTAAGGTTCATTTTTGTTTCTGCCAAATATTACTGAACCGTAATATTTTTTTACTTGGCGATTTTGCACACGGGGTTTGGGTTCATTAATCTTTCATGTTCACTTAAAAATTTTATCGAAATCAGTAGAGCCAAATTTAGAAAATTACGTATTTTCATTTCGGCCCCATAACCGAATTTATGGAGAAGTGGCGACCAATACGTTTTGTTTGAGTCCCTAGTAAAATGGTATCAAAATCATTGGAGCCAATTTTGAGAAAATCATTATTTCACGTATTTTTCTTGTCAGCTACTCACAAATATCAAGATTTTGTCAAAATATGCCCACATATAAAACTTCTTTAAAATTCAATTTTAAAAATTGATTAAACATTGTATATAGCGCATTTGTTATGTGATGACGCTTGGAGAGAGGGGGTCACTCTTGGAGTGGGGAGGTTGTTCGTAATACACTGTCTAGAAACGCACTGACGAAAGGATGGCGGAACACTAACTCACTCGCTTCCCCCACCACTAAAAAGTGACGGGAACCTGTTTACCCGATGAAGGTCAAGCGCCACTACATACCAAATGATCTCTACCACTTTATTGGCCACGGAGGACCTCAAAACGGATATACTGTATCTCCAAAAAAACTCGACATCCCTCGCATAACTTTCGCTATACCTACGTTGAAAGAAAGTAAATACAAATAGTACAACGTAACTATATGCGCAATATTTAACCAAGTAGGCTACACTAAATAATATTAAACGAATAAAATGTTTACCATGAGAAAGCTATGTTTAAAAAAATTGTTGAAAGTTTGCAGAAAAGAAGCTAAAAGTTGTGTTGAACTTTACTGTAAGGGGAAACATATATTTTACCACAGATAGTTTTTTAACTCCCGTAATTTATTTTTTAGAACATAGGAGTATTAAGTGACTAGAAGAGATGAACAAGACCATAGAGAATGGATTTGTGACGAAAAATATTCTACTTTCCTAGTTTAAATGCGAAATATCTTTCGATCATTATCGGCTTCCAAAACGGGGAAGAAAAGAACATATAATAAAGCTTACCTTAATCATGTCAGGGTCGAAGAGAATAAAAATTGGTCAAAGATTTAATATAATTAATAGGGGCTCTAACACAAGATTACATGGAAAAAAAAGGGGGGAAAGGCGTAGATCCAGCTAGGTAGGATACTTTGATATTACCACGCCCATAATGACCATAAGTGACTCCACTCAGGGCTGATGGATAAATGAAACTTTTTTGTTTTGCTATATTCTGTACCCCATGATTATTGATATATTGAGCAAATATGCAACATTAAAGTTTGGTAGTCGCAAAAAAAAAATCGACCTCCATTGACTGACCTTCCGTTCCATGATATGTGACTTTCGACATGTCATTGTCAATATCGTATCACATTAGTACAGCTTCGAGACCCATGAGGGTGAAGACACTGGAAGCGAGTGGAGATGTTTTAATACATATTTCATATACGTCTACCTGACATGAAGAAAGCAGTGTAACAACAAACTTACCTTAATGGGTAACATTTCCTAAAAGGCCCAAGAAAACAACTTTTGGGCATTCTATTTAGAGGATCTGGTGGACTGAATACGTACCATGATAACGCTCGCCAGCATGTTTTCAATGCTACTGGAAGACCGACCCACATCAGTATTTTAATGAATTACACACCCGTCTTGTTATAGTGAGAGAAATGAATCAAATGTCAGTCTATAAATTATTGTTGTTTTCGTAATACACGCGTCTCCTATAATGTGCTAGTTCGTAGCAGCTGATAAACGAAGAAAAAATGTTTAGATAAGGGACAACTGTGTTTGTACTGATAAACTGAGTCATCTGTTAGACTGCGTTCATACTGCACGCGTAGAGGGTAAAAGGGTCGCTTGGCGGGTTGCGGTGTTTATACTGCACGAGGTGTAGTATTAGATCAGTGCTCGCAGATAAAACATGTCTTGGTCAAAATTGTCTAGAAAACTGTTTAGCACACTTGCATTTTTATGCAGTTTGTCACTAGGATCCCACAGTAGTTTTCTACTAGTCAGCTGTTCAGTATCCATTGAAAACAAACGAAAATGCTATCGTGAAGAATTCCGCTAGGATACTGAGCGATTTTATTCAACAAGTCGAATAGCTGAGCTGGTTCCTTCGAGGCACCCCTTGAGGGGAACCCTCGAACCGAGTGCACTATAGACGCCTAGATCAAATGACAAGTGTTCAATTGTATTGCTCAACCGCCAAGCGGCACTCTACCCTCTAACCTCCAAGCAAATCGTTTGCAGTATGAACGCAGCCTTAGAGTTCTGCTGCTGAGTTTTCCTGGATAATTAATATACACGGGAGAGATTATACTTGGTTGCTTAAATTTCGAACTTGGTGGAAGTTGCTGCAACTATTTTTTTGGACCCCAGGAATTAAAAAAATTACAGTACTGTACTTGCAACGGGCGTAGTGAAACTGCCCCGACATTTTGGGTACTTTTGAAACGTTGAAACTGCCCCGCTCAAAAAGAGAATTAGGAAGGGTAGCCTCGCCTGACTAGAAATGCTGAAATTGCCCCGAGAGCCCAAATAATATTGAAAATTTTATTTTACACGTTACGCTACGGGACCTAACCTAACCTAACTTTACAGGCTTATATGCTTGATTGAGGTTAAACTTAAACACATCTACCAAAATTGCGCTCGAGGCAATTTCAGCATTTCTAGTCTTGCGAGGCGACCTTTCATAATCCTCTTATATGAGCGGGGCAGTTTCGTCGTTTTAAAAGTACCCAAAATATAGGGGCTGTTTCATAGTCCCCCCTTGCCACTATCCGGTCCGATCTATGGTGTGTAAATAATATTAATAAGGACACACAAATTTAGTCTATAATACATTTATTTTACAATAGGCCCTACCTTTCATCGTAAACACTTTATGAAATATACGCCTATACTCAAGGTAAATATGTTTTGCAAAGTTTTTATACTTCAAGTAATTGTATAAACTTCGGTATTGCGTTATTGACAAAGTGATCATTATAGTGGCTAGAGTTTGCAACTTTGTTCGCGACTGTACAAGACCAGACCTCAGTTAGCAGAAGATATCTAACGAGATCGGTTGTTTATGCGCCGTTTAGTTTTTATTGGTGCCTTCTTATTTTAATGTATGATCAGTTGTGTAATTTTATAAGTATAACACACACAAATGTCCAATACATGTAATTTTCGTTCTTTACAGAAAAAAAGTTATGATTTAAAAATATTTCTACCATTTTATTTATTTTTCCTTTCAATAATTGTGTCAAAATAACCCTAATTCTGTTATTAAATTCTATAAACACAAGTTTAAATATCCTATAAAACGCTACTGATGTTTAGTTAACGCAAATTTGAGTGTTGATTGCAAAAGAAGTGATTTCCCTTCAACAGCTGGCCTTTTTCTTATCTGTTCGGTTGAAAATGGTAATTTTGTGTTTTTTTTTATTTTGAGTTATCAACAAAATGAAAAATGTCCCGAGATCCACACACCAAATTTGATTAAAATCGGTCCACGCGTTTAATCTCTAGAACATACAACACACAGACAGGCGGCTATCACTCCATAAACCACTAATTTCCACTCTAGATTCGGAAAAAATTTTACATCCTTTTTTTATCGAACCCCATAACTTTTGTAGACTCCGTAAATACAAAAAATAACAGCCTGAGAGTTATTCACAACTATTAGGATAAGCTACACTAGTTTCGTGTCCGCAGTCAAATATTTATATTTAACTTGATTTACAGGAATGAAGGCCGTCTGCCAAACATGACGGAATTAGCGGATATAGCAAGATTAGCAAAATAGGCCTAGCGGCACAGGAACTCCAGCTATTTCCAATATAACGAGCAGGCAACAGTACAAAGATGTTACAGTAGGTCAGGTTTCAAATTGTTCCTGGAAGTTAGCATTTCCGGAATATTTGCAAATTACAAGTTCTATGTTCCAAGAATAGGTCGTAAACTGTCTGCGTCAGCAAGGGGGGCGTTTACAATTATTACCGACAGACTTGTATCAAATTGCTTCGAGAACGTAAATTGAACCATTTTTGTTTCATTTTCTCCGATAACTTCTGAAAACTATTTTTAGGGAGATAGGGCCTTTAAGTTTTATTTTAGAAAACCTTTGAAACAAAGTTGAAAGGCATGATACTCACCCAACCACATCATATAAGTCTTTTATGAAACATTCTGTATGCCAAGGAAAGAAAAAACCTTTGTATGTTTTTGGTTAGGCTAGTAGAGTTACATCTGAAGCACTGTCATTTACATCACCGACATAAGACATGGGTAGAGATAAAACTTGAATACGACTTCGCGCTTGCAAGAAGTTGCCCTTCATAGAAAAACAAATCTGTCAATTTCCAAATGGCAACCATCCATTGTTAAATATTGTTAGCTGTTACTCTACTCATGTTCAATAATTACTTTTAATACACGGTTATCTCCTATTTTCGACTATTGAACAATTGTACTCTAAAATCTCGTCTACGCCCTTTCATTGGTCTGATTTATTTGGTTAAATATCCATTGAATATAAAAACTTCGCTTGGAGGTTTAGGAACCTATTCAAACATTCTTAACGACTAACCAAACCAAACTTCCAAGTCTATTTCTATTAATGTGAATGAGAAGTCCTTTTTGAAACAACCTCTAATATTTTTACTTGTGTAGGTGCTATGGGTTGTTCAGATAGCATGTCGAAAATCACGTAATCTGATTTCAGGATGTGATACGTGAGTATCAGTCAAACAGGTCAAACTTTTTGTGTAAATACCATACTTAACCTAAACAGAGCAATTAAAATGTAAACATTATAATTAAAATTGTCCAAGTAAACCTTTAGACTAATCAAAAAGATTTTTAAAACTAGACAGTAGACACCTGTTTTTGCAGTAATAAAATTCGCCTGTTTCTACATTATTAACAATTTGATAGATTTCCAAATTGTTTCAATTTACACCTTGAATCTATTGACGCCAATGTCACTTAGTATTGGGGGAGAGGGATAAAATGCGTCAACTAAGTCCATAGTAGTCGGCACAATTGTGGCTATAAATAAGGTTAAAGGGGGAAACACGCTATTTCTCCTTCATGGGGGCCCCACCCACGGATAGACAGAAATAGATTGTTTTTAAGCAGGTCCCGGAGGAGAGAGGAGGTGACCTTGGGTACGAATCCTCAAGTTGAGTACTGTCGATGTAAACAACTCGTTTCAACCGGTTTCCGTTATAAAAATAATTCTCGAGTTCTGGAAGTCAATCGATCTTGGTACAGGTCATTGTAACACTGCCAAGTTTATTTATTAACATCGATCAATGCTTTAACATTGAAACTCTAACGCCCTTTCTTATCGTTCATGACAGATTTAATTATGCAGTCGTTTAGTAATTGAGAAATCAATCTAATTAAACATATCATAATCTCGAAGGGAATAAATGTAATTTAAATTGCAGCTCTTTCGTGTGAACTATCTGTTTTATAAATCAGCATTCTTCGTTTAGTTTTTGAGCGTTCTATTTAACACCCAAATACAGTCACTCGTGCAAATCTACAAAAACTAAACCAAAAACGATGATTTAACAGTTCACGAAGGAGCTGTGATTTGAAATCCTTTTAAATTTCTAACATTAATCGTTTGCTACAGTCGGTCGGTCTTTGACCTCATTGCCAAATATGTAATATATATATAAGTGTAAACAATATAAATGGGGGTTACTTGTGTATATAAGCCCCCCTTTTTATGTAGGTTAACATGTCTTTGTTAACAGTTATCATTGCTTCATTAATCCTGTTCCTTAAGTGATTTAGGTCACGAAGTTCTTCCCGATAAACAATGTTTTTGATGTAGGGTGTACAAGAAAAAATTGCAATGTGTCAGGTCTGAACTCCTTGCCGGCCTATCCATCGATGTCAAAACTTTTCATTCAAAGTGTCTGCCATCTTGTTGCACCTACTACAAACATTAACTAATTAAAATAATACTACAATTTTAGTATTATATATTTATAATAACCTAACCTAACCTATTTTTGTGGTGGTTCTTGCTACCACAAGTCTGATATACATTTTTGTTTTACCAAAAACTCGAATAGGTTAGGTTAGTCCAAGTTATATATTCAAATAGATTTATGAAATTGCGGTTTTAAACCAACATAAGTTAATAAATCAGCAAAATAACAGGTCTGAACTCCTTGTCAGGTCTGAACTCCTTGCCGGCCTATCCATCGATGTCAAAACTTTTCATTCAAAGTGTCTGCCATCTTGTTGCACCTACTACAACACATTAACTAATTAAAATAATACTACAATTTTAGTATTATATATTTATAATAACCTAACCTAACCTATTTTTGTGGTGGTTCTTGCTACCACAAGTCTGATATACATTTTTGTTTTACCAAAAACTCGAATAGGTTAGGTTAGTCCAAGTTATATATTCAAATAGATTTATGAAATTGCGGTTTTAAACCAACATAAGTTAATAAATCAGCAAAATAACAGGTCTGAACTCCTTGTCAGGTCTGAACTCCTTGCCGGCCTATCCATCGATGTCAAAACTTTTCATTCAAAGTGTCTGCCATCTTGTTGCACCTACTACAACACATTAACTAATTAAAATAATACTACAATTTTAGTATTATATATTTATAATAACCTAACCTAACCTATTTTTGTGGTGGTTCTTGCTACCACAAGTCTGATATACATTTTTGTTTTACCAAAATCTCGAATAGGTTAGGTTAGTCCAAGTTATATATTCAAATAGATTTATGAAATTGCGGTTTTAAAACCAACATAAGTTAATAAATCAGCAAAATAACAGGTCTGAACTCCTTGTCAGGTCTGAACTCCTTGCCGGCCTATCCATCGATGTCAAAACTTTTCATTCAAAGTGTCTGCCATCTTGTTGCACCTACTACAAACAGTAACTAATTAAAATAATACTACAATTTTAGTATTATATATATATTTATAATAACCTAACCTAACCTATTTTTGTGGTGGTTCTTGCTACCACAAGTCTGATATACATTTTTGTTTTACCAAAACTCGAATAGGTTAGGTTAGTCCAAGTTATATATTCAAATAGATTTATGAAATTGTGGTTTTAAACCAACATAAGTTAATAAATCAGCAAAATAACAACGCAAATCACTATTAAATACAAACAATGATTCTCGTAAGAGTGTTGCAGTACCACTGACCTCGTAATCGCGGTCTAGACCGGATGAATGACCAAACTTTGATTGGGACGAATGAGAGTCACAGTTATGTTGTTTTTCTTTGTTATGACAGTAGAGAGAACCGAAAAATATTTTCAAAAGGATCGTTTGAGTTTTTAACTTACAAAAAACGGGGGGTGTCTAGTACGCAACCATGCACGCGTCTAGACATCTGGTCTCAACATTTCTAATTTACTAATGAATTTGTGGCTTTAATTTTTTGTTTTTTCGTGGAAGATGGAGAATCGTACATAGAAAATGGGACACCCGTGATCCCAATAGCGTGAGATTCTTAATCACTGAACACAACCTCCCTTCCTATTAGTATCCCTATTATCCTTCCTATTAGTACGCTATAGCGTAGGAAAAGGATTCTGGAATGGATACCAAGCTGGAATATCTTTCTATAGAATTACTTATCAACATGTATCAAAGTCAAAATTAGCCCTTTCAAAACACATATGATACACGTTTTATTAAAAAGAAACTAAAAGAAATTATACCATATTGAACATTTTGAGGAGGTTGTATTGTGAATTTTGTGTTAAATACGCAAAAATCTATGACAAATTTCAAATCAGCTTATCGTCATTATTCACGAAGTAGAAGCTTATCGAGTGGAATCACCATAATATATATACAGCTTCAAGGCCCGACGGGACTGAGACACTGAGACGAGTAACGCTACTTTACAATTATTAATATATACACACATCTACGATGTCCGTAAAGTAGTAATTTTTTTTTTTAATCGGGGCTTCAAAATTAGCCTCCTATTTGTTCAATATTCTGACAGAATTAACTTTCCATAATCCGGGCGACCTAAATATACAGACCGACCAACATTTGTTTTGTAAATTTCACGTATATGTCAAAACCGTTTATTCCAACACAGCAACATGCTACTTTCTCTGGGGAAATAAAAAACAAATCAATCTTGTTATGACCTTCTCACGTAACATGAGTATCCCCAGCTGTTATAAACCGTGTCAAGTGGACAATCAGTTGTTTAATTGATAGGAAACAGCTGTTCTGTTCATTGTAGTATTTGTACGTTGTGTATTCAGGTCATACTTCTCTTTAAACCATTTCGTTTCAGAATGGAGGGAGAGAGTGAGGGAAAAGACACCGTGCATTAACATTTACACGCAGACTTGAGTTTATTTCCACATGATTATTGCAGACACACAATCTCATGGTTTCCGCAAAATATAAAATTTCAAGCTCCAGACGTTATTTGTTTAAAGATATCTTGTTTAATTAACATCTTAAGTAAATCTCAACATGTTTGTTTATTCAGGATATTGTTGCGTAAATACAGAGTATGATAGAAGTGTCAATCAAGAATTACTTACGTATCTATAATTACTAGTAAACAATGCACGAACTTTTCGACTTACCCATACTCAAAATCAAATAAAATTAAAATGTAAGTGCGGCAGTTTGTCCGTCAAAGTTGTCCACGGAAAGGTTCTTAGAAAAATCTCTCTCTCTCTCTCTCTCTCTCTCTCTCTCTCTCTCTCTATATATATATATATATATATATATATATATATATATATATAAAGGTCTAAATTTGTTTCCCTTTCCTCATAGACAAGGACCTCCGTAAGCCCTATTTGATTAAAATATATTTTCGTTTTTTTTTCCTACGCTTATTCACACGGATTTGGGTCAATTAATCTTCACATTTCATTAACATTTGTATGAAATCGGTAGAGCCAATTTTGAGAAATTGCGTATTTTATATAACAGCCTAATTGCCGATTTTTCATCTTTTTTTAGCAATAACTTATGTACCGGTAAAACATTACTCATGCACCGGTATTACTGGAGAGATTACAACTTCAACCCATACGTGTAGTTCGGGTCTTTGGATGTTCCACAGGAGCAAAATTTGATCAAAATCGTTAGAGCCGATTTTGAAAAATTGCGTATTTTATATAACAGACTAATTGCCAAGTTTTCATTCTTATTTTACCAATAACTTATGTACCGATAACACTACTCATAAACCGGTATTATGGGAGAGATTACAACCTCAACCTATACGTTTAGTTCGGGTCTTTAGATACTCCACAGGAGCAAAATTTCATCAAAATCGGTAGAGCTAATTTTGAGAAATTGAATATTTTATATAACAGACTAATTCCCAATTTTTCTTCCTTTTTTTTTAGCAATAACTTATGTACCGGTAAAACATTACTCATGCACCGGTATTACTGGAGGATTACAACCTCAACCAATACGTTTAGTTCGGGTCTTTGGGTGCTACACAGGAGCAAAAATTGATCAAAATCGTTAGAGCCGATTTTGAGTCAATCGTAATATTGTTTTTTTCTTAAGGTAGTTACTCCCAAATTTTAAGATATCGAAAAAATGAAGAGGAAAAGTATTGTGTTATGGCCAAAATATGTTCACATGCCAAATTTGATAACAATCGTTCACGCGTTTGGGTTCCGTAGGACATTGCCCATTCTACAGACAACAGACTGACATAGTTTTAAAAATACATTTTTAGACTCGTTGGACCTCAAAATGATTATATTCCCAAAAATTCGACCATAACATACTTCTCCCTATAGACCACACTCGGTACAAATTAGTAAATGGGGTGATAAAGCCATCCTGGTACTATACCAGCCCCATTATACTGTAATACAAACAGATCCTCTTAATATACTGTAATGTCCACAAGTTTGTTTCTTGGGCCTTGTAGTAAATATAAATTGTATTCGTAAATCTAGCTAACTGTATACACATCCGTAAATCCTTTGATATTTGGCCTATGCATTTGTCTTGAAACATCATCAAGATTTTTGGCTAAAATCTAAATGCCATTAATAAACTTTAATAAAGAGGAACACAACATGTTTGTACTGTACTTTGTTTTGCAAATGGTGCATCTAAATACGTCTACCAGTAATTATCGTAACATGTTGGCATTCCTTCATAACGTATTGGCCTCTTATTTATGTCACTATACTCACATGACTCTATGACGTCACAGCATGATTGACAGCTTTATGCACTACGCCTTGCCACCTACTCAAACTGTACCCTAAATAGAAAACACGTTGATCGTTGAACTCTTTATTAGGCCATACTGCACAATGCGGCCCGCCAATAAATAATAGCAACTGATCTCTTGAAGATAAAGTGTAAACATCATAGACAAATGTCATTACAACCATCGTCATGGTATATGTGCACCGATTGTTGGTTTTGATTGTTTGTTTAAATTATATAGACTAATATTTATAAACACATATTGAGCTTGACTTGTGAGATAATATTAGATAGAATAAAACTCGAAAACAAGTTATCACAAAAATTACGTTAACTTAATCAAACGCGTTTCAACGACAAAGTCGTTATCCTCAGTGATACATAGCTACAATAACTATAAAGTTATAGCTTAGTTATTGTAGTTCATGCAACACTGAGGATGGCGAATTTCTCGTTAAAACGCGTTTGATTAAGTTAACGTAATATTTGTGAGAACTTGTGTTCTAGTTTTATTCTATCAAACTAATGTAACTTAACTTGTGAAGTATTTATCGAAGTGTTCATTTTAAACTCAACCGAGAGTAATTAAAGAATACAAGATAGTCATTTATCAGAATGTTTCTTTAAAGTTATTGCAATATACACATTTAATAATAAAAATAACAATATTGCTTTTAATGCTGATATAACTAATTGTGAAAGTAGATGTTCAAAATAATAACAATTTTGGCGAATACAAATGTGTATTCTTCTAAACGTATTAATACCAATTCCTCTACCATCAACTGTGTTGTTTCCTTTAAGTTCCTCAATAATTTGAGGATTCTTGTGGAATGCACGATTCTTTAAATAACTTCAGAGTAAATAATCCCCTAGAAAGAGATGGCTAGCCCTACAATGCTCTTCCAAAAAGTCCTTCAGTAGGTATATTTTCGAATTAGCTGTATGACACTTGGGACTGTTTTTGTTAAAACCATGAAATCCTCTCATACTCCTAAACACTGTAATGAGCAGGATAAGTAGGATACCGTGAGACTTTTCAGGGTAATTGTTTGCAATTACTTTGTCACCTCTAACTTAATTAGAATGAAGACATTTGACATATTTATGTTTGTAAATAAAGGAATAACATTTATTATGGCCCGGAAAAGTAAAAAAAGTGGGATACTTACTTTAGAAGTCGTCTTCAGAGAGACTTTCTTGCGGTTACTGTTCATTACAATGACACGTTTGTTACAACGAAACTGACCTATTTCCTCATTTAATGTCATGTCATTACCACACTCCGGACATTTCTTTGATTTCGGCAAAACACCGTAGGAACTGACCCATCCACCAGCCCAAACCTTTAACCACCTGGCCAAACCTTTCGTAGCTAAACGGATCGAAACTAGAACACAACACCATTAGAACTGACTGCAAAGGACCGCTTCATATCGCAGCATTGATAAGACTTTGACCCTGCGTAACTGGTATTTTCTAGTTGTTCCGGGCCTTCAAACATGTTTATTTGTCGTTTGTAGTCCATTGTTGATAACATGTCTAAATACTAAAGAAGTTAGAGGTGACAAAGTAATTGTAAAAATTACCCTTTTCAGACCTCCAATAGAGTTAATTTTCATTATAGACACACCCATTTAAATGTAACCATACATCACCTGAGTAAAAGATTGTATTCAAGATTGTTACGGTATACCGAATGAACTGATAAACCACCGACAATAGAACGTCAATCATCCTAATTAGTCTAAATTAACTTCTGTGACATGGTTTTAGAATAAGTAGACTTACACAATAGATTTTAAAAGCAGTACCATTCCTTTATGTTGTGGACTTACTGTCACGCCTCATCATTAAACAGTGCGAGTTTGTAAATATTGACGATCACACAAGCAGCCAGTTTCTTCGAATTTTACTGTATCAAACTATGAATGACTATGATTGCTTAAGTAGAAACTCCCAATAGTACTCTTCCTGCCTAATAATCGATATTAAAAAAAATAATGCTTTACAATAAATACTCTTTTTACTTTGTTCAAAACCAATCAGCTGATGAATATTCGTTATATAAAGCTGGCCTACGAACCTTTGTTAATGTAAAATTTCGCCATGGTTACGTTTTAAATCACCTGTATAATCAATAGTGAAACATCTTCTTTTTTCCAGATTCTTGGCATTCCTCTTCCTTCAGGCGCCCTTCAGTAGTTATCAATTATACTTTCAGTCTTCTTCCCACTGGCACCAACCTAATATCCGTCCTCCACCAATCTTCTAACATCTCCATACTAAATGAACTATCTACTAAAAACATAATCAACAACAGAATTTTCATAATCCAGCTTCCTTTTAATTTCTGAATCTGTCCAACTTTAAACACCATGCAGGTCTTCTAAGGAAATTCATTTCTATAAATATAAGCATTGTTTGTTTCTGCAATTTTCAAATACATTTACTGGTCTTTACCGTCTTCTTCCCTTTGACATCTAATCAAATATCTGTAATCCTCCAATCTTCGAAAATGTCCATACCAATTGAACTTTCTACTACCAACATAATCAAAGACGGAATTTTCATAATCCACCTCCCTTTTAATTTCTGAATCCGTCCAACTTTGAACACCATGCAGGTGTTCGAAGGAAATCAATATTTCTATAGATGCAAATTTCCATTGAACATTCAAGTTTCCGCACCATATAAGCACTCTCCTTCGTTATTAAATTTTGCTATTCTCTTTCCTCCGATCCGTTTTGTTGCATTGTTTCTGCAATTTTCACATATTCTTTACTGGTCTTCTTCTTCCCTTAGGCATCCAAAAGGAGTCGGCAGGAAGAAGTCGGATCATACAATACTGCATGATGTTCTTGAAGATACCAAAAGTACGCCGTTAAATGGCAGCACTAGAGCCTTTAATTTCTGGTCTTCAACAAATAGCATGGAATGGGCATCTTATTAGTACTCTATGTAAAATCAATGGTATAGCCAAACAACTACATCCCAATACCTATTGTTGACGTTCCCTTTAAGTCGTTTCCATGGCAACCATCTTGTGCTATTTAGGTTCCTAAGTATTCGAATTCCTCACACCTTTTAATTATTTCTTCGGATTTAAATATTTTATATTTCAAATCGTGTTTATATTTAGATACATATCAAGAGCTTTCCTCTACGTCAATTGTCTGATCTCCGTAGTGTTTTATTGTTAATTGAATATGATGAACGTTAACGAATCGAATCATCTTTATCATTACAGTTAAATAAACACAACAGCTGTTTATCCAGGCACTCACATGTCATCATGACTAAGTATTTTACCTAATTAATTAAACAATGAAAGAATTACGTCTTATTAACGAATACCTCTATAATCTTTGTTTTATTGTAAACAGAACATCGTAGATAATATGATTAAATAAAGTAATCTGCTTTTAGACACTTCTTGACAAAAGAATTATATAAAATAACGCCACACACGCAGTAGAGGAATGCCGCTAATTTAGTTGTTAATTGTTGTTCTGCAAGACTATGTAGTATAAAGGTTTAAACCATGTTTGACATTTCATTAACTTAAAGCAATAACGGCGAATTTTTAGAAGATGAGGAAACCAGCTAAACGGATATCCAACTTCCGTTTTGCTAATACATTTTGTTTTTAAGGAATTTTTTTGAGTCATTTAAAATGTGTCTACCAAATATGGTAAAAATCGAACTAAAAGTGCTACCGCTAAAATGAAAAATCGGCTAAAAATTAACTTCCTGTCAATTATAATTACCCAATAATTTACAGAATTCCGTTTTTGACTGATCTTTGCATTTCATGGCCTCGGGAAACAGAATACGATATTTTCAGCGTACTGTCCGCCTGTCGCCGTCTGTAGATAAGCACGATAGCGGCAACATGAATTGAAATTTGGTATAGGAATCTATACTGTGCTCATATAGAATCCTATTGAAATTATGAAAAGCTAATTAAAAATGTCAAAATTTGTTTTAAACAGTTCATATCTTGTTTGTCATTCAATTATAACACACTAAATTAGATACAAATTTGCATATTTCAATTCAATACCTCTCTAACTCTGGTCTCCCAAGAAAGTATGCTATACATAAAGCTACGAGATGGGGCAGAACAGAGTCACCTTCGATTGATAACTTCCGAATTGACATGTTTGATGTCGATTAGTTTTGAATCGTTTTCATCTGGTTTTGGACGAGTGAGGAAGTTTCATTACTACATTTATGTAAAGTAAGAGTTACAAAGTCATAATAGCAGATTTTTCTTCCAAGTCATTCTTCCACGAATCATAGGCTACTAATCAAATCAGCACTGACATCCTTGTCTACTTTTAGTTTTTCCCAGCATTTTCTCAGAACAGAAATTGTTTGGGATGAGAATCATAATGGCAACAGTCTAACAAACTTGTTCTAGATAACGAATTTGTGCAAGGCATTTAAAAACTAATTTTTGTACCAAATATGATAATTTAGTTATCACAAGAAAAGATATAGAATTGTATTAAAACTTTAAAGTAAAATTCTCGAAACAGCACATTTATGGTCTCTAGCTTTATGCTGTAATTCCAATACATATGGACATTAGCTTAAAAACAAAATATATAATCAAAAGTGAACTAACATACAATAATTTAAAGTTGTTGAGCTATTGGTACAAAGCAACTTCCCATTGTTTCAAAGGTTTAAGGAAAATGATTGTATTAAATATACACCGTTAAATTTTAAGTTTGTTATTAAACCTTTACCGTTGTAATTCGATAAGCTATTGACAATGATTATTTTATCGGTACAACTTATTTTATTTAGATATTTATGTAAACTATACAATGTGATATTATTATATTTCCCAAATTTGATCTTCTCTCCTTAATACATCCACTTGTGAAATGATTACAGTTGAATACAGAATACAAAAACCAAGAAACACTTTCTAAATTGGCAATAAAAAAAAAACTTTAATAACTTGTAAACTGAGATCAGATATATTACATTTCTTTTCAACCCAATAAAAATTATGGCAAATATAAACATTAGACATTCTTAGTTTTTGTACCATTAAAACGAGGTATAATTTCTTTTAATGTCATTTCACACTTCCATCTATTACCAGAGGAACGAGATGAACACAAAACACACATACTATTATTGTTCCGGCCATTGGGTTTCGAAAACCTTCTGCCTTATTTGGTGTTCACCCGGTGGGTGAAGCGTTCTGCGGAGGGTGCAGAGCTTGACCCGAACGCTTCTCCGAGGACGGCACTGTATTAATCAGCCGCATAGAGAGCTGACGTTCTCGCCGTCCTAAAGCGTTCCCACAGCAATGCATGGGTCGAAACCTAGGTTCGAGGCTCGGCGCACTGAAAGCACCGAGGTAAGCGGACAACGACTGATCCCGACCCTTCCCTGAACTGAACATCAGAGCACTATGAAGTGCTCAGGTAGGCAAGCTATCGTCTTCTAGAGTGTGTCTAGACTACAGCTTTCAGAAGTAGTGATCGGATTTAGTTTCAATCGGTCTAACGACGCCGTTTTATTAGAGCAAATCAAATAAATTGTCCAAAAAACACTTCACCAACGTTCCTACAAAACTAAAATTAATTGTCACAGAAAATGTTCGTTCTGAAGTTGGCAATAAAAAAGTGAAAATTAACCATGTCCGTCGTCTTTAGGGAAAAAGTTATATATTTAAATAAGAACCTAAACTTGTTCGCTTGTGACATAAGCATGTCCTCATTGTAAATTGTACTTGATTAGGATCGTGTTTTAATGTCGTATTCAAATATCATATTTGATTTTCGCCATTTTTTGTATGTCGCGTAATAATTTTTTACTTGCAATTTGTACACAAGTTTAGGATATTAATCTTTTCACATTTTACTAAAATGTGAACGAAACTGGTAAAGTCATAACAACTCCAAGACCGATTTATTTCCCTTTACTTTTTGCTTTAACTCGCTAAGAGGCGTTCCGGGGAACAGTCATCCCTGCTCATCGGGGTTGTGATCCTGGTTGTGTACAGTTGAATCTTCGGTCGCGCTTTGAGTTACATTCAGATGGCAGTTAACAACTGTGGGTTCTGTGGTGACGGAAAGCCTACGATGTGTTGAACCAGAATGAGAGTATAAAGAGTCCGGCAGCTCAAGATCACTGGTACGAGATTACAGAATCTTTAGTTTATTTTATTTCAATGAACATTTCTAAATTACATGTTCCGCTAAGTTTCGGATGTTCCCGAGATTCTCGAGAACATTATGTCGTACCGCGGTAGTTGTAAATAACATCTGATTACCTAGAGGGGGGGTTTGGTGTGACTGGAAAAGGGAATTAAGACCTCAATGGCTATGGTAGACCCAGTTTCCTTATACATTTCTATTTTAGGTTAAGTAATTTGGCTCCCCACAACCTAATGCGTTGCATTGCAGTTTGTAGCAGATAGGATAGCGATCCTCGGTTTTTCTTATTCCCTGTATACCGATAGCCTCTTGGTAATAAATAATCAAATTTTCTAAATTTTTCAATCCTCACTAACAGGTTTATGCCACGTCCGTGCGTGAACGTTTCCTGTTTAGTTTAGTAAATTTACCTCCTTTTTCCTGGAACCATTAAATCGTTCTAAAACCATTCGAAACAGATTTTTTTTAGAGAAATTGCGACCAATACGTTTTGTTTGGGTCTTTTGAGGTTACACTTGAGCAAAATTTGATGAAAATGGTTAATCGTCATTTGAGAAAATCGCCATTTGTGTTTTTTCTTACGGCAGCTACCCTCAAATTTTTAGATATATAAAAATAAAAGTCCCGAGGTTCTACGAGTTTCGGGTGTAGAACATTGACACAGACGAAGACCATTAATTATTTTTTTAAATTTGGATTAAGAGGACGTCAAAAAGGATATATCCGACATCGATTCTCCCCCCCCCCCTATAACAACATAACTTTCCACTTAATACAGATATGTGGGAAAGTAAAAAAAAAAACAATTTCGTTTAAAAAATAACCTCGATAAACAATAAAACCGAAATTTTACCCTGTAGACAGGTTTTGTTTTATATTTTATAAGAAATAGAATTTTTTTTAAATGGTGGCAGTTTAAAAAGTTCTTCGGAAGATCTTACCTTGTGTATGCATCTTGGCGTTCGCAACATCAAAGAGAGGCTTTACAGAAATTCGCGTCCTTCCGTGTATTACGTATTATGAATTGCAACCTCGTAATATATGCAATGACGTATTATATCATCTATTGTTCCCCATCATTACCTACAGGAAGGTATAATAAAGACTGAACTAAACAGTGCAAAAGTTTGGTGTGATACTAAGTCAAAGATCTTCTTGGATTGATAAAATTGTATAAATATGTCTGCACAGTTTGACAAAATCTGTCAAACAGTTGAGGTGTAGCTTAATGTCATGACTGATATACGGGGTTCATTCTGTTTAATTTGGGTTTTACCAACAATTTATTAGGTTCGTAGATTCTACCATAGATAACCAATACAAAAAAATTGAATTTCTATTTTGGACTTGTGGCTCTACATGTTAGGTCTAAAAATTCGATAAATATTGATACAAATGTGAAGGTTACACTTTAATTAATCAAGGTTATGAAGACGAGACACCACAAGAAGACAAAATGCTGAGTTAATCGGGCTCATACTTCCAATCAGAGAGCGCCTTATCTGTGTGTAACTTTCAAAATAGGGTGTGATTTTATAATTTTGAGCCTATTGAACAGAGTAAAATTTGAGCAACACCGATAAAAGCTGATTTTGAGAAAATTGTATTTTGTGATTGTTTCGTATGGCACCCACCCCAAATTTTGAGTTATAAAAAAAAGAAAAAAATATCCCGACATGGTGTCCCTTTCCATATGTGATTGGCTATAATAAAGGTCTACATAATATGCGTCGCAATGCCAAATTGGGTCGCGGTTAAGACCTTTACCTGTTCTACAGTTAAACGATTTCCCTGCAGACTTGAACATATGACAACTACAAAGCAGCAACCTTGTACCTAACGTGTCATTTAAAATTACCGTGATTGAATCTTAATAAAACGTTGATTGGATACACAAATGCTATTAATGATATGTATTACGTAAGTAAGCGACAGGCGTCATATTAGTTATTAGAATTGTCATTTGGAATCAGCTGTTTACGTCATGATAAGCAGCTTTGTACAGGTGTTTAATTATTGCTTATCTAAATGTAAGGGAAATGACGTGTCTTAAGGATAGGTTATACTGTTTGTTTATCAATCTGACTCATCCGATAAAAACGTTATCACTTATATGTATCGTTCCTTGAACCAAGTATAAAATAAACTAGTCAAGATAAAACCTGTGTCATTACAAATGTATTTCAGGAAAATACTATGTTCGTTTATCCCAAGTGTCAATATGAGTGTAGACAGTGGAACGCCGATTTAGGAACGCGGTAGCGTTCCGTTCTGGGAAATATCTACAAAAATAATCCTGAGTCGATGATTTTAAAATTATAACGTAGTTTCATTTTTACTTTCAAATATACACGTGGACAGGGAAACTTATGTAATGGGTCAAAATATCGATGTAGCATTGAGGTCTCTTGATTTTGTAAGATCTCGTCATTTGTGGAGTCCTCTACAGCCCAAACGTATGGACCGATTGCTATGTGGCCATATGTCGGAAAATTTTTATAACTCATAATTTAGCGATAAGTAATATTACAAAATCACGATTTTTCAAAATCAACTGTAACAATTTTACTTAAATTTTGCTCAAATAAAAAACTCTAAACCCAAACAAAAGTATTTGGTCACCTTCTCCCCAAAATGCTAGTCTGTGAATCATGGGTAAAAAAAAAAACAAAAAAAAGCTGGCACGGATTATTATAGATACGAATGGGCTCTACAGATTTCATTCAAATGTTACCTATTTTCTAAAGTCGTGTACAAAATCACAAGTAAAAAGAATATTACTGTTCAGAAATAATTGACAAGAAACGAAAATGTATTTAGACCGTCGCGTCTTCAGCTATGAACTTGTCTATGGCAAAAGCAAAGCAGGTAATTAACTCTTTGATTCCCGGGTAGGAAAAACCCCCGATTTAATTTTGTTTTAATCACTACACTTTGAGAAGTGAACGTTAGGGGTTGTTAATGAAACTACGGGGTATAATAAGCAATCTGACTACATTTGTCAAGTGATATTAAATGACTGTTTTTACCTAAGTGTCTTAAGATGGCGGTCACACGTACAAAGAAGTATATATTTTTTTTGTTTCCGCATTTGTTCCTGCCTTCAAGTACCTCTAAGTTATGCAGTATAAAACCGTTGCCATACTTAAAAGTCACCCTGTACTTTAAAATTGGAGCCGAAATACGCAACCACTAGTTTTAATAAAACCACAATTCGTTTTATATTTATGGATCTCTCTTTTTCTCTCTCCTATTATTTGTTATGTGTTATTTTGTAGTCAATACAAATTATATTTCTAACATATGAAATACTCATCAGTTTTGTTTTTTCTTTCTTTCTTTTCTTCTAAAAATTACTGACATTTTACTGCATAAGTTGATTATTACTTTCTCCCAATATATAGTTTTAAAATATAAACAGTTTCAGAAATGTAAACAGCCAACAGAAAAAATGATCAGCAAACAGAAAAAGAGAGCAAGAATGAGAATCCATTTTCCTTTGTTGCAAAAATCTTGCACTACAAATTTTATTTCTTTTTGCTCCTTTTTTATCCCTTGTGTTTCATCTTGTTTGCAAAATTTTGTTATAAACTTATTTTACTCTAAACCTACCTAAATTTATGTTTCTTAATCTATTTATCTAATTTTTAAACAATTATTTAATTTTGTAATTATTTTCAAAACCGTCCTAATTTTATTTTAAATACCCCCTTTTTAAATTTTTATATTATTTAAATAGTTTTGAATTATCGCGAAGAAGATTTGATTTCTGTTTTTAACCTTATGTAGTTCAAATTAGCTAGCCACAATTAAAATGATGCATTCCTTTCTACTTTCATTCACTCTACACTTCACCAAAACTAACTACTCACATAACTGTATTTATCCCAATTTTGACTTTATTTATTCAATCGTATTTAAATATTTGTTTTTATTATCTGTTTATGAACTTCCTATAATAGAATGTGTATTGAAAATATAGCTTATCGTATGTGTGACTGTACGCCTAAATTTGTGTACAGATAGTTGAATCTAAACTTGGTAAATACCGTTATGATAAGTTTACAATTGTTTTTACTTCTTCTAAATTAATTTCTTCATTATTACTATTATTGTTATGCGTATTTGGTTGTATGAGTCGCCTATTCCAAATGTACATTTAACAGTCCAAATCCAAAGTGTTAATGATAAAATGTATGGTTATGTTTGTTTGTTTACCATTTGTCCTTTATCTTTCCCTTTTCAAATTTATATTTTGTGTAAGTAAATAAGTGAATATAAATAAATGGCATATAAATAAAAAACATCATACATATATAAACAACTAACTCAAACAACCGTATCTAAATGTAGCCTGTAGGGTAGAAATTTTGTTATAGAAAGACTCGACAGGTTAAATACTCGTGTAACAAAAATTCAAATACTGCTTATGGTTCATTTTCACTTTCTGACTGACCTAATATTTTTGGTAATAATTAGTTTTCATTTTGATTTGGGGATGGGTGAGTGGGAATATTAAATAATGTTTCTCCACCGTTAATTTCTGTTGTGGATATTGTTATATTTTTTCACATTTAGATGACACTATTTATCGCAGGAACTTTCTCACATAAACTCTCGCAAGGAGAAGACAAGAGTTGAATAGATTATTCCAACTGTGTGAATGTTAATTTAAATTCGTCATTTAATTAAACAAGTGAAATCTTTAATTCTTTTTAATATTAATTGTACCATTAGAAATCAATACTAAGAAACTTGTTTGATGACAAACTAGTCTCAAGTCACTGTCTGATCTAGTTTTAATTGTTAAATATAATAATACTCTCGGTAATATAGAACTTGTTTCCATACCGTCGTAACACATAAAGAAGTCTCTGAGAGTTAAATATTCATGCGAGACGAGGAACATCTTCAGCGCTAGTAAATGCGAAAAAACTAGTCATGCAACTTGTGTGCTTTATTATGGGTAGTTTCTACTGCCTCACCTATTTGACAAGACTCGCTCCGCTTGTCAATCTATCAATACAGATAACCAAGCTGCATCTAAGCCGGTTTTTGTAAGGGACTAGACCCCGGATTCCGTAAAAAAATTGTTTCGATTAAAAAATTGAATTAAATTAAAAATTTTGATTCCATAAAAATTTGATTTTGCTGTTTTTAAAAGAAGCTGATATTTAATTTAACAACTGTTTTTAAATACATAACTTAACTTAAAATTTGTGCTGTCCTTACAGAATACTAGCTTTTTACTTTTATGTATATTTTTTTTATAGAGGGTAGGTTGTTTGGCCCAGTAGCCTCACCCACTCGAGTAGCCAGTGGTCCAGTTCCGAACTTAAACGGAATATAATATTAAAATCAAATTTGGTACGTGGTTATATTTTGGTTATATCTCACGATTTTTTTATTACAACTCAAATTTGGGGATACCTGTTTAAGAATATGGGGCAGTTATAAAAAGATGTAATTTATCAAAATCGATAAAACGTAAAGATTAATTATCCAAATCGGCGGATAAAATCGGAAATGAAAAAAAATAAATAAATAAAAAAATACGGTTCAGGAATAAATGGAAAAACGGAAATGAACTTTCGTCATTATAAAAACCGATTTAAGTATGAAACGACATTATGGGACAAGTTTGGGCTTTACTTTAAATAAAAATATGCTTCGTGGTTCATTTGCACTTTTAGACTGACTATTACCGAACGGATATTTTGTGAAAAATAATTTAGTTTAATTAGTATTTGGTTTTGTCAGTTTAAATCACACATCGGCCGTTATAGACAACTACCATATTGTCCACTCCTCTAATAAAATGCCTAGCCTAGCACATACTGACACTGAAATTACAAACCTTTGCATCACAACCTATATAACAATAAAAATGGCGAAACTGCTGCTAACAATAACTTCATTAAATCTATTATATTGTTCTTGTAAAAACATTGCACTAACTCTCTCACACATCTACAAGCAAATACTAACAAAAATAATGGGGCAAAAACATTATACGAAGTTTCCTACTTAAATAAAACCACTCAGAAGTAATAGTTACAAAAATGGTAATTTGATAGTTCAGTGAAATAGTGAAAATGAATACAGTCTTAAATATATTTAAATAAGAGTCTAAACTTGCTTCGCTTGTGTCATCAACATGTCCTCAGCGACAGTTGTATTTCTTTAAAACTGTTCTTTAACTGACGGCGAAAAAGAACTCTTTTTCCAATTACTCCAGAAAACCGAAACATTTTATTATTTGCTATTTTGCACACAGGTTTGAGTTATTAATCTTCACTTTTCAATACAATTAGAACAAAATCGGTAGTGCCAATTTAGATGAATTAGGTATAGCATGAATAGATATTTAAAAAATTCCTATTAACTCAATATTCGGCATTTTTTGGAGAGATAAGTTTCGTTTGGTTCTTAATGGCTACACATGAGTAAAATTTTATCAAAATCGTTAAAGTCAATTGTATTTTTATCTTTTTTTTACGGCAGCATCATCCCAAAAACCACTTTTTGGACTTAGGGGACCTCAAAAACGATATATCCGCAAAACAACATAAATTTGTTGACCCATCACATAACTATCACTATTGTGGTAACACTGTTGTGTCATGTTTAATCGATTTAGCCTATAATTTGTTTTTTTCTTCTTTTTGTCAATCCTAACATGATCAATTTTCATTGTAGAACTACAAATATGGCTGAAAATAAAAGTAATAAAACGCAATTATCTAATTTTTGATACGATGTGTGGTTCTCGTGTTATTAACAGTTCAATGAGCGTAAAAATCGTGTGTGTGGAGGGGGGGTTAGTTTCAACGCGACATTTAAAAGGCCATAATTCAGTCAATTTTTATGACATCAAAACTAGTAAAACTCCAAATCGCAGCGAGTTTTATTACGATCTATAAAAGTTATATTTAACATTTTTTTGTAAAATAAATATTTGAGTTGTAAGTAAATATTTGTCACCTTGCTTTAAAAAGCGTCTCTTTGAAAAAACCAGAGATTCGTCGATTTCTTAAAAAAGGAAGTACAGTATTTTAAAGCAATTTCCTGAAGTGTTTTTGACTTTAATTTTTTCGAATCTATTTCTACTGTACTAATTCCCGAAAATATTTTTGGCAAAAGCGACCAATACATGTTATCTTGAACCTAACATTTTCGATTTTTAGAAAATTTAAGTTTTTTATCGTAAGGAAAAGAAATACAGTATTTTAAAGCAACTTCCTGAAGTTTTTTTTTACTTTAATTTTTTCGAATCTATTTCTACTGTACTAATTCCCGAAAATATTTTTTGGGAAAAGCGACCAATACATGTTATCTTGAACCTAACATTTTCGATTTTTAGAAAATTTAAGTATTTTTTGTTTTTTTTTACCGTAAGAATGAGTTATTCAAACAACTTTAAAACATGCGAAAACATGCCCCAAATTTGACCAAAGCAGGCCCACACATTTGGACTGAAGCTTGCGGAATAGACTTTTTATTACTCAGTGATTCTAAAAACTCACATATCCATAACAAACTACAATATAACTAACCGGAATCTGTATACGTAATAATCCGACATTTAGGTTAGTCTGTATTTACACAACCGATCGGTGATCTTTCAGAACAACAAGCTGTAAAAATAAACTTAACCTAAATACAACTGATATTGGTACTTTTCCGTTGGCCAATCCAGCGGGCTTCTCATTCTGATTCAACTAATTCGGGGATATTTCCCTGAGTTTTGTTTACCAGTTGGTAGGTTACAGATAATGGTAGGTCGATCATGACAATAAGTAGAATTTTGCGAAATGCATTTAGTACAAATCTTACTTCGAAAAGTTAATATTATTCCCATAGCGATACTTACATAACCTATGTTTAGGTTTAATTTAGACTTTTAAATTTTGTACGATTGCTTTATGTTATTATTGTTAATTTTAGTACCTCTTGTGGATGTAATTTTTATGTATTTAAAATAGTATATTACTATTGTATTGTAGTATAAAAGGCATGAAAAAACTATTTTCCATTTTCAAAAAAGGTCTGCATTACATAATATCACCATATCGCTTTTCTTTATCGCCAAGCCCTTTATGAGACAAAAATAGGAAGCCTATAGAATAATTCTTCATTACCAACTTACGTGTGGATTTGTTTGTCTCCTTTGGTGGTTTTAAAAATAAAATATAAAAGTAGGATACTACGTATTGTAAAGATAGATCCACTCTAGGAAAAGACAAATAAATCTGTTCCAATAGTTCGTGTTTTATACCCAAACGTCCGAACATTCTTCGATTCTTTTATCATTTAACTCCAAGTTTTGAAACAAAAATTCGAAATTTTAAAAATCGTCCACAAATTAAAAAATTTCCAAACTTAAGACTCCGTTTCTAAAAACACAGGGTGACTCATGTAAACTGTGGAATATTCTGATGTAACGTAGAATTTTGAAAGCATAATCGGCTTGCAACTGATAAGCTGGCACGATAAGACAACAGTTTCGTGTATACCTTTAGTTTGTCGACCTCGAACTTGGCATTTTTTTACGCAGAACATTAGTTGCATAAAATGAACTACTACTGCCTTATGTCATACCTGATAAGAAAGTCATAGGCTACCGAAAAGACGTTAAAAACTCCCTATAACAATTTTGATTAAATTATGTATACGTGTAGCCTCCAAGGTTCCAAACAATATATATTGGTAGACTAGTATTTTCTCTAAAACTACCGGACATCGGGCTGTTATAAAATACATCATTTCTCAAATCCGCTTTACACATTTCGTTCATATTTCCTGATACGTAAAGATTAATGACCAAAACTCGCGAGCAGTCTTGACGTCATTGAAAGCTAGATTTTAATAAAATACAATTTACGCGAAGGACCTAATTTATGGCGCAAGCACAGCAGATTTGGGTCCTATTTAAATAAAGACCATGGTTCATTTTCAAATTTATACTGCTAACTCCGGAACTGTCTACGTTCAGTAGATATTAATGTCGGAATTCCCATAAAGATTTAGAAATCCAGTTGTGGCTTGCACAACACAACCAAATTAACCATTTACAAAATAAATACAAGCTCAAAATTACCAGTTAAGTTGCAAACATAGCTAACACATTTATGTGTAAAGACCCATTATTGCTATTATTCCTAAGAAAACTCGACCAAAAGACAAAATAAGATTAAATAAACGATAAATTTCCTCATTCAACATAAGAACAGACAATTAAGTCAGAATTAAACATAACCACAGCATTAAAATAAATTGTTTCCCATATAAAATCTTCAATGAGAGCTGTTTAATTAAAAATAGTAATTTTCATTTAGCTAACCTACCAACAATTTGGTGCACTACTTCGGAATAATATTCTTACGTTATTCACAAATTTTTAATTACGACGATAAATATTTAACGCCAGGAGTCTAAAACCCTTAGGTACCAAATTTTGAACGAAATCAAAGCAACGGCCTCTGATATCGTAGATCATATATGACGGACATGGAGGAATACAAACGGATATTACGTTAAGTTAACAGTGCACACACATTACACAAACTTTCCCACTCACCCATCCTTAAAATAAAATAAAAACGAACTGATCGTCCCAAATCAAACAGGAATCATAGACGACGTCTCTGAAAATATAATTATATTTTTAAACTAGGCCCTAAACTTCATTCACTTGTAACATAAACACGTGACACGTCCTCGATAAATCGTATTTGATTTTAATAGAATTATAATGACGGCGGAGAAGGTACAGTTTTGGGTCAATAATCTTCACATTTCACTAATTTGAACGAAAATGGTAGAACCGATTTCAGAAATTAAGTTATTATAACGCCCAGTGGCTGTTTCTTTACTGATAACTCGAAAACCCGTATTTTTCGATGGTACCAATACGTTTGTGGGCACTTATATAGGCTACACATAGGCAAAATTTGATAAAAATTTAACCAATTTGTTTTTATTCTAGCAACTACCCCCAAATTTTTAGGGGGAGAAATGAAAAAGCTTCCCGAGATATGACCAAAATATGCTCAAATACAAAATTTGAATAAAATTCACACGTTCGGCTGTAGATTTTATTTATTTTTTCTTTTTTTTTAACTCAGAGGAGCTTAACAAACTGATATATGCAAAAAAACTTGACGTTGATTTTTTTTAACCCATCAACTAACTTTCCTTATTACAAAATAATATATCCCGTATATGTAGGAAAGTAAAAAACAGTTGTTTTAATTCAAAATCGTTGGAACCTACTGTTTACTTGTAAATCTTAGACTTGTACTTCCAAATTTTAGCCAAAAATCTGAAGAATACCGCCAGAGGTTATCTAAAAAACAATTTTACGAATTAAGGGGAACTAAAATCTGATTTATCCTGAAAATCTCAACATTAATTTTTCCGTCAGAATACATTCTATATATAAAAACAGTCGGTAAAACAAACGAACAGATATATTAAACTCTATTCATCAATAATTAAAATATCCGATCTAAGAACTAATAATAAATAACCTAAAAATACGATTGGTAGACCTAAACTAATTCTAAAAATAAATCATCCTGGAAAATAAACACACACATAGTTTCATATTACTTACCAGTAGAACTGAATTGGCACAAACAAAACAACGACGAAGTTTTAAAACGAGTAACACAAAGAACCAACCTAACCGTACAGACGCACTACAAAGACTGACTAAAGCTTGGCAATAGTATAGAACCCCCCACTTCGCCAACACACAACAATTCTTGACCTATTCTCTGATTAACCTTCATTCACAATGTAAACACAAGACTCCAGGTAGCATCTTTCTTATCTGTTTGTAGTTAATAATAAAGCGTATTTTACAGTAAATGTACACCGTTACAGTATTTATACATTTAAACTCAGTGTAGGCCAATGTTTTTTATCCTTCACTATGGACGAAGTAAGGCAAATTTGGTAATCGCAAATATCTACTTCCGTTTTTTTGACACGTCCATGGTCTCAGAAAACCGAAATAGTATATTTGCATTGCAAGTATCGAAAGTGGCCTTTTTCGGAGGCGATTGTGTTTTGCGTGCGAGGCGAAATCGATCGCAAAATTCGATCAAGCACCGGAAATGCACTTTTGGAACACTATTATCTAATTACCCCTGCAACTTGTGTTTATTGTGACTGATCATTCGAACAACTGCCGTGGCTCTACCGTATATTTCGAGATCTACAAAATCGTCGTATGCCAAAATCAACGTTTCCAAATTAACATAATCCCGTTCACAGTTCTCCAAATTTGAACAATACAAAGTCTTTTTCGTGTTTATTAACAGTTTCAAACAGTGGTTGTAAGCCTCTGCGACGTGAAATATTATTTTTCCTACAGTTACCTGACAAAGCGGGTCTTCTTGCACTGATTATAGTACGCAAAGTAGCTGATTCCTGCATTTACTTACTTTCCCGCACTCATTTCACTTTCCCGCACTCATTTTACTTTCCCGCACTCCAGAATTTCAACCAAACAACACAAAATAGTGTGCATGTATAAGGCACGTAATACGTTTCTCTTGAAAACAAGTTGGCAACACTACTAACTCGATCAGCTGTGTGACTAAATCGATCAAATGGTGCATTGTTGTCATTCAACGCTTTGGACTTATAACTTAACCTATATCCTGTTGTTGAGTATTTGATAGATAAGAGTGTTTGTTTATAGGCCTAAGTAAAATGTTTGCAAATAATGAACAGAGTGAAAGTGATTATGATTATAATAATACACCAGAAGAGATAGCGGAAACAGCAAAACAGGTATCATTAAACCTGTTACCTGACAAATCTAAAAAGAAATATGAACGCAGTTATGAACTGTTTTCTTCTTGGTGTGTAAGTAAGAAAGTGACAAAATTATCAGAAAATGTTTTATTGGCATATTTCGCAGAACAATCAAAAGTGATGAAGTCTTCAACTATTTGGAGCTGTTATTCAATGCTCAAAAAAACAATACAAGTGAAACATGACGTAAACATTAGCAGTTACAAAAAACTTATAGCTTACTTGAAAAAACTGTCCGTAGGCTATGAGCCTAAAAAGTCGATGACTTTGTCCAAAGATGAGGTTGAAACCTTTATTAAAAATGCTCCCGATGAAACTTATTTAATGAAGAAGGTAGTATTAATATTAGGAGTAGCTGGTGCGTGTCGGCGAGACGAGCTAACTAAAATGTCGGTAGATGACATAGATGATAAAGGTTCAATTTTAATTGTTAAAATACCAGATTCAAAAACCAACAAAAGCCGTGTCTTCACTTTAACTGATGACGATAATCTTGATATCAGTTATTTGGAAATGTACAGGAAATACCTCAAATTGAGACCTTTAGGCATATCCACAAGTAGATTATTTTTGAAGTACGCTAAAGGTGTTTGTATTAAACAACCTGTAGGTGTTAATACAATTGCTAAAATCCCAACTGAAGTAGCTACTTTTTTAAATCTGCCTAACCCCGAAAGGTACACTGGCCACTGTTTTAGACGCACTTCAGCAACATTGTTAGTTGAAGCAGGAGGCAACATGACGCAGTTAAAGCGTCACGGCGGCTGGAAAAGCTCAACCGTAGCCGAAGGCTACATTGACGATTCTATTAGCGGAAAGATTGCAACTGGACAGTTGATTTTAGGAACGTTACAGTCACCAGAAACTGCACCGGTACTTCATCAAACTAATCAACTCGAAGAGCATTCTGAAGTGTCTTCTGCATCAGGATTAGTATTATCAGGACATTATGAAAACTGCACATTTAACATAAACATTACAAACCAAAAATGACATTCAGATTTTGATTCATTATGTTTGTATAAACATTCATTCAGATTTTTATTTGTTACTTTGTGAAACAATTTCGTTTAAGTTTTGATTTGTTAATTTGTGGAAATGCATAATAAAAGTTCACCTTTATATACAATTACCTGTTATTTATATGGTTTATAGTAACTGTAGGAAAAATATAATGTGTTACACGGGCGCAAAGTGTCTTTGCTGCACTCGAGAAACTTTCCGCACTCGCCTGCGGCTCGTGCGTAAAGATTTCTCTCAAGTGCAGCAAAGTGTCACTTTGCGCACTAGTTACACAATAGGAAATGCACTTTTGGAACACTATTATCTAATTACCCCTGCAACTTGTGTTCATTGTGACTGATCATTCGAACAACTGCCGTGGCTGTACCGTATATTTCGAGATCTACATTTTTGTGATATATGGCAACCGATACGTTTAGTTTGAGCCCTTTGAGGCTTCTACACATTCGGAAAAATGTACGAAAATCTTTAGAACTGATTATGAGAAAATCGTAATTATTTTGTGTTTTTCTTATGGCAGCTATCCTCTAATTTTGAGTTATCAACAAAATATTTAAAAAATAA